>PVHT021183661.1:12619147-12630604 GCA_004024745.2 Catagonus wagneri
CCTAAAAAGCAAAAAAAAAAAAGAATTCTGTGGCATTCCCGCAGTGGCACTGTGGGTTAAGAAATCCTCAGGTAGCTGCAGAGGTGAAAGTTCAATCCCCAGCCCATCTATTGCTGCAAATAGGGCATAGATTCAGTCCCTGGCCTGGGAACTTACATATGCCGCTGGTGCAGCCAAAAAAGAAAAAAAATGGAAAAGAACTCTGATTCTTATTTTGCCTTTCTAGATCTTTGAAAAATTACCAAACTCCATGGAGTACAATGGACTCTGTTCTAAGGCACCACTGCTTCATGTAATAACATTCCATGCAAACGAGGTATTAAAGGTTGAGAGAGAGAAAAATTATCCACATATGCAAGTTCAAATGTGAGATCATCTTTCATGTTACCCAACTACTACCAAACTCTCAATTTTAGGCTCCTGTATTCATCTTGTTAATTACTTTTAAGCTTTAATTCAAAAGCTTTTCATTATGATGCAAAAACAAATAACTTACATTGAAATTATTTAAAAATATGAAGTGCTTTCAGATTTTCAGTATTTACAGTTTCTGAATATTAACTTTTCGAAATATTTTTAGGTTACCTCAGTCTTAATGTTTAAAACAGTCTCAGAAGTAAGCAAAATAGAAAGAGATAAAATGCTCATTTTCATTTAACTTAATTAACATTCTGGGAAAGTAGTACATTATAAAATCACATTCAAATGGAATCAAAACAAAAAAAAAGTCATAAAATGTCATCAAAATCAGACTTTGGCCAATTGTCAAGTTTAAAAGCCAAACACGAATATATGTACCAATTATGGAAATTAACAAAAACCAGTTAATGCTCTAACAACTCCTAATTCTAGAAGATGACAATAAGAAAAAGAACACCTAGAAAACATGCATAAACATTTTTAAAATCAGTTTGAAAGCTTAAAAAAACAAAAAAAACAAGCACCACCCAAAATGGGACTTGAGATGTACCTTTCTCTCTCTCTCTTTTTTTTTTTTTTTAGGGCTGCACCCACAGCATATGTAAGTTCCCAGGTTAGGGGCTGAATCGGAGCTGCAGCGGCCGGTCTACGCACACAGCCACAGCAACGCCATATCCAAGCCGCATCTGCGACCTACACCACAGTTCATGGCAATGCCAGATCCTTAACCCACTGGGCAAGGCCAGGGATCGAACCCACATCCTCATGGATACTAGTCGGGTTCCTTACCACTGAGTCACAATGGGAACGCCTTAGACGTACCCTTTGAGGGTACATCAACTGAGATGTACCCAACACTGCTTTTTCCCCATTCATAAGCAGTGGAGATGGAGATTTTAAGAAGACAAGAAGACAACTGTTAAAAAGAGGAGTTAAAGACAGCCTCAATCAGTTTGCCAGGGTTGGAGGAAAAAAACTGGAATTCAGGACTAGTTAGGCAGCTAAGACTTAAGGGGCCAGGATTCCAGGGAGAAGAAAAGCACAGGCAGTTCCCACTGTGGCACAGAGGGTTAAGAATCCAGCTGCAGCAGCTCAGGTCGCTGTGGACACAGAGGTTCAACCCCTGGCCCGGGGAACTTTCATATGCTACAGGTACACCAAAAATTTTTTTAAAAAGAAAAGCACAAAGAAGTTGAGTCTAGCAGTCTGAGCTGTTTTTCTTCTCAAAACAATCACCGATTCATTAACAAACCAAACCACAGGGTAGAGAAGTGAACAGAATGCAGCTGCTGAATGACTGAGAAGCTGGGCAGAGACAAGAATCTACCTCACCAAGCAGAAAAGATTAAAAGCTGGATTTGGGGGCCCAGCAAGGTGGACGAGCATTGCTAAATCCCTGCAGCTTTCAGCTGGGACCCCAGGAGGACCACACGCAGCACCACAATTTTCTATAATGTCCAACGGTCAACCAAAAATTACCAGACATATCCAGAGACAGAGCCAACAGAAAAAGACGAGAGAAACAAATTCCCAGGAATCATCAGATATGAACTTCAGTTTATACCAAGGAAACAGTAAGCCATGAAGGAGAATTTCATGCGTCCCAATAAGATCCCCCAGGGCATCAAATGGGGCAAACAACCACTGTGCTCTGAGTCCCTCAACGGAACCAGTGAACAGTCAAAGTGCTAGTTCAATGTCAACAACACTGCCATTCTTCCTCTGAACAGCACAGCTTTCCCCGCCATGTGGCCCTTGGGTGTCGAGGGTCTGAGCACCCTCGGAAGCACTCCAACAATGGTGTTGTGGAAAACCCTCCAACTGGTTAAGTGATAACGTCTGGTCATGTGACAATAAACAAGCTACTGGACCCTGAGAGATCAGTGTCTTCTCTCCCCACCTCTCCCCCTCCCTTGTAATTTTTGACTGAACTAGGTAATTAGGGTGAACAGCATAGCTCAAAAATAGGCACAAGGCATACACTAGATACTCACTATCACAGGTCCTAAGTCAGGCACCTTTTTTTTTTTTTTTAATTTAATGGCCGCACCCGCGGCATATGGAAGTCCCCAGGCTAGAGGCTGAATTGGAGCTGCAACTGCCAGCCACAGCCACAGCCACAGCTACGCCGGATACAAGCTGCATCCGTGACCTACTCTGCAGCTTGCAGCAATGCCGGATCCTTAACCAACTGAGCGAGGCCAGGGATCGAACCCATATCCTCATGGACACTATGTCAGGTTCTTAACCTGCTGAGCCACAAAGAGAACTCCTCGGGCACTTTTCAAACCTGTCATCCGTCGTTTGGTTACCAGCTCAGTTTCGTAAATAATACTCTGGCACAATGGCCACTGGCATTTCAGGAGTTGCAGATTTTTTTGGATCAGATGAAAACCATGGACGTTCTCCGTCCTCAGAGATGTTCGCACAATACGCAAGCACCTGCACTTTCCCTACGCAGCGTGTGGAGCCAGAAGATTCCAAGGTCTGCCCAGGTGCCCAGATCAGAACTCCTCTCTGGAGCCTGGACAAGCCTAACGCACCCCACAGTGTCACACGTAAGAAAAGCCGCCTTCAGGCTGCTGCTTGTCTGCAGGTGCAAGTCAGATGCAATTAAAAAGCACTGTCAAGAAAAACCGGAATTCTTTGGTGGCAGTGTATTCAAAGCGCTTTGGATCAAAATACGCAGAAAAAGCCACCAGGGGCTCTGGGATTTAAGGAATTTGGGATGTGACATGACGAGGAGAGGGAGGGGCGGAGTCACAATACCAGGCTGTGCTTGCCTAGTTCTCCAAATAAATATTAAGGAAACAGGGAATTCCCATTGCGGGTCAGCAGGTTAAGAACTCCACATAGTGTCCCTGAGATGTGGGTTTGATCCTTGGCATCGTTCAGCAGGTTACAGAAGGGCCCTTGCCTGGGAATTTCCATATACCGCAGGTGTGGCCATAAAAAGGAAGGAAAAAAAGAGCAAGCAAGCAACAGCGGTAGTTCTTATCAAAGGCAGTAGGGGGAATTACAGCACACTTCTCTTATCTGGGTTCCCCACGGTCAGTGGGATTTTCAAAATATTAAGATTTTCCCATCAACGTTATTTATAATGAAAAAACTAGACTGGCTCACGAGATGCAGACAGAAAACCTTTAAGATCAACACTGGGGCATTTCCCTGCTTGGACCGGGCTGTGCCGCATAACCCAGGAGTCCAGGCCAGCAGGGGAGGGATCCGGGGCGAGCCTCAATCTGCAGGCAGGGCGGGAGGGGAAAGGAGGCTGGAGATGGGAAGCCTGTCCCAGCTCCGACTTCTAGGAGCTGCAGCCGTGCGCGTGATGAAGGTTTTCTCATCCACCGAACTGAGTCTCTCAACCAGGCCTGACCCCAACTAGCCTGGGTTCTCTCTGCATCACCCAAATGCAGCAAGCATCCTTAACAGGATTCTGGATCCTAAGGTTAATATTAATCCTTATTAACCAGAACCCCCACCCGCAATATCTGATCGGCCTCAGATCTGATCGGGTTCATCGGCTGCCACCCACAGCTGAGGTCCACCACCCCCGGGTGAAGTCCAGTTACCCTGGCTTGCCTTCAGCGGCAATCTGATCAGGTTGGTTCAGAGAGAATCCACCACCACCAGCCCCACTTACCCTGAGGATTTTCCTTGTGGTAAATCTCCACACGAGAGACATCCATCTGACCCGTGGGTATAAATTTCTGAGCTGTCTGTGGAGCCGAGTCCAGTCTCTCACCCCGACTCCAAGGCCCCACTTAAATAAAGCCTGCCTTACTTTCATGAATGTCAAATTGCATGCGTGTTGTTGTTGTTTTATGGCTGCACCCAAGACACATGGAGGTTCCCAGGCTAGGGATCGAACTAGAGCTGCAGCTGCCAGCCTACGCTACAGCCACAGGGATCCCAGATCCGAGCCGCATCTGCAACCTACACCACAGCTCACGGCAACGCCAGATCCTTAACCCACTGAGCGAGGCCAGGGATCAAACCCACAACTTCATGGATATTATTCAGGTTCGTGACACGCTGAGCCACAACGGGAACTCCTTCAAATAACTTTTGAACACTTCAAATAATGTTTTTCCTTCAGCAGGAGCGAGGCAAAACATCTGACAAAAGTGGGAAACATCGCCATGATTCAAGTACTTGAATTTTCAAAACAGGGCGTGTGATGTTGTGGCTTAGAAAAAATATCTATTTGACGTCCCCCCCTTTCTGGCACAGAGCTCCCCAAACCCTTGCTATTTCCAAGAGAGAAGTAAGGGTGTTCTCTTTGTCATTTATAACAATCTCCTTTCAACCACATCCAGCTTATGTGAGCAAGGGGACTTTTGGAAAGCCCCTAAAGATGGAGGCTGGTGGCCAGGGGACCAGCCTGGATTGGAGGGTTGAACTTCCCAACCTCCAGGGAGAAGAGAGGGGCTGGAGGTTCAATCCAACGGCCAATGAAACTAACCAATAGTGCCCACGTGATGAGGCCTCCATAAAAGCCAAGACATGGGAACAACCTAAATGTCCATTAACAGAGGGGTGGCTAAACATGTGGTACATACACAAAATGGAATATTACTCAGCCATAAAAAGGAATGAAGTGATGGCACTTACAGCCACTTGGATGGACCTAGAAATTACCAGGCTAAGTGACATTAGTCAGACATGAACATTATATGCTATCACTTATATGTGGAATCTAACAAAAGGATACAGTGAACTTCCCTGTACAACAGAAACTGACTCAGAGACTTCCCATACCTTGCCCTCAGCATCTCTTTCAACTGGACATTCTGGGTTACATCCCTGTATAACAAACTGGTGATTCAGTAAGAAAGTGAGTCCTGTGAGCAGCCCTACCCAATTAATGGGACCTGAGCAGGGGGTCCTAGGAGCCTCCAATCTATTGCTGGTGAGTCAGAAGCAAGCACTGGCAGCCACCTGGACTTGTAACTGGCATCTAAGTATGTGTTGGGGATGAGGGGGAGCCTCGTGGGACTAATTTGATGCTGCCTCCAGGGTGACAGGGTCAGAATTGAGTTCAAATGCAGGACACGTGGCAGGTGTCACAGCCCGGACTGAGATGTACAGACCCCACACATCTGGTGTCAGCAGTGGTGATGGAGTGATACACCGAGGGGAGAGGAGGCACAGGACCAGGGGAGCGTTTCTTCAAGTGCAGGGTAGCACTATCTGGTCACGCAGGTGTTCTAAAGAAGTGGCGAGGGTGGCAGCACCTGGGGATCAGGAAGGGAGGGAGCTCCCCATTCAGGCAGGCGGTTCCATGGAGCCCCGAGCCAGCCCCAGACCCCAACCCAGAGGCAAAGCTTCTGTCCCCAGAAAAGGAGGGTGAGGTGGAGACAGGAGCAAAGACGCCCAGTCCTGATAGGGATACGACTCGGAGTGGCAGCCTTGGTGGAGGAGCCCCAGATCCTGGTCTGGCCCGCAACAAAAGTAAATCCATATAAGAAATCCAGTGCTCAGACCCAAAAGCACCAGGACAGTCCAGAGGGCAGGCAAAGGGGCTCAGCTATAAATGCCACCTTCCCCATGTCTGCCTGGATCACTGCATGAGATTGCAGATAGGCAAGGCAGACACTGATCCTGGCCTCAAAGAGAGTTTTAGAAATAAAAGATCATTGCTAACTGCTAAGAAAAGCACTGAGTCTGCGAGCCCCAGCACTAAACCCTGCGGTCTCCCAACAGCTTGAGCAAACATATGGGAGTGGGAGCCCGAGCTACGCTATGGAAACTGTTTATTACAGTTGGGGTAAAATACAAGGGAAGTGTACGAACGTGGGAGATAAGAAGAAAAACCCTGAATGCCAGCGTGTGGGGAGGGGGACACAGGGTGGAAAGAACTCGCTCAGAACACTGTCTTCAAGATGAATTCACTGGCCCCCTTGGAGGACGGAGGGGGAGTGGGATGGACTGGGAGTTGGGGGTTAGTAGATGCAAACTATTGCATTTGGAGTGGATAAGCAATGAGGTCCTGCTGTGCAGCACAGGGCACTATATCCAATCACATGTGATGGAACATGATGGAGGATAACGTGAGAAAAAGAACGTATATAACTGGGTCACTTCGCTGTACAGCAGAAATTGACAGAACCCTGTAAGTCAACTATAAGAAAAAAGATTTTTTTAAAAAATGAGTTCACTGGTACCATCGTGGATGCCGAGGGGCAGAGGGGTTCAGGAGGAAGGCATAACTTCATCTCCAAGTGCAAGGACACTCTGTAATACAGAAACACTGCTCAGAAGACACTCCTTGCACCAGCCTGATCAGAGTGGAGGCTGGGGGAAGGAAGGCTGGCAGGAGAGACAGAGCTCCAACACTAAGTGGTCAGAAAGGAAGAGAACTAGTCATTTCCACGCATCGTGAACACGTCCTGAGCAAAGAGCGGTGTTCAGCACACACCGCCTGTTGGAAGTCCATTCCCAACAGACACACTGGGTCTTCAGTGAAGCTGCTGCCGTTTTAATGACAGGCAGACCACAGCCAAGAGGTTAAAGACACAAAAAGTGACACAGGGTAAATGATACAAGGACTGTTAAAAGGGGCAGGATCGGGAGCCAGCTCACTTCAAAATGCCTTCACACCTCAAAAGACTAATTCCGTTTTGAATCTTTTCCTTAGGGACAGCTGCCCAGTGTAAAAGCTTTATAAATTTCTCAATGTATTAATGTCCGTTCCATTGTCCAACCACCAAGAAATAGATTCCACAGCTTCTTTAACTTTACCGAGTTAACTAATAATCTTGCAAGTCCCCACTGCGGATTTAATAATCCGGTTTGTCTTTGCGGCGTGGCTGGTTCAATCCCTGGCCCAGGGGAGTGGGTTAAGGATGTGGCATTACTGCAGCTGTGGCACAGGTCACAGATGCAGCTTGGATTCGATCCCTGGCTGGGGAACGTCCATGTCCCAGGGGTATGGCCAATAATAACAATAATAAATCTTAACACGAATGATGCTTTTTTTAAACGAAAGGCAATAGGCAGGGTAAATGTAAGTGGAAGGCAAGAATGGGTTCTTTAATTATCTAGACCTATGTTTCAAAGGTATTTTTAACACATCAACACAAGCCCATCGTGGCTTGAAGATGTACGAGCCTACGTGCTTCCATGTTTAGTGATCTGCACGACTCATCTGATCTTCACACAACAACCCTCTGGGGCCCACGCCGAAAGGCAGAGCGAGGACAGGACCTGCATGTGGTTCTGAATCCAAAGATAGCCCTTCTGGGCACCCAATCTGCAGGGCCCACCTCAGGGTCCCCCATTCCCATCCTTGCGCAGCCCAGCTCGGGCTTAGGTTGCAGGAAGTAAAAAGCCCCAGGTCGTCAAAGGAAGATGTGGCTGGAACATCAGGAGCCAGAGAGAAAGTCTGATTAACGGAGGAAGGAAATGCAGGCAGGACACGGCACCTTGTAAAGAGCACCCCCAGAAACAGGACCGATGAGCAGAATCCGTCACCACACATGACTAAACCACCACCAGCCTAAAATCATGAACCATCCAGAGCAACTGGTCTGCGACGCTGCAATATTTTGAACAGAAAATAAGTAGTGCTTTGAATGACATAACATGATATTATTTTGGAGTCCCCTTATGGCAGTTAAGGTCTGGCGTTTTTTCACTGCAGTGGTTTGGGTCACTGCTGTGACTTGGGTTCAATCTCTGGCCTGGGAAATTCCATGTGCCACAGGTACAGCCAAAAAAAAAAAAAAAATTTGAGGTTATTTTCCTTCAAACTTTGATTGACTTCATGTGCATGAGATTAGGAGTTCAAAAGGAAAGGATATCGGTGTCAGCACATGACCTTAAAGTTGAGAGCTAGGGAGTTTCCACTGCAGCTCAGCAGTAACAAATCCAACTAGCATCTGTGAGGACTCAGGTTCGATCCCTGGCCTTGCTCAGTGGGTTAAGGATCTGGTGTTGCTGTGAGCTGTGATGTATGTCACGGATGGGGCTCAGGTCTGGCATTGCTGTGGCCGTGGTGCAGGCCAGCAACTACAGCTCCAATTTGAACTCTAGCCTGGGAACTTCCTTAAAAAAAAAAATGTTGAGGGCTGTTTTATTCCAAAAACCTGCTGAGGACTTAAGCCTGGGAGGTACCTCTCAGATTAGGGATTGGTCTGTGAAAGCCGGGGAGGAGCCAGGATATATAGGAGGTTCTGCTACGAGGACCAGGCAGTTGTCAGAACATGAAAAGATGACTGTTAATTAAAGAGAAGCGGACGTCTGAAGTTAAGGAGTTGAGCACTTGGCTCCATATGGGGAGACGCAAAGTCTGAGCTCACCAAGATCTTTCCTTTGATGTGCACCTTAAGTATCCGGGACCAGTGTCAGGCTCTCTCCATCCTGAGTCTCCCCAGGGTGTACCGCTGGTGGCAGCGGTTGCTGGCCTGATGGTGGCATCATCCTGTGTTTACTGAAGTGGCAGGTGACAATCCCCATCCACACTAGGGTGGAGAGAGGCCTGGGCTGGATTAGGGAGTGTGGCTCGGTCCCGGGTCTGCCGGCCCCCCTGGCCGCAGCCAGGCCCCCCAGGCCTTGTGCTCCTGTTTGGAGGGCAGACCAGACGGTCCCAAGGTCCCCAGGTTCTGCTGCAGCTTCTCCCGCTTCCATGACCGGGAGATGCCACTGGCTCTGGGAAGGCCAGTCAATTGGGTGAAAAGCTTCAAGGACAAGGGCGTGTTTGAGCTTGTCTCAGACGTACCTGCAGACCCCCCACACCCATAAGGGGGAAGGCAAATCTCAGCCAAGGGAAGCCCGACTGCAGTTTCCTTCAGCAGAGTCCGGGATTCTCCTCGCCAAGAGCGCCGGCAGGCACAGCACAGAGGACCCAGCGGCTCAGACACTTTTTTTTTTCTTTTTTCTTTTTCTGTTTAGGGCCACACCCATAGCACATGGAAGTTCCCAGGCTAGAGGTCAAATTGGAGGGCAGCTGCGGGCCTACGCCACAGCCACCAGCAAGGCCAGATCTGAGCCGTGTCTGCAACCTACACCACAGCTCATGGCAACACTGGATCCTTAACCCACGGAGTGAGGCCAGGAGTCAAACCTGCATCCTCATGGATATGAATCGGATTCATTTCCAGTCGGATTCACTTCCTGCTGTGCCACAAAGGCAACTTGAATGAGGTTTTAAAAGCCCTGTTTGAATAAGAAAGGAAAGGAGGGAGAGTAGGAGGGAGGACAGATGGGCCGGGGGAGAAGCTGTGCCTGCCTCACAATCCAGGCGCGGGCCAGCTTCAGGAGCACATCCCCCACCCTCTTTTCTTCCCTGGTCAGCAGGAAATGAAAGTATTTATTGTAAAAGATGCATCAAAATACCAAAGGGCCACAAGGTTAAAAAAAAAGTCTCTGAGGAAGCTGCTGGCCTGCGTTTGATCAGCTGTACTGCCCGGGCCACTGTTTTTGAAAAGGAGAGCCGTTCTGAAAATCAAAATTCCTTAAATAACTACATGTTACAATATGAAATGATACCTAAATGACACCGAGGATGGCCCTCAGATATCCGCTTTTTGGATGTTTTAGTACAAAAGTAAGCTAAATGGCTGGCAGAATCAGGAGAACCCGATTACAGTTAATTAAACTGTCTTACTTTGCCACGACCTGCAACTAGTGTGTTTTCATCTTTTTTAAAAATTATAATAATTGATGGCCAATATTTTGTAAAAACTGTAAATGTAAGATAACCTTTAAAAAGTGTATAAAAAAATCTTGGAGTTCCCATCGTACCTCGGCAGAAACAAACCCAACTAGTAACCATGAGGTTGCGGGTCTGATCCCTGGCCTTGCTTAGTGGGTTAAGGATCCGGCGTTGCCATGAGCTGTGGTGTAGGTCGCAGAAGCAGCTCAGATCCCGCATTGCTGTGGCTGTGGTGTAGGCCAGCAGCTGTAGCTCCCATTCAACCCCTAGCCTGGAAACCTCCATATGCCATGAGTGTGGCCCTAAAAAGTTAAAAAAAAAAAAAGAGAGAGAGAGAGAAAAGGGAAGGAAGGAAGCAAGCAAGCTACTTTTGGGGAAAAATAATAAACATTCACTATAAACAATGTAAACACTAAGGAAGCGTACAGAGAAATAAACATCAACCTCAAATATAATTTAAAGGAAGAGGACATTAATACCCAAATGAAATCATAAAATACTAAAAAAAAGATATTAAAACATTTCACAAAATGGACCACGGACCTAAATGTAAAATGCCAAATTATAAGACTCCTAAAAGATGACACAGAAGAGAATCTAGATGATCCTGGGCATGGCAATGACTTTGAGATACAATCACAAAGGCACAAACCACGAGAGAACTAACTGGCAAGCGGAACTTCATCGGAATTTTAAAACTTCTGTTCTACAAAAGACAAAGTCCAGAGAATGAGATGAGAAGCCACAGGCAAGCCAAACATCCATATCCTATGTCACCAGGGAAATGCAATTGCCCAGGAGACACCACTACACACCACTAGCCGAATGGCCAAAACCAGACCACTGAATGGCCAAAACCAGACCATTGACGACACCCAGGGCTGGGGAGGAAGCGGAACGACAGGAAGGCTCGCTCCCGGCTGGTGAGGACACAGAACGGTACAGCGCCCTCAGAAGACAGTTTGGCAGTTTCTTACAAAACTAAAAATGCTCTTAGCACACGAAGCAGTCATCATGCTCCCTGCTCTTTACCCAAAGGACTTGAAAATACATACACAGCGATGCGGAGAGCGGCTTTATTCATAATTGCCAAAACCTGGATGCAACCAAGACGTCCTTTAGCAGGTGAACAGATTTATGAATGGTGGTCCATCCGACAAGGGAATGTTACTCAATGCTGAGAAGGAACAGGGTACCAGCCATGAAAAGATGTGGAGGAACCATAAATGCATATTACTTAGTGAAAGAAGCCAGCAAGCAGTATGACTCTGGCTCTACAACACTCTGGAAAAGGCAAGACTGCGAAGAGAGCAGAAAGCTCGGCGCTTGCAGGGGCTGAAGTGTGGAGAGGTATTTTCAAGGCCGTGATGACAGTCTGT
>PVHT021183661.1:12634547-12647757 GCA_004024745.2 Catagonus wagneri
AGAAGGAACAGGGTACCAGCCATGAAAAGATGTGGAGGAACCATAAATGCATATTACTTAGTGAAAGAAGCCAGCAAGCAGTATGACTCTGGCTCTACAACACTCTGGAAAAGGCAAGACTGCGAAGAGAGCAGAAAGCTCGGCGCTTGCAGGGGCTGAAGTGTGGAGAGGTATTTTCAAGGCCGTGATGACAGTCTGTAACACTCATGACAATGGCTCCACAGCGTCACACATTTGTCCCAGCTTGGGGAATGCACGACACCAAAAGCGGGCTGGAACATAAACTCTTTGAGTGATGACGACGTGTCAGTGTGAGTTCATCGGCTGTGACGGATGTGCCATCTGGCGGGGCTGCTGACAGCCAGGGAGGCCATGCACGTGGTGGCAGCAGCATACAGGAAATCTCCATACCTTCCCCTCAGTTTGGCTGTGAACCTAAAAGTGCTCTAAAAAAATTAAGCCTAGGGAGTTCCCATTGTGGCTCAGTGGTTAACGAATCCAACTAGGAACCATGAGGTTGCAGGTTCGATCCCTGGCCTCGTTCAGTGGGTTAAGGATCTGGTGTTGCCACGAGCCATGGTGTAGGTCGCAGGCGTGGCTGGGATCCCGCCTTGCTGTGGCTCTGGCATAGGCTGGCAGCAACAGCTCCTGTTAGACCCCTAGACTGGGAACTTCATATGCCATGGGTGTGGCCCTAGATCAGGCAAAAAGACAAAAAAAATAAAAATAAAAAAATAAAATAAAAAATGGAAAAAATGTACCTGTTTATATAAATGTGACCAACTTGTGAAAATCCATCAAGCTATACACTTACTTGAGCACTTTTCTCTCGACACTATTTTTTAAGAGTTTTATTTAAATCTGTACATATATTAAATATGTACGTATATAAATCCATATACATATGTGTGTGTGTGTATATATATGTGTGTGTGTATATATATATATATATATAACATAATCAACAGAGGCAATATCAGCTATTGAAAGATCCTCAAATAATGAAAAGAGGTGACATTTTATGGAATTGTTATTTGCAACCCCTAACAAATAGATGGAAACATCGTCTAAAAAATAATTTAGTTTCAGTAGCAACTGCCGATGAATTATCAAATACAGCTGAAGGACTACCTCAACTAGATTACATTTATTTTATTTTATTTTATTTTTGTCTTTTTTTTTTTGCCTTTTTCTAGGACCGCACTCGCAGCATGTGGAGGTTCCCAGGCTAGGGGTCTAACAGGAGCTGTAGCTGCCAGCCTATGCCGCAGCCACAGCAATGCGGGATCCGAACCGCATCTGTGACCTACATCACAGCTCACGGCAACGCCGGATCCTTAACCCACTGAGCAAGGCCAGGGATCGAACCCCCAACCTCATGGTTCCCAGTAGGATTCGTTAACCACTGAGCCACAACAGGAACTCCTAGATTACATTTTTTAACTGAATTGTCAGAAAGGTTTGCCAGGATTTTCATGTCATATTATACCTTTACTTTTAAAAATACATTAAAAAGAGTAAAAAAAAAAAAAGAATCAGAGGTGACAGGCTATATGGGCATTGATGGCGGGACATGCTAGAGTCATTACAGGTGTTTAATACATTACTTATTAAATCTTGCTGAAACTGACAGCATTTAGGACTTGAACCCAGCCAGAACTCAGACTGGGACTTGAACCCACAGTTTTTAAATTAGAATCACTCACCAGAGACAAAGTGATAGGCAAGAAACAGATTTATTAAGCTAGGACGCTTGTGGGAAGGGAGTGGGATGGAATGGGAGTCTGGGGTAAACAGCTGTAGACTATTGCCTTTGGGATGGAAAAGCAAGCACCAGGAACTATGTCTAAGCACTTGCAACGAATCTGTATATGTAAGTGTAACCGGGTCACCACGCTGTGCAGTTGGAAAATTGACAGAAATCTGTAAGCCAGCTATAACAGAAAAATTTTTTAAAAATTAAAAAAAAAAAAAAAGGTAGGACGCTTGTGACAAGCGGGCAGGCAAGGAGGAGCTACCCCAAGGACCTGGTGGGTTAACATTTTTATAAGCCCAGGGCAGTGGGGGTGGGAAAAGACCGCCTCTTCCTCTTTCTTAGGGTAGTAGCTCCTCCTTGGTACCAGGCAAGAGAGTATTTGACCCTATAAGGTCAAACTAGGACAGTCACGGTGCTTATTCAAACTCCCGCCTTGGTCCGAACCTGAATGCAGGCCTCCCCCACCCCCCACCCAATGACGTGAGGTGTATCCCACGCCTCTACCAGCCAAGCCAGGCTGCCTGGTTGTGATGGCTCTCTTGAGCAATTATTAACTACCAGTGATCTCCCAACAGTTCCCGAGGTTTCCCTCCATCTATGGTCCCTTACTGGACTTCTACAACTGCCTGTGAAACCGTCCGACTGCATCCCCGTCACTACTATTACAGACTCCACGGATGAAGCAGAAGTGGGGATTTAAAACTAAGTCCCCCTAAAACCGAGTTGCTTTGCCGAGTTTATGATTACCATCTCTACCCAAAAATAGTCCCTTTCTTGTCCAACACCTGCTCTCAAGAATGAGGAGTATCACAGAAAACGGGGGAATGCAGCTGAGCACGGCCCTGTGAGGCTCCTGGGCTCAGAAAGGCTTCTGTGCCTTTTCTGGTTTTTAGGGAATAAGCTTGAGCCTCCGAGATCTTCCCCGAGTTCCAAAGTGCAGCTGCCGATCAGGGAAGGGAGGGGATGCAGACACCAGGGAGGAGCAGCCAAGAGACAACAGTGCAGCCTTGGGGCAGGGTCCTGGTCCCTCCTCAAGGAATTTACATAACAATATCTTTGAGCCGTTTCTGCAGAACTAAAACCCCCTTGACAAAAGGAAGAACTACTTGATAAATTAGGGGGATCATCAGAACAAGTCCTGGGACTACTAAGCAGCAGTTTTGAGAAAGAATGCAAGCTTGCCTCAACCCTGATCCTTATTTATGGCCCTATTTTCCACGCCCCAAACTATAAAACCACCTCCCAGTCTCTCCTAAGGAGGGCACAGTCTTTGAGGCATTAGCCTGCTGCAGGCCCCTTTGCCTGGCAAAACAATAAAGCTATCTTTTTCTCCTTCAAGCCCCCCCCCAAAAAAAAGAAAGAAAGAAATATAATGATTTTATCATCATCCAAGGGAAACGATGCAAAATGGCATTTTATACCGTGAACAAAACTGCCCAGTATAAATGGAGCACTAATCACGTGGAGCAGTCTAAATGAGACTAAAGGCAGCACCACCCAAATTCACAAGGAAGTCGGTTCTGTATCATCTGATACAATCACAGAAGAATTCTATCAAAAGATCACCCTAGGAAAGAGTAAAAGCATTCCGATCAACGTGTTCCAATGAGACTTCTCGGGTGGCCTCCTTACTGGCACAGTCACAAGGTGACTGGACGTGAACGTGTACTGGACACAGTATGAAGAGCAAACTCAATGAGATTTGAAAACTCCGCCCCACCCTCACATTCCAGCTCACTCACCCACAGCCACCTGAATGCTCAAGGCATCAGCACGAAGACTACGAGGGCAAGGCAAGCGTTTAGAAGTCTCCCGTCTACTTTTAGACAAACGGCATCAAGAGGGCTACCACAAAGCGCAAACACCGTGAAGGCAGCTCCTCCCAACCGGAACGCAACTACTCTCTGTACCGAACGGCTGAAAGCTCTGCATCACTTAGACCTCACAGATTTCCATCCCACCCCCTGTACAAATAAGCAAAGCTATATATAGATCTATACAGGTCGCAGAATGTCGATTAGAAAGTACATTTATAGTCACTAAGGCTCCACAGATTCTGCCCCAAAGGCATCAACAATCGAGAGTATTTCACACAACACTAATGCCAAAGGAAAAAAGTAAGATAATCCAGTTTCATAAATCGGCCAATTTTCTACACGTCTTTTCATAGATTAGAACTCTTTGGCTCCTACGACCAGCGCCGCTAACGAAAATGACTTACCGAACCATCATAGCCACCCATCCAATGGCCACGCCACGGAGACTCAAGAGTAACTGCTCAAACCTCAGCGCATGCAGGAGGCTGCCTGGACAACCTCTTCCCTACTTCCGCCTACCAAAAGGTAAAGAAACCTAACTTCCTCTAAAATAAAGTACCTTCAAGTTCCCGCTGTGGCACAGTGGGTTAATGATTCAGCTTCTCTCTGTGGAAGCACTGGTTCGATTCCCAGGCCGGCACAGGGGGTTAAGGCTCTGGTGCTGCCACAACATAAGCTCTGGCTTAGGTCACAGCTCCAGCTCAGATTCTGTCCTTGGCACAGGAACTTCCATATGCTGTGGGCGTGGCTGCAAATTTTTTTTTAATTAGAAAAAAAAAACAACTACATTCATCACCAGGCCCTCCTGGTTTTCTCTATGCCTTCAAATTCTATGGCATAATCAGCAAACACAGCTACCCTCATTATTTGGCTTTCTAGTCATGTTTCATTATGCTTTGGTTCCATTTTTAGGCAGTTTATTCTTAGATATTAAGGTCTCAGAGGGAAGGCAGGTAATATTCCTCTTTGCATCCGCATGGATGCATGGAGCCTAACACGGTACTTTTCAAATAACAAGTATATTCAACAAATCTTTGGGAAAGATAAAATTATGTCCCCTACTTAAAAGGTATTGAAACTGAAAATCTTGCCACTAAACAATAACAAATTTGGGGAGTTCCCACCATGGCACAGTGGGTTAAGAATCTGACAGCAGTAGCTTGGGTCGCTCAGGAGGTAAGAGTTCCACCCCTAGCCCAGCACACAGCATTAAAGGATCCAGCGTTGCCATAACTGTGGCGTGGGTTGCAGCTGTCTCATGGATTCAGTCCCTGGCCAGGGAGCTTCTGTAAGCCACAGGTATGGGCATAAAATTAAAAAAATTAAAAAATATTTAAAAAGAGTAACAGGAGTTCCTGTCGTGGCTCAGTGGTAACTAACCCGACTAGTATCCATGAAGACATGGATTCAGTCCCTGGCCTCCTTCAGTGGGTTAAGGGTCCATGAACTACGGTGTAGGTCACAGAAGTGACTCAGATCCTGCGCGGCTGTGGCTGTGGTGTGGGTTGCCAGGTGCAGCTCCGATTCGACCCCTAGCCTGGGAACTTCTATATGCTGCAAGTGCGGCCCTAAAATAAAAGGCAAAAAAGAATAACAAATTTGGCTGCGATTATCACCCGTAAGCAGAATCTCCAGTTCTCTACCCCTGCTCAAGGCCCAGCATCTAGCCAAGAGCAAGCCTCACTTCACTGCAAACAGACCTCAGACTCAACATGTTTAAAAATCAACACATATGGAGTTCCCGTCGTGGCTCAGTGGTTAACGAAGCATCCATGAGGACTGGGGTTCAATCCCTGGCCTCACTCAGTGGGTTAAGGGTCTGACATTGCCGTGAGCTGTGTTGTAGGTCGCAGACACAGCTGGGATCCCGCGTTGCTGTGGCTGTGGTGTTGGCCAGCGACTACAGCTCTGATTGAACCCCTAGCCTGGGAACCTCCATATGTTGTGTGGTCCTAAAAAGACCAAAAAAAAAAAAAGACATCTTTCAGCCACCCCCCAAAACATGCTGTCCTGGCGCCTTCTCGGTGAACGTCACAGCCATCCAAATTGTGTCCAACCTCTCCCTCATCGCTTACATCCAACCAGTCACTGCAGCCAGTGGTCTTCCTGCCACAGCACGGCCACCAATGCGCCATCCACACCACTCCTCCCACGCCAGCCACGCCCCAACCACCCTCACTACAGATCTACTCCTGTCTGCCTCCGACGCACTGGCTACAAGCAACCTTAAAGAGCAATCTTTTAAATGAAGTCATGCCATTCACAGCAACGTGGATGGACCTAGAGATAATCACAACTAAAAGATCAGAGAAAAACAAATGCCGTATGACATCACTTACATGTTGAATCAAAAATATGCCACAGATAAACCTGTCTACAAAACAAGAAACAGACTCACAGACATAGAGAACAGACCTGTGGTTGCCAAGGGGAGGGAGTGGGATGCCTGGGAGTTTGGGGTTAGTAGATGCAAATTATTGCACTTAGAACGGATAAGCAATGAGGTCCTGCTGTACAGCACAGGGGACTCTATCCACTCTCTTAGGACAGAACACGATGGAAGGTAATATAAGAAAAGGAACGTATGTATGTGTATGAATGGGTCTCTTTGCTGTTCGGCAGAAAGTGACACCACACTGTAAATCAACTACACTCTAATAAAAAATAAAAATAAAAAAATACCCTCTATGTAAAGATACTAAACTAACAAGCCAGAATTATATACACAAAAAAACACAGTGCTTTAGGTTAGTGTTGAAAAAAAAAGCAGAAAAGAGAGCCTTTGAGTAGCATTATTAAAGGATGCATAGAAAATAAAGGCAGACATGAGATGAAACACTGAAGGACCCAATTATGCAAGTGTGTATATTTGCAAGAGCACAGGTTACATGCATGCAAAGGTTTGATTTGAAGGGAAGGGGATAAAAAGTCAACAAAAGACCGAACTGATGACACCAAGGTTAATAGTTTTAAAAGGCTAAAGCTGAATCCTTAGGGAGCAGCACAATATGAAAACCAGTGGCATCTGGGTAAAGGGATTACCTGATATGATTAGGAATAACAGAAGGAACGCTGGACTGGGCCAGCTACAGGATTTCAAGTGTATTCTCTGATTTCAAGCCCTTTAACCGAAACGCTATCATCACTGCCCCAGTTTACTCACAAGGAAACTGAGTCTTAGAAATATTAACAACACATTCAAGGCTATATAGCTGCTAAGTGGCAGAATTGGGGTTTGACTAGGGCAATTTCAGGGCCCTTAAGGGTCCACTTGGGAGAAGTCGTCTTTGAAAACAAGCAGTGTTTTTAAATCTGGTAACAGGGCACAGGGGACACTGAAGGCTGCGTATTCAGCCAACTGGCTACTAAGCTGGGCCAGAGGTGAGCAGACTTAGACCAGATGACAGCAATGAGATCAGAATGCAAGAAATTCAAGGAGTTCCCGTTGTGGCTCAGCGGTAAGAAACCCGAGTAGTATCCATGAGGACGCAGGTTCGATCCCTGGCCTCGTTCGATGGGCTAAGAATTCAGCGTTGCCGTGAGCTGTGCTGTAGGTCACAGACGCGGCTCGGATCTGGCGTTGCTGTGGCTGTGGTCTAGGCCGGCGGCTATAGCTCCAATTCGACCCCTAGCCTGGGAACCTCCATATGCCCCGGGCAAAGTCCTAAAAATTAAATAAATAAAATTTAAAAGCGGGTATATGTATGTGTATAACTGAATCTCTTTACTGTACAGGAGAAAGTAACACAACAACTACACTTCAATAAAACCAATAAATAAATAAGTAAACAAGTAGAAATCTCAAATATGCCCAAATATTAACACCTGTTAATCTGGAGGGAAGGGAACGTGGTGTTTATTGTGGCCTCTCTGCCACTCAATGTGTCTAAAATTTTACCCAAATTATTGCCTCCAAAAAGGATCCAAATCTCTCTCCTAACGAAAACATGGCACGAGACACCTCTGAACCATCTGCTGCCTGAACACAGGCAACACAGGGAACGCAGGGCGACGCCCCTTTCACCAAGCAGCCGCCTTCTACTTATTCTTGAAACAGCAGGGTCTCATCAGCAGGTCTGAACTCTGGCTTGGTCTCCTGATACGCATCTGGGGGGGTGGGGGTTGGGCAAGTCCTCAGCAGGACAACTGGGAAAGGGGAGGAGCTCCGAGGAAGGTTCCAGAAGGAAGAAGCTAAGAGACACACTCTGAGCCAGTCCCAAGTCTTCCTTCCCACCCCGTGTCTGTCCCCAGGCCCCGTCCCACCCCCTCAAGGACCAGCCACCCACGGAGTCACCGGGCACCAGGTGGCTCCTTGAGGTGAACCTCTGAACCCGCCATCTGGGCCCCGCTTGCTCACCATGGAAACACACAGCGGGTTCTGGAAGAAAGCTGGGCATTCACTCAACCATCCCTCGGAGCAGATGGGCAGCAGCAATGCAAGAGCAAGGGCAAGCCCCACCCTCCAGGACCCCTCCATCGGCTCCTCCTCCTCCCAGTGGCTCAAAGGGTCCCTGCCATTAAACCCAAGGAAGTTGAAATCGCTGCTGTAGCTAAATGCGAGTTATTATTACCCAAGAACAGTTTGAGCGCCAAGGTCAGAAGAACATGCAAATACTTCAACAAAGCTTAAAGAAAATAAATTTAGGGACCGCTGCCATATGGTATTGGGTAACCTCATCCACAAACAGAATGCTCCTCATTTATTTCATCTTTCCTAATTTTCAATAAAAATTTTATAATTTTAGGGAAAAAAAGAAGAACAGGGAGGTGCAAACAAGCCACGTGACCAGGACACTGCCCGGGAGCCCCAAGACACAGTGGGAAGCCTGACAGTTGGCCCAGGAAGGCAGCGACCAAGGACATCGGCAGCTCCCGCAGCCTGCATCCTGTTCCCCCACCTTTCTTTTTTTTTTTTTTTTTTTTAACACACAAGAGATTCATTTTGGCAGCTGCCCAGGCCCCTTAAACTAAGAGGCCAAAAACTGATACGTAAAAATGGTCCGTTACCCACTCAACACTTTTAAGCTGTGGGTGAAGGAGGACTTCCTGCTGTGGCACAACAGAATCAGCGGCGTCGTGGCAGCACTGGGATGTGGGCTGGAACCGAGGTCTAGCAAAGTGGGTTACGGATCTAGTGTTGCTGTGCTTTGGGCCTGTGATTTGGATCTGAATTCTGGTCTGGGAACTCCACAGGGCAGCCAAAAATGAGGCGGAAAAAAAGAAAAAAAAAGATAAAGGAGTAATACATCTCTGGGAACAAAGTGCCTTTTAACAAGGTTTAGGGTGTAATTTCTATTCTAGCACTTTTTTTTTTCTTTTTTGGCCACACCTGCGGCATGCAGAAGTCTCTGGGCCAGGGATCGAACCCTCACCATAGCAGTGACCATGCCAGATCCTTAACCCACCGTGCCACCAGGGAACTCCTTATTGACTCTAAATCAACAGAAGCGAGTGAGTAATGGCATTTCTGAACAGACTCTCACCCTCTAGGGGCAGGCCAGGGCCCAGCCAGGAGGGGTGGTAACCAGGCCTGACCACCTCGGAGATCCGGAAAGCTCAGAGCTAATGGAGGATCCCGGGCCCACAGGACAAGGTCAAAGCTGTCCAGTGAGACAGTGGGCTCAAACCTGCGAAGCCACCCAGGAGGTCCCCGCAGACAAACACGAAAGCACACGGACGTCTCAGGGAGTTCCCGCTGCGGTGAAACAGGATGGGCGGCACCTCTGCAGCACCAGGAGGCCGGTTCAAAACCCATCCCGGATGCAGTGGGTTAAAGGATCTATTGTGGAGTTCCCGTTGTGGCTCGGTGGTTAACAAACCCGACTAATATCCATGAGGACACGGGTTCAATTCCCGGCCTTGCTCAGTGGACTCAGGATCATGGCGTTGTGACCTGTAGTGTGGGTCGTAGATGCTGCTTGGATCCCGCGTTGCTGTGGCTGTGGTGTAGGCCAGCAGCTACAGCTCCGGTGGACCCCTAACCTGGGAACCTCCATATGCCGCGGGTGTGGCCCAAAATAGACATACATACATACATACATACATACATACATAAAATAAAGGAACTATTGCAACTGCTACTCGGATCTGGTCCCTGGTCCAGGCAGTCCATATGCTTCCGAGCGAGGTAGCCAAAAAAAAAAAAAAGAAAGGAAAGGAAGAAAAGAAAATGGATGTTTCAGAACACATTCCTCTATCACTGGGGCAGGGAGTGTGGACGAAAGAGTGATGGAAAGTGACCACACATGGGCCTGAATACGACAGACTCTGAAAGCTGCCTGGAGCCACCTGGCTCGGTGTGGGAGGACCAGAGTCAGTGGAGGGCCACATCTGAAAAGAACACCACTTCCACGCCAACACAAGGACGAGGCGGCTGGTGAAGGCGGCTGAGAGCTGATCCCAGCCGTGCCCACGTCTGTGGGGCCACGGTGACACGAAGAGGTCGGCCAGGAGACCACAAAGGAAGAAGCGGCAGCATCTGCTTACTGACCAGCCACCAGAGATGGGAAAGCAGATTTTTAGCGTCCCTGACAACAGTGTGATTTAATCATGAATAGCAGCTGCCCTTTACTGACCCTTGGCCGGTGCGAGACACCCGACCAAGTGCTACGGGCTGTCATCTGACCTAGTCTCGGCACACACACTGGAGGCAAGAAAAATCGAGGGTAAGACAGGCTAAATAATCTGCATTCATTCTAAAGACCAGAGATGAGAAGAGCTGCAATCTGAATCCACAAATGTTTAGAATATTATTCAGCCTTTTCATTTTTTATTTTTTGGCTTTTAAGGGCCGTACCCACGGCATATGGAGGTTCCCGGGCTAGCAGCGGAAACGGAGCTGCAGCTGCCATCCTACACCACAGCCACAGCAACTTGGGATCCGAGCCGCTTCTGTGACCTACACCACAGCCCACGGTGACACTGGGTCCTTAACCCGCTGAGCAAGGCCGGGAATTGAACCCGAGCCCTCATGGATACGAGCTGGGTTTGTTACCACTGAGCCACAGTGGGAACTCCTATTCAGCCTTAACGAAGAACTTGCCATCAGCGATGACACAGATGGGCTGGAGGATACTGTGTTTAGTGAAAGAGGCCAGTCCCAGGCAGAAATAGTGCAGGATACTGCTTAGACGATGCATCTGAAACAGCCGAATTCAGCAGCAGAGTGGGTGGTGGGCTCCAGGCGCGAGGGGAGGGGGACATGTGAGACAGAGGGTACCAGGTTTCAGCTTGACTAGGTGAGTAAGTTCCAGAGATCTGCACAACACCACGACCACGGTTCGCAGCACGGCGCTGCACACGTCCCCTGCTCAGAGGACGGGTCTCCCACCAAGCACTCTTACCACGAAATAATAACAGCACCACAGCAGAAATTGGCACAACACTGTATATCGACTACACTTTAATAAAAAAAAAAGAAAAAAGAAAAATGTGCTGGAGTTCCCATCACAGCTCAGCAGTGCTGAGGTGGCTGCAGCCAGTGTGGCCAACCCCTCCCAGTGAACAACGTCCCCCTGGCTAATTAAGCAGGGATCCGGGAGCTCCTGATGTGGCACAAGGGGATCGGTAGCATCTTGGGAACTCTAGGACATGGGTTCGATCCCCGGCCCAGCACAGTGGGTTGGGGATCTGGCGTGGCCACAGCTGTGGCTTCAGTCAAAACTGCGGCTCAGATCTGATCCCTGGCCCGGGAGCTCCATACGCCCTGAGGCGGCCAAAAAAAAAACAGGGATCCCTGTCTAATCCACAGAGGATACGCAAAGGTTCTCTTCCCACCCATGTGTAGATACAGTTGGAAACCGAGGGAAACTCAGTGGAAATCAACACCACCTCTGAGACATTCAAACATCCCGGCAATGCCGCAGAGCAGCTGCAGACCGGCTTCAGGAAATGAGGCTCCTGCTGAAAGGGAGCTGGAACCCAGCCGGTAGAAGTCGCTCTGTACAGAAGGGGGAGGGCGACAAAGGGCAAAGGCATGCTGTCGGGGAGGGGCCTGGATGCAGGTCCAGGACCGAAGAGACAGGACCAAGAAAAACCAGCGACAGAGTTCCTGTTGGGGCTCAACAGTAATGAACCCTGCTAGTGTCCATGAGGACAAGGGCTCCATCCCTGGCTTTGCTCAGTGGCTTAAGGACCCAGTGTTGTCGTGAGCTGTGGTGCAGATTGCAGACCTGGCTCAGATCCTGCCTTGCTGTGGCTATGGTGTATGTAGGCCAGCGGTGGCAGGTCTGATTGGAACCCTAGCCTGGGAACTTCCCTATGCCACGGGTGTGGGCCTTGGAAAAAAAAAAGGAAAAGAAAAGCCAGTGGCAGAGGAGGAGAACCAAGTCATCAAATCCATTCTGTCCTCTGAGTCAAACCTCCCTGGCCGTGCCACGCCCTGCTCCTCGGCTGACACGGCCCACCCCAGCGTCCATCAGCACCTGTCAGTGGCCTCCTTTCCACCCGACACAGCTTTACCGACAGGGTGAATTACCCAAACCCCGCATTCGGTCCAGACATCACTGCAAAGCCACACACACTTATTCCTCAAACTGAGGTCATACTTGTAGGGATCAAGAGCAGCCATGAAGATGACACACCTCTCTGGAGCGTCAATGTGACACAAGGGCAAACGATTCTGAATCTTCTAGATCAAACACAAACTTCAGAACAATTTCCAGCTTGCGGTAGGGCTACTCTTTGAAGAGCCCTCAGGCGTTTCCTGGATTAACTTCTGTCACGGGAGGGATCTGCTTTGGTGGAGAATTTTAGAGCCCCAGCCAAAGCCGGTTAGACTCGTGTTTGTCCAGGTTAAGGTAAGGAGCCAAAAAAAGAAAGACGGAAGATGTGAGAGAAAACGTCCAATATGGATTCGAATCATATGACAGTCTCATACCATCTGGTCTTTGATGTTGACAAGAACAGGTAACCTGGGCTTGAAGTCTGGCTTCACCCCTTCCTACTCATATGGCTCAAGGCAAATTAACTTCTCCATGACTTAGGTTTTTTCCATTTGTAAAATAAAGATGGCAGTAACCCAGAGGGCTGCTGTAAGAATTAAGTATAAAGATCTAAGGAGAGGCAGCTTATCTAGCACAGTGCTCAACTTATAGTGAGGGATTGATAAACGGCAGCCATCACCTGTAATCACCCAGCATGTCCGCAAGCTGTTAAAGCATCCCAAAGCTTTTATTAAGTCTTTAATTACTCTCAGACAGGAAAATGTCTATTCTGCTAAGTAGTCCTGCCATGCCAGTCACAGTCTGTCCCTTAGGGATATTTTAGGCTCCCCGCACAAAAAAAGAAGAGCAAATTTAATTACCCACCTCTAGAGTCATTTGGAGATGGGAAACATGGAGAACACGAGAAGCCAACTCAAAAATCACTTTAGGAGTTCCCGTCGTGGCTCAGCGGTTATTGAATCCGACTAGGAACCATGAGGTCGCGGGTTCAATCCGAGGCCTCGCTCAGTGGGTTAAGGATCCGGTGTTGCTGTGAGCTGTGCTGTAGGTCGCAGACGCGGCTCGGATCCCACGTTGCTGTGGCTGTGGCGTAGGCCGGAAGCTGTAGCTCCGATTAGACCCCTAGCCCGGGAACTTCCATATGCCGAGGGTGTGGCTGTAAAAGGATAAAAGACAGGAAAAAAAAAAAAAAA
>PVHT021183661.1:12648757-12671780 GCA_004024745.2 Catagonus wagneri
TAAAAAAAAAAAAAAAAGAAAGGCAAATTATGGGAAGGAATGCGGGGAGGGAGGGGCCGCTGAAAACCAGCCTGACCTGAAGGAGGACCTGTTCAAGTCCCCATGAGCATCAGCAGGAATCAGAGTGAGTCTGCAGCTTAAGACCAAAGGCATTTGCCTCTCCTCCTTCTCACACCCAAATTCCAAAAGACACTCCAGTTCCATCTGCTTCCCTTTTTTCCAAGGAAAATTTTTTTCTATCATCCATTCTCAACATTAAAATTTTAAAGAGGGGGAACTACTGTAATAAATACACCTTTTATTTATCATTTAACCCACAGAATGGCAGTAACAAATGCATATAAAAGGTCAACCAGTCACCTGTTTTCTTGCACTATCAGCACCTTCAAAGCAAGGATGACTTATACACTTTCAACTCTGCTCTCAGAACACAATATAAGATACATAAAAGGATAACTACATGGAATAAATACATTATTCTAAAGGCAAGAAAAATCTTGGTTTAACTCAAAAAAATTCCAATCCCTTTAACAGCACCAAGATGTGTCTATCATTATTTCTTAATTTCAAATGAGTTAAGCTACTTGGAGAATACAACAAAAGGACTTTTCTACTAATAGTTTCCTTTGGATTTACTTACTTCTACAAACCAGTGCAACTGAGCTTGGTGTTTCAAAGAAAAATGATGGACCAATTTCTTCATCCTGAACAGACCTGTCCTATAATCTCATAGTGTTGAAAACTGTTTTTTTTTTTTAAATCAAACATCTAAGCTGCCTGTTATATACTAAATACATCTCAAGTAATATAATTTCTCTTTATTAAAATAACCTAATAAATTTAAAAAGACAGAATTTAAATATCACCACTTTGCAACCCCCTAATAAAATGATGGATCTAGGCAATGATTATTGATGACCACAGACATCACAAGCAGAGACAACCAACACTGCCTGAATTCAGTTACAAGTACACTCTACCACCAATTCCGCCAAGATAAAGAAAAAGAGAGGAGTTCCTGTCATGGCTCAGCGGAAATGAATCCAACTAGAAACCATGAGATTGCAGACTGAATCCCTGGCCTCAGTGTGTTAAGGATTGGCGGTGCTGTGAGCTGTGGTGTAGGTTGCAGACGCGGCTCGGGTCCTGTGTTGTTGTGGCTGTGGCGAAGGCCAGCAGCTGTAACTCCGATTAGACCCCGAGCCTGGGAACCTCCACATGCCACAGGTAAGGCCCTAAAATGACAAAAGGCAAAAAAAGAAAGAAAAAGAAAGAAAGAAAGAAAGAAAGAAAGAAAGAAAGAAAGAAAAGACAGAGAAACTGAATCAAATCAAGATCGGATTACCATTTACAGGAAATAAAAAAACAGAACATGTTAAACCACAAATCAAATCGAAAGCATTACAACAGGTTACTACCTGTTATAATTCTTCTTAACTACGATGATGTTACCAAAGCAAACATTTTTTTCAAACATTTTTTTCAACCATTTTTGGTGGCCACACCCAAGGCATGTGGAAGCTGCCAGGCCAGGGATCAAACCCACACTGCAGGTGCGGCCTGTGCAACAGCTGCAGCAACACCGAATCTTTAATCCACTGAGCCACAACAGAACTCCCACAAACATTTTGTGATACATGCACAGGACAGTTCTTCCAGCTCTCTTTGTGGTTACTTCCATCTTAACAGATGAAGAAATGTGGATAAGCAATGAGATCCTGCTGTACAGTACAGGGAACTCTATCTAGTCACCTGTGATGGAACAGGATGGAGGATAATGTAACAAAAAGAATATATATATATATATATATATACATATATATACACACACACATATATATGTATGACTGGGTCACTTTGCTGTACAGTAGAAACTGACACTGTAAACCAACTATAATGGAAAACCTAAAAATCATAAAAAAGGGGGAAAAAGATGAAGAAATCAATCCAGTATTAGCAATGTTTACGGCCAGCTTCGTAATACATGTCTGCTGATCTCAGAAATACTTGCCTTCCTAGTGTTACTAAACTTTCTTTCACTGGGAAAAATACAGCACAGCTAGGCCAAGAAGCAGCAGGTCCCTGCTTCTAAGAAGATTAACGAGTAAAGCCAGTCAAAGAGAGGGATCCGGTTCAGCAGCCTCAGGGCGACAGATCAGTAGGACAGGTGGCCCTCAGCTGCACAGGAGGAAGATGCTGGGGACCCGTTCTTTGCTCCCAGGGTCCAGGAACCCCTGGGGCTCCTGAAGAACCTTTTGGACATCAGTGACCTTGAAACTATTTGTCTAACATGCTAAGAGGCTGTGATTTTTCACGGCGCTGACATTTGCAAGGCAGGACGTGTCAAACTGCTGGCACCTGAGCAAGAAGCCAGGCAGGGCACTGCAGGTAACCAGAATCCTCATGGGAGGAACTCGGAGAAGATGATGCCAGTTTTACCTAAGACGGTCCCGAAGGAAACAGTGGGACTTAACAACTGCGGGAAATCTTGACCCTTGAACCATCTTCTTAACAGTCTGTGCGACAAAACAGGAAGTACATGCAAGAACCTGAGCTGTCCCTGGAGAATGACAGTCAGCTCGAGGAAAAGGAACTGTGCCAACTACATGACTTGCGAACTGAACTGGCAGCTTTTTTGTATTCCCCATAGAATATTATTCATATATAAATAACTGGAGGGGAGTTCCTGCTGTGGCTCAGTGCTAACGAACACTCCTGGTATCCATGGGGATGCAGGTGCGATCCCTGGCCTGGCTCAATGGGTTAAAGAGCCAGCAGTGCCGTGAGCTGTGGTGTAGGTCACAGACGAGGCTCAGATCTGGCGTGGCTGTGGCTGTGGCGTAAGCCGGCAGCTGCAGCTCCAATTCAACCCCGAGGCTGGGAACCCCCATGTGCCACGGGACAGCCAAAAACAAACAAACAAACAAAAACTTAAAAAACTCCAGTAAGAGACTAATACCTAGAATACACAACAACAACAAATTTCCTGTAAATTATGGCAGAAACATGGGGAGGAAGATAAGGAAACCTAACAGATGAAAGGCAAAGAACAGGTGGATGCCAACTGAGAAGGAGGGAGGCCTACACACGCAGCGGGCATCAGCCGGGTGCTTCAGCTGACCGCCAGTGAGACAGCAACAGAGCGCCGTGTGCTCAGATGGCCCATGAGACGGGAAAAAGCTGCAAGATCAAAAATTACCAAGTGGCAGCAAGACTGTGGGGAGCAACAGCTGGAGAGGGTGCAGCCATCCTGGAGGATAATCTAGAAGAAAGCAGGAAACTACGAACATGCCCCAGAGAGGGTCCTGGGAGGCTTTACAGGGACCCACAGTGATGGCGGACCATTAACTCAGGGCTGTGCACCTGATGTGCGGGCGAACACGGGGGTCCCCCCTCATGCACCCCGCCACTGAGTAGTGTGTGGTCAATCCCCGCACACCAGGCACTGCGCCCCATGCTGGGGACACAGAGGGAAGATGGGATCCGTGCCCTCAGAGTTGACATTCCAGCGAAGGGGACAATAAAGAGCAAAAAATTATGATGAAGAGTGTGATAACTGCGACAGTGGAAATAAAATGGGTGGTTGTGACAGGAAGTGATGGGGGGGCGACTTTTCAAGGGCTTGCCAGAGAGAAGGGGTGCACCTGTCTGGGGGGTGCACCTCAGACAGGTGCAGAGAGAAAATGCGGCAGGCATCCAGTAGGCTGCAGAAAGAGACTCACCAGGGGCATGTCACCACTGTACAGGTGAGACCGCAGCTGTTCTAAAGATGACTTTCAGGTACTTCCTATAACCAAGCTCCCAGGAACAATCTTTAAAGCTGCTGTTCTATGAAGTGTGGACTACAATGATTATAGCTGGAAACCAATATATTTTGACCAAAGAGGTTTTTTTTTTGGGGGGGGGATACCACCCATGTGAATATTCTATGTCTCTAAAAAAGTCTCCTGCAAAATTACTATGATCCACAAACTACTCCTTCATTCATTAAACAGAAATTGAGTCCTCAGAGTTCCCGTTGTGGCCTCGTTCAGTGGGTTAAGGATCCAGCGTTGCTGTGAGCTGTGGTGTAGCCAGCAGCTACAGCTTCCATTCTACCCCTAGCCCAGGAACCTCCATGTGCCAAGGTGCAGAACTAAAAAAAAAAAAAGGAAAGAAATGAAAAACCAGAGGTAAGAAACTTGCCTGAGTCCAGGAAGGAGTAAGTGGCAGAGCAGAGGTTCAAATTCACCACTTTCAAAGTCTGGATTCTTTTTTTTTTTGGTCTTTTTTGCCTTTTTCCTAGGGCCGCACTCGCGGCATATGGAGGTTCCCAGGCTAGGGGTCTAACAGGAGCTGTAGCCGCCAGCCTACACCACAGCCACAGCAACGCAGGATCTGAGCCGCATCTGCAACCTACACCACAGCTCACGGCAACGCCGGATCCTTAACCCACTGAGCAAGGCCAGGGATCGAACCCGCAACCTCATGGTTCCTAGTTGGATTCGTTAACCACTGAGCCACGACAGGAACTCCTCAAAGTCTGGATTCTTAACCACTGCATTCATATTCCCCCTGGAATCTTGTCAGGGGTTTTCAAGGTGTGGTCCCTGGACCAGAAGCATCGCCAACCATCACCTCGGAACTTATCTGCAATGCAGATTCTCAGGGCCTGTCCCCAGATGAAGCTGAACCAGCCACCTGAATTGCAGCAAGCTAAAATCTGAGAACCACTGTCTAGAGTCTTCATACCCAACTTGATGTATGTTAAAGGTTGAAATGATTACCAATATCTACAATTCCAAGATGGGAAATTTTGATCCTATTAAGAGATTCTAAACAGAGCACCAGCAGCATATGGAAATTACCAGACTAGGCGCTGAATTAGACCTGCAGCGCCAGCCTACACAGTCACAACACAAGATCCAAGCTTTGTCTGCCACCTACACCACAGCTCACAGCAACATCAGATCCTTAATCCACTAAGCGAGTCCAGGAATCGTACCCACATCGTCATGGATACGAGTCGGGTTGTTACCCACTGAGCCACGATGGGAACGCCCCAAGATGATATTAATTGATCTCCTCATTGCCCACAGCAGGGCACAACCTCCCCTTAAACCTGGCAAAATGCCTCCTCTGGACCCTGATTACATCATCTTTTTAAAAAAGTCAGTTCTGGAAGTTCCCTCTGTAGCTCAGTGGTTAACAAACCTGACTAGGATCCATGAGGACACAGGTTCGATCCTTGACCTTACTCAGTAGGTTAAGGATCCGGGGTTGCTATGAGCTGTAGTATAGGTCACAGATGCGGCTCGGATCCCAAGTTGCTGTGGCCATGGCATAGGCCAGCGGCTGTAGCTCCGATTTGACCCCTAGCATGGGAAATTCCATATGCTGCAGGTTTGCCCCCCCACCCAAAAAAGGCAGCTCTGATGGGAACTGAGGAACTGAGCTAAAAAAAAAAAAAGCTTACTGGAAAATGAGCTGAATTACAAACATGAAAAGAGCACAGAGATCCAAACAGAATCTTCACAAGTCACAAACCATATTAGGAAAAGGTAAAAAAAAAAAAATTGAATTATCAGCTGTAGAAGCTGGGTTCGTAGCTCCAGAACCCTTTTTATCCTGGCACAACTGCAAATTTTTACATCACTTCCACAAACTTCCAATCGCCAAAAAAAGAAGTTACAATCCTTAGAAATATTTGATTCTCAAGATTCAAACTGTTGTAAGTATACATACAGAGGTATCGACTTGCAAAGAGCGAGTTGCTTTTTTTTTTTTTGCTTTTTAGGGTCACACCAATGGCATATGGAGGTTCCCAGGCTAGGTGTCAAATCGGACCTACAGCTGCCAGCCTACACCACAGCCACAGCAACACAAGATCCAAGTCGTGTCTGCAATCTACACCACAGCTCATGGCAATAACAGATCCTTAACCCACTGAGCGAGGTCAGGGATCGAACCCGCAACCTCAGTTTCCAGTAGGATTTGTTTCTCCTGTGCCACAACGGGAACATCAAGTTGAAGACTGAAGCGTTAAGGAGCCCAAGGCTGAGCCACGGGACAGCTATAAACCTCCCTTTTATATAAATACTTATGGACCTGATTAACGTCAGCCAAGGTACAGAGAGCTCTGGGAAGCCCACTCAGGCAGCTGTTTAAGCTGCTTGGCTGCTTACAACTGCCCACCTGTCACCCAAAGGCAGGCAGCCCCACCAGCAGCTACCTCCCTGCAAGGAATGGCACCTAATGATTTCCCCTCCCAAACCACCATCCGCTTCCCGGAGAACCAGAGCTGGTTCCAAGAACAAATTACCAAAGCTCTCCTGCCCACACAAGGTTCAGTGGAACCGAAATATACATAGGCACCCCCCAACCCTCTAGAGACTTGCCCACTCAAGTTCTCATTCTGCCTTTTAAAAGTCCAGCGCTGGAGTTTCCATTGTGCTGAACCCGACTAGTATCCATGAGGATGTGGGTTCAATCCCTGTCCTCGCTCAGTGGGTTAAGGATCCAGCATTGCCAACAAGGCATACACCACATATGCAGCTCCGATCTGGCATTGCTGTGGTGTAGGCCGGCAGCTGCAGCTCCCATTCAACCCCTAGCCTGGGAACTTCCATATGCTGCTAGGGCAGCCCTAAAAAAATTAATAATAATAATTAAAATAAATAACGGTCCAGTGATTTCCCCAAAGCATCTCACAAAATGCCATCATCCTAACCAGTCCTTCTTTTCCCCACTAATACTGCCATTGCTATTTCTAAACGGGTAAAGCTTTTTAACCAAGCAGCCGCTATGTTTTCTCATCTCCTTTCTGTGACAATCGGTGACAAGCAATTTAACCATAACCAAGAAGTGGAATAGCTCCCACCATCCAAGGGAGAAAGATCCCCTTTCTCTCCTAAATGCTAATCATGTTATCTGCCAAAAGAGCACAAAGAGTTATTAAGTGAGAGGTCAAGGGTGGGGGTACCTGTTTTAAGTGCCTGGAAATAAATGTATAAATTTAACTATTTGTTCATAGATAAGTATAGAGTAATCTTGAATATACACCCACTTTATTTCACCTCTTCTAAACAGTCAGTAATCTAAGGAGGCAAAGCATAAAACCATGCTCAAATAGCTCACCACAGTTCACATAATATTTTTAAAAAACACAAATCATTAAAAAAAAAACCTGTTAAGTGTACATAAGGACCAACAAATTCACACTCTGTTCTAGGTTCCTGACCACAGGGAGAACCAGATCTTTTTAGCATAAGTTATCTCTAAAATTACTAACAACTTCCCTCAATTTAAATAAAGCTGCCATGTCCTTAAAAATAACCTCATTTAATAAAACTGACTTACATCACTTACTGCAGTTCTACCTGAATGCCAGTGATGACCATGCAGCCCGTTTGTATCTTTGTCAGTTATAATAACAATTTTCAAAAATCTGATTGAAACCTCCAGTAAACAGCACCCAGTGCACCATCTAGTGGAAGCTGTATCATGTGTCATTAAATCTTTTTTGAAGAGTAGAAGCTCTGAAAACCACAGCGGGGGCTAAAAGCCCTAGGTAAGAATACAGGTAAGTCCTTTACAAATAGCCTAAATCTCTTTCCTGCTTACCGCACTGTAAGAAGTATTCATCAAAATAGGTCTCATTTTTGATACAAATTAGCAGATGATAAAGGTTTCTTTGCAAAATGTTCTGCTTATCCTGGGATAGACCATGATGGAAGATAACAGAAGAAAAAGAATGTATACACATATGTCTGACTGGGCCACTTTGCACAGCAGAAATTGGCACCGCATTGTAAATCAACTATACTCTCATAAAAAATAAAGATAAAAAATTAAAAAAAAAAAAACGTTCTGCTCAGGTGCTTTAATTTAACCAGGAGAGTAAAAAATTAAGAAAAGATATTAATGGACAAATAAATGAATAAACAGGATCAGAGCTGGGCAGACAGGGCTAACGTTGGTGATGACTTTCATAAGTTCTATCAAAATGTATGTTCCATGCAACAGAGCCTCTGCCACGAAGACAAGGAGTTTCTTCATGATTAAACAGTTCCATTCGTTAATTCATGAGACACTTCCATGTTCCTGATGACTAATACATTTAACATAATCTAACAACTCTCCAGGTCCCCAAGCCTTGCCATCATTCAAAGGTACCCTCCCAGCTATGCATGTAAACCTACCCATTAACCTCCAAATTCCCTTGGGTTATTAGAATCAAGGAAGAGGTGATTTTTACACATTCAAGACTTCTGAATTTATAGTAAAAAATCTCCTGAAACTGGAGTTCCCATTGTGGCACAGTGGAAACAAATCCGACTAGGAACCATGAGGTTGTGGATCTGATCCCTGGCCTTGCTCAGTGGGTTAAGGATCCAGCGTTGCCGTGAGCTGTGGTGTAGATCACAGACGCAGCTCGGATCCTGCGATGCTGTGGCTGTGGTGTAGGCTGGCAGCTGTAGCTCTGATTAGACTCCTAGCCTGGGAACCTCCATATGCCACAGGTGCGGCCCTGAAAAGCAAAAAACAAAAACAAACAAAAATACTCCTGAAACAAAATACAACTAAAATGCATTTTATTTGCCTTATGAATATTAATAAGTTCGACTCAAGTCAGAAACCAGTACTCAAAGTTCAATCCTAAGCCAGAGAGGCAAACAAAGAAGAGAAGATAAGGTTTCCTCCTGGGGAAAACCTCTGCAAACCTAAAATAGAGATTTTCCACACAGCACCGCTGGGTTTTCTTGCCTTTGTGAAAAATTACCTTTCTGGTGAAATTCAAACTATCTTAGCAACCAGGAGAAAAAAAAAGCCTAAGAGAATATTTTACTTGTAAATAACCATCTCCACCTCTGTACATGTGAATCTAATCAGGATGCAGCAGCTTGCTTGAAGGTGGGAAACTTCCTAGATACTGGATTAAACCCATTACAGGATATATAACAGGAGTCAAGGCAGACCTCCTCTCAGCTCTAGGGCTTTCCGTCTATGTACCAGTAAAATGGGCATGAGGTGCGCTACCTGCTTCTGGGTAGGACGAGGATACCAACACTGATGCCTCACTCTGAGTTTGTCAACTAAAAGCCCTAAATGCAGTGCACCTGGAAAGGAGACCCTGCTCCAAGAGTCTCCTCTGTGCCATTACTGCTAAAACTCATGACCTTCATTGACTGCACTTGAGAAAAAACGGCAAACAAGATAAGGCCATTTAAGCACGTCAAAGAAAAGCTGACAGCGATTCAAGGTGTTTCCTCACAGGTAAATCAAACCACATAGGTAACTGCCTGGGACTAGTCTGCAAAATATGACTGCGTGGGGAGCAGGTGCTAACACCTAAAGCCCAGAGATTGTTTTCAGAAAGGCTTTTCTTATCCGAATGCTAATGTTTGAAAAATCAGGAAAAGAAGAATCGCACGTCTACACCCACACATTACGAGTGACAGAAACAAGGTCCCACGCCTACAATCCTTTCACCCCAGCACGGCATTCCTCACCCACATTCCCGCCCCTCACCCCCACCACACGGTCCCCACTTCAGCCCAGACAAAGGTGAGTCACACTGCTTGTTCTACTTGTCACTTAAGAAAAAAGCCCCAAATGAGTTCACGTTAAAGGCTGCTTTGAATTGTAAAAATAATAAGCAATAAGTAAATCAGGTTCCTCTGTAAACGCGCTGCCAAGCTCCGGCCTCAAGGAAATGTGTAATTAACACTACCCAAGTATATACGTACCTTTCTCGCATTAAAAAAGAAAAAGAGCCATGCAGCTTGTCGCTCGGTATCAGCAGGTCCTTCTTCCCGGAGCCTCCCTCTGACTCAACCCCGTGTTTTCCCTGCACCTGCACGTCCCTGCGCCCCGAGGGGGGCCAGCCGCCTCACCCGCTTCCCGGGGGTCCCGCCCCCGCCTCCGCCCAGCCGCCCCGCCAGGTGCAGCCGCCGCGGGCTACCCGGCGGAGGCGCCTCGAGGCGGGCGAGACGCTCCGGAGACGCGGCCCGATCGGCCGACCCCCCCGCCCGCACAGCGCAGGGGCTCGGACAGCAGCTGCAGCCCGGGCGTCCTCTTACCTGCTCTGGGCGGCTGTGCCCACGGAGGCGCGCTCGCTCCGGCGCCGGCAGCCCCGGCTGGGAGGCAAGGAGGCTGCGACCGCTGCCGCCGCGAAGGACAATCGGGAGCCTTCGGGATCTGCACCGCCGCGGCGGGCGCAGGACTCACGAGCCCGGCGGGGGCCCGGCCCCACCTCCAGCCCCGCTAGTCTCCGCCTCGGCCCCCTCCCGCGGCGAGGCGGGGCGGGGCCGCGGCTTGCGGGGCGGAGCGGGAGCGCGGCAGATGCTGTGTAAGAGGCGCCTGCCGATTGGCTGCGGTGGAGGCAGGCGTCTTCGATTTGAAGAGAGCCTCGCCAGCAACGCTCCCTCATTGGTCAGGAAGGAAAACAGAGCAGAGCCCCGATTGGTGGCAGCCCTGTAGCGCTTCTCCCCAACCTTCAACATCAAAGCTCCGCCCCCCACCTCGGTTCCCAGGTGGCTGCAGAACTAGGCGTTAGTTGCTCTAGCAGACAACCTGGAGAGGACCCCGGGGTAACCCAGGTTCCTTTGCTGGAAGCGAGCTTCCTTATTCAGCCACGTCTTTGATTTCGTCTGAACTTGGTGAATAACAGCTAATCTCTAACATCGCTTGGATTTAGAGTGATGTGTACTTTTTAAAATGCTACATAAAATTCAAAGGGAAATTGACATATGCAAAGGAAAGACGAAAAAAATTTTCATCCCTGGTGGCGAGATTATCCTGTGTTGTTTTTTTTTTTAATTACCTTTCTGTGTTCTATATTAAACACGTATTACCTTCATAGTTTAAAAAATGTTTTACTGGAAAATAAGTAAAGTGCAGAGAATGGTAAAGGCAAAAACTTTGGGGATATACGGGGCACGAATCTTTCCACAACAGGAAAAAATACAGTGATAAACACAATGTCTGAGGCCATCAAAAAAGTCAGTGCTGTTATCAGCCCCTTTCAGTCGGTACAAAGACCTTTATAAATATGACTGAGCTGTGTTCATGAACTTTAGAAAAACTATTTCCATAGAACTACTATTCATCCAACACATAGTGTACAATGAACTACACTAAACAGATTCATAGTAAAAATTTAGAATCCTAATACAAAAGAAAGCTTTCACCAAAAAAGTAGACTGCAAAAAGAAATTTAGATGATAAATTGGGAAACTCAGCTGATGGGGGAATTTTAAGAAAAGAGTGCGACAGCGCTTGGAGATGAGACAGACTTTGAAGACCGAAGCCGAAGGAGGAGGACAGAATGGAGGTGATGACCAGTGATCCATAGTCAGTGTCATCTCAGACCATATCAGCCTCAGAGCAGGTGAAGGCTATCTTGCCTGGGGACCACACTTGCTTAACTCTCTCCAGCTGCTTTCCTATTAGATTTGTTCTTTTTCTGAGTCCCAAGAGCTTCTGAAGTAGCCTGTTGGAAGTGAAGCACTTCACCCAACAACTCCATAAATTTTATAGTGTTGAGAGAAAATGGAGATGAGCAAAAATCAAACGTAAAGAAGGAGAGGAATGTTAAGGTTAACATGAGCTTGAAGAGACCCAAGGACAGGAAAGCTACTACAAAGAATAAGACAAATCTTTTTTTTTTAAATCTCATTTCTGGAAAATAAGGTAAAGCCTTTGGAGGACAGAGTAATCACATTACCTAACAAAGGTTTTCACAGAACCCTTGTAAATTCATTCCTAACCTTTGTTAGGAATCCTAAATGATAGTTTGAAAATATATGTCCCAGGAGTTCCCGTCTTGGTGCAGCGGTTAACGAATCCGACTAGGAACCATGAGGTTGCAAGTTCGATCCCTGGCCTAGCTCAGTGAGTTAAGGATCTGGTGTTGCTGTGTCTGTGGGGTAGGCCGGCAGCTGTAGCTCCCGTTCAACCGCAAGCCTGGGAACCTCCATATACCTCGGGTGCAGCCCTAAAAAAAAGGAAAAAAAAGAAAGAAAATATGTGTCCCAGAGTACTCTGAGAAAGTAACTTGGTGTTGAGATCTAGTTATGTTGGGGGCGGGGGAAGGGAAGAGGTGTATGGGGGGGGAGCAGAAGGACCTAGCATTGCCCAGTATGAACAGATTGGGAAGAAAACAGTCCAAAAGTTTACTCCACAATAATGCCTGAGGTTCCATCACTAACATTCTTTCTTTGGCTTTAAGTGATTTACCTTTTTTTTTTTAGGGCCACACCCACAGCATATGGAAGTACCCAGGCTAAGGTTAGAATCTGAGCTGCATCTGCCAGTCTACACCACAGCCAGCACAGCAACATGGTGTCTGTGACCTACACCACAACTCATGGCAACACTGGATCCTTAACCCACTGAGCAAGGCCAGGGATCGAACCCACAACCTCATGGATACTAGCCAGGTTTACAACCCACTGAGCTGCAACAGAAACTCCAAATCATTATTTTTTTTTTAATGGGCATTCACTCACCAATTCAGTCTATCAGCCATAGATCTACAAAGAACATACTATTTGCCAAGGACAGGCCAGGTGTAAGACACAGAGCCTGGGGGGTCCTCAGGCAAATTACTACTGTCCAGGTGATGGAGATCGAGGGTGCCCGGGGAACACGACCCTGAAGGGGCCAAGGAAATCATCTTGAAGGAAATGAGAAATCACTGAATCAGGAGTCACCCCAGTGAAAGAGAAGAAGGTTCTAGGTCCAGGCGAAAACAGTAGAGGAAGACTGAGCAGCAGGCAGGAAGAAGGGAATCCAAAGCAGAGCCTTTTGGGGCCATTGCATAAAAAGTGAACTCTCCGTACACCCCAAGCGCGTCTTGCATGATGGCCCAGGGGGTTGGAAAAAAAAAAAAAACCAAAGAGGAGTTCCTGCTGTGGGTCAGCAGGTTAAGGACCCAGCATTGTCTCTGTGAGGATTCAGATTCCATCCCTGGCCTTGCTCAGTGGATTAAGGATCCAGCATTGCTGCAAGTTGCCAATAGGTTGCCCAAGAGGCTCGGGTCCAGTGTTGCTGTGGCTGTGTTATTTGCGTGCAGTTGCAGCTCCGATTCCACCCCTGACCTGGAAACATCCATATGCTGCAGATGCAGCAAAGAAAATAAAAGGAAAGGAAAGGAAAGAAAAGGGTTAAGTTGTTAATCCTATTTGGCCAGAATTAGGACAGAGCTGAAGGCCTTGGGGTAGAGATCTGTGCTGCTAGTTCCAGGCTTTCCCTGTGCTCCTTGGCAGACTTTCTCTTTATCAGGTGAAGTTACCATGAGCAGATCTCCAAAGGGAAGAGAGCCAGCCCTCCCGACAGACAGCCAATCAGATGAAGTGCTGGAAAATGTCCTAGAATCTCAGGACATCTGGCTGATAGTGCATCAGAAGAGGCAGCCACAAATCAATTAAAAATGCAGTCTCTGAGGAGTTCCTACTGTGGCTCAGCAGGTTGCAAACCTGACTAGTATCCATGAGGATGCAGATTCAATCCCTGGCCTCGCTCAGGGGGTTGGGGATCCCTCATTGCCGTGAGCTGTGGTGTAGGTCGCAGCCATGGCTCAGATCTGGCATTGCTGTGGCTGTGGTGTAGGCTGGCAGCTGCAGCTCCGATTGCACCGATTGCACCCTTAGCCTGGGAACTGCCATATGCCTCAGGTGTGGCCCTAAAAAAGCAAAAAAAAAAAAAAAAATGCAGTCTTTGAAACGTCTGACACAGTGCTTCAAACCACTCAGAAAAGCAAGTCCTGCATCCTAATATTAGAGTTCAAAAATTAATAGCATAGGTCACATGTGTGGCTCAGATTCAATCCCTGGCCTGGAGAGTTCCCATTGTGGTTTAGCAGGTTACGAACCCAGCTAGTATCCTGAGGATGTGGGTTCAATACTGGCCTCACTTAATGGGCTAAGGATCTGAGGTAGGTTGCAGATTCAGCTGTGCAGATGCAGATCCTGCACTGCTGTGTCTGTGGTGTAGGCAGGCAACTGCAGCTCCAATTTGACCCCCTAGTCCAGGAACTTCCATATGCTGCAGATGCAGCCCTAAAAAGGAAAAAAAAATTTTTTGCTCATATTCCACTATGTTGTACAGCAGAAACTGACACAACATAGTAAATCAACTATACTCTAATAAAAATAAAATAAAATTTCTCATACTGAACCAAATATATCCCTATCCTCCCACCTGCCCAAGTCTGGAAAGCTGTGGATTCGAAGGAGTTCAGAAGATTGTTTTATTTTGTTTTTCATCTTTTTTTTTTTTTTTAGGGCTCAACGCCCAACATATGGAGGCTCCCAGGCCAGGGGTCAAATCAGAGCTGTAGCTGCCAGCCTACACCACAGCCACAGCAATGCCAGATCTGAGCTGCATCTTCAACCTACACCACAGCTCACTGCAACACTGGATTGTTAACCCACTGAGCAAGGCCAGGGATCAAATCTGCATGCTCATGGATACTAGTCAGATTCATTTCCACTGAGCCACGACGGGAACTCTGAGTCCAGGAGAGTTTTCAAACACTCTTCATATCCATGGCATTTGAAGTCAGAATAAGACAATAATTTTTTAACTGTGTTTGGCATTTTTAAAAAGACCAAAAACTCTTTCTACCATGATTCTAAAGTGAGAGCAATCACAACAGTACCGCCAAAATTAGTCTTATTGCTATTTAGCCACTCTTGTTGTGCAAGGACGGCCCCAAGGAACAAAGAATGCCTTCACTTTGTAACACCTAGGACTGGAATATAGTTTTACATCAAGAAAGAAAACCATTGCTAGAAAAGTTGAGAAAAGGTGTTCCCATTACGACTCAAGGATAATGAACCTGACTAGTATGAGGACTAGTCCATGAGGACTCGGGTTCAATCGCTGGCCTTGCTCAGTGGGTTAACGATCTGATGTTGCTGTGAGCTGTGGTATAGGTGGCAGATGCGGCTCAGATTCTACCCCTAGCCTGGGAACTTCCATATGCCACAGGTAAAGCCCTAAAAGGACAGGAAAAAAAAAGAAAGAAAGAAAGAAAAGGAAAAGTTGAGAAAAAAATACAGAGAGTGAAATGAGTCACTCAGCACTTATATTTAATTAACTACCGTTATCTTTGTGCTTACCTAGTTGAGCTCATAAGGGACAGTCCCAAGTGAATCCACCATCCTTCATTAATTAGTGCTGACCTGGAACACAGAGTCTTCCTCATCAAGCCACCGGAAAACTGAGTAATTCCTGGGAGCTCCCTGGAGGCATAGCAGGTTAAGGATTTGGTGTTACCACGCAGTAACTTGGGTCAGGGCTGTGGCGCACGTTCAGACCCTCGCCTGGAAACTTCCACATGCCACAGGTGCAGCAGAAAGAGAGAGAGAGAGAGAGAGAGAGGAGGGAGGGAGAAGAAAGGAAGGAAGGAAGGAGGGAAGGAAGGAAGGGAGTGAGGGAAAGAAAGGATGGAGAGAGGGAGGAAGATGTAGTGAGAAGCCATAGCAAAATAGAAAGCCATAAAAAGTGCAGCTGAAGAAACAACGTGAGAGTGTGTGGGCACCTGTACCAGCAACAAAGATGGTACTTAGGAAATGGGACTCTTGCTTCATTGCCTCTCTTTTTCTCTTTTTCCTTTTTTTTTTGGCCACACTTCCAGAAAAAGAAAGTTCCCAGGCCAGGGACTGAATGTGAATCAGAGCTGCCAACCTGCGCCACAGCTGCAGCAGTGCCTGATCCTTAATTCACTATGCAGGGCCTGGAATTGAACCCACGCTTCCAGAGAGACAAGCTGGATCATTAACCCACTGCACCACAGTGGGAACTCCATTGCCTCTCTTCTTAACTCATGTAGTTTTCTCATGACTAAACCTTTGCTCCAAAATTCCCTCTCCCTGGTAAAAGAGCAGGAAACAGAGGAATTTAATAGATAAATCTATGATATGTGACATTTAAAAGAGAATTTAAAAATCATGTAAGCAAAAGAATATAGAGAGAGGCACGCTAAATAATAATAAACTGGGGACTGCAAGATACGTGTCACATAGCTGAAGAATTGACTAAATAAAAAGTTTAACATCCCTAATAACCTATGATGGATGAGAATTTTAAAAAGAATATGTATAAATATATATATCTGATAACTTTGTTGTATACCTGAAACCAACACATAATAAATCAATGATATTAAAAAAAGTTTAAAGTCCCCCCACAGAAGAAAGTGATTTATGATATTTATAATTCAAATTATCCTTTGTAAACAACTGAATTATAGCTTCGTTAAAACTAAGAGCTTCTGTGTTGTATAGAATGGCTAAGAGACACCAAAATTTTTCATTTCCACACTATGAAACATCCTAGGTGCCATCAATATTAGTAAGTATTAATACTTCGTCTTACTTAAATCATTACAGACTGTCATTCATTCAACCAACATTTATTGAGCACCTACTATGTACCAGGTATTGTGGTAGCTACTGGATTGGGAGAAAGAATGCAAACCTGTTTTAGGGAAAATTCATAGCCTGTAGGAGATCACAGAATCCTGATTTGTGCATTTGCAGTCATTCATTATTGCCAGTATTGGCGTTTGCCCAGCCCCTGTTCATCTCCAGTGTAAGGATGGGTTATACATGCAAATGAACCATGGACTCTAGAACTCCAGGAACAAAGGAGAGTAAGGCAAACGGTACCTAAATAGGATTAACGGAGTAGGCTTGATGAAAGGGGCAGCATTGCAGGAGAGTCTATTTCACCAAAGGCAGTAAATCCAGAACGAGGTCCATATGCTTCTGAGAAAGTTAAACTGTTGAAGAATCTCCAGAGGAGAGGAATATGCAGTAATATTAGAGCCCCAAGTGTCAATCCCAATTCAGAGACCAAACTCATGTCGGGAACTTGGACATCTCGTTTACCTTTCAGGCTACATTCTCGTTAACATGGGCAGTTATCAATCTATCCGAGAAGCCACAAATTGGAGTTATTTGGGTCAAGCACAAAATTTGAAGCAATTCCAACTAGTTGACATTTCAAAATCAGATTTCATGTGAAGTTTCAATGAACCAGTTTCTTTTTTTTTTTTTTCTTTTTACGGCCACACCTGTGGCATATGGAAGTTCCCAGGGTAGGGGTCGAATCAGAGCTGCAGTTGTGGTCCACACCACAGCCACAGCAACACCGGATCTGAACCGCATCTGCAATTGACACTTGTGACAATGCCAGATCCTTAATCCTCTGAGTGAGGCCAAGGATCAAACCCACATCCTCATGGATACTAGTCGGTTTCTTGTGTGCTGAGCCACAACAGGAACTCCGGTTTCTATTTTTTTTTAAAGAAGGAAGATATGGCAAGGCTGACCCATTGCCATGTGGCAACAGTTGCCAGGAAGAGAGGATGTGCCCCCGTTAGAGCTGTCCTGTGCTTTGTGATCAGTTGGTGCCACGGCTAGTCTGCTTCGTTCACCCTCCTCACTTTCCACCCGGCCTCTCAAGGTATTTGTGTTCACCTCTCCTGAAACATGATTTTTAAGGGCTTTTTGCTGGTGGTGTTGAAAGTTACAGGAGCTCTTTCAAGTTAGCATAAATTTAAAATATATCTTGGATTTCCCATTGTGGCTCAGTGGCTTAAGAACACAATATAGTCTCTGTGAGGATGCAGGTTCTATCCCTGGCCCTGCTCAATGGGTTAAGGATCCAGTGTTGCCACGAACTGCAGCATAGGTCACAGATGCAGCTCGGATCCAGTGTTGCTGTGGCTGTGGCTTAGACCAGCAGCTGCAGCTCCGATTCGACCCCTACCCTGGGAACTTCCATATGCCACAGGTACAGCCTTGAAAAAGAGAAAAAAAAAAAAAATATATATATATATACATATATATATGTTGTAGGGAGAGGAAACAAATCTCCCATACAGAAGAATTCCAAATAATTTACACTGTGTATGGTACAGTGAGGGGGTCCTTTATTTCCTCTGGTTACACAGGGGACATCTCTAAATAAAGGAGTCAGTTAGTGTCACTGGAGGAGAAAGTGTGAGAGGTTGACAGGAATCAAAAAGGAAAAGAGGAGTTCCCGTCGTGGCTCAGCGATTAACAAACCCCAGTAGTATCCATGAGGACAGGGGTTTAGTCCCTGGCCTCGTTCAGTGGGTTGAGGATCTGGCGTTGCTGTGGCTGTGGCGTAGGTCACAGACGCCGCTCAGACCCTGCGTGGCTATGGCTGTGATGTAGGCCAGCAGCTACAACTCCGTTTTGACCCATAGTCTGGGAACCTCCATACGCCTCATGTGCACAGCCTCCCCAAAAAGGAAAAGAAATGAGGGAGAGAGATAACTTGGAGCAGGGTCTTCCTCTGGGGTTCAGCATGCTTAAAACGTTTTGGGCAGCGATGAGCTCTGTACGTTTGAAGAAAAATGGGGAGCCCAGCTGGAAGGAAAGATTTCTATAGGGAAGGGTTGAAAAGGAGGAAATAACCTAGATGGCAAGGCTGAGAAATTTGGATCAGATTCTAAAGCCAATAGCGGTTGCTAAAGTTTTTTAGCTTGCGAGGATTTAGGTAGATTAATCTAGTAGTATAAAAAGACTATTTCAAAGTAAAATCATTGAAATTATTTTTTTTCAATATTAGTGAGAAAGAGGACCCTCACAATCAGCTCACCTGAAAAAAAAAATGAGGAGTTCCCACTGTGGTAGGGTGGGTTAAGGATCCGGCATTGCTGGAGCTATTGCGGGGCTCACAGCTGTGGCTCGGATTCAATCCCTGGCCCAGGAACGTCCATAGACAACCAGGGCGGCCAAAAATAAATAGATAAATAAAACTGCTGAAGTTATGGAGACTGGGAGGTGATCATGTGGAAATTATTGCATATTCTTTTCAAAGCTATTTTGCCTGACTTGCTCTTAATAATTCAGGGTAGGGGCCAAATCTTTGTTTCACAGTCACTGAGGTATAGTTGTATTTTTTCAGTAATTTAAAACAATTTTTAAGGTTCTATTTCTTTTTTTAAAAAAAATATTATACTTGATTTACAATGTACAATTTCTGCTATATAGCAAAGTGACCCAATATACATTCCTTTTTTCACATTATCCTCCATTACTGTTCTATTTCAAATGATCAGTTTCCACAGGTTGAATTTATTTATTTATTGATTGATTGATTGATTGATTGTCTTTTTAGAGCTGCCGTTTCCGCAAATGGAGTTCCCAGGCTAGCGGTTCAATTGGAGCTGCAGCTGCCAGCCTACGCCACAGCCACAGCAATTTATCTGTGACCTACAACACAGCTCGTGGCAATGCAGGATCCTTAACCCACTGAGCAAGGCCAGGGATGGAACCCGAATCCTCACAGATACTTGTCAGGTTCGTTACCGCTGAGCCACGGTGGGAACTCCCCCAGGTTGAATTTTTAATGTTTTTTTTTGTTTGTTTTTTTTTTTAATGTGTGTGTGTGTGTTTTCACTAGTTCCTTGCAAAGGAAAGTCCTGGGAATGACCCCTGGTGAGCCTCACCCTTTCGAGGTCAATGCCTGTGACCCTGGGGGCTCAGGGCCCTCCCTAAGCTCCACATCCTGGAAAGAAGAGGCTGCCCCCTGAATCCCTCAGGGCCCAACGCCCATTCAGAAACACTGCCTTCCCACAGTGGACCCAGGAAGCTCAGACCAACAGCCCAGCCCAAACGTGGATCTGGAAGGTTTCAAACCTTAATGATGCTGGTAGAAGCCAGAAAGAAGAGCTGACATGTCAACTGTGTAAGCAGTTTTCTGTCCTGCAAAAGAGAGAGAGCAGACCAAGATGTATTTTTGGGGCAGACTGTTCTGGAAAACCAGAAAAAAGGTTAATCAGAGATAGCACAATAAACACCAAATGAGAAAGACCTTTTCATGTTACTGCTCTATACATCTGAATTATTCCACATCAAATAACAGTAATAGCGAACACGTGGTAAGTATCTTACCTGCATTATGTCACTCGGTCCTCACAATAAACACCATGAGATACATATCATTATCTCTGTTTTACTGATGACAAAACTGAGGCTAGTGTGACTATATTAATTGCCCAAATTTAGATGACTCATAATTGGCAGAGCTGAGAACTAAATCTGTCTTATGTCAAAGTCAAAACCTTCAACTGTCACTCTAAGCCCTGCAAATTAGGTTTTCTTTATAAAATTATTCTTTGCATGGTGGGTTTTTTTCCTGGCCATACCCATGGCATGTGAAAGTTCTGGGGCCAAGGCTCCAAGCTGCGCCACAGTAATGACAACACTGGGTTCTTAACTCACTGTGCCACCAGGGAACTCCCTCTAAAGGTTTATTTAAAGAATTTATTTAAGACTATATGTCTGCAAACCATTACTTTTTTTTGTAGACATGTGTGCGTTTAGCTGTGCAAATACTCATAGATGATAAAAACCTGCCTTTCAGAAGTTCCCTTTGTGGCTCAGCGGTAACAAACCCTGCTAGCGTCCATGAGGACTTGGGTTCCATTCATGGCCTTGCTCAGTGGGTTAAGGATCCAGGATCGCTGTGAGCTGTGATGTAGGTCCCAGACAGCTCAGATCTGGTCTTTCTGTGGCTGTGGTGTACACTGTGGTATACCTCCAATTAGACCCCTAGCCGCAGGTGTGGACTAAACAGACAAAAAGCAAAAACCGAAAAAAAGATTCTAGCATCGGTGCAGCTGCAACTTCGGTCACAACTGTGGTTCAGATCTGATCCCTGGCCTGGGAACTCTGTGTGCTGTGGGGCAGCCAAAAAATAAAAATAAAATAAAATGAAACAAAAACAAACATTAGAGAAAAGGGCCAGTTGATTCACCAGCAGGTTTGTGAACTCCAGTTCCCAGGCTCTGTCTACAAAGCTTCAACGCTAACATGCAAAAGCAAGTGGAAGCTCTGGTGGCCACGAAGCCCAGCGCTCAGCCCTGAGCACCAGGGGTGTCCACTGAGGGCAGAAGGCCACTGTGAGGTCAGAGATGCCTGGAGTCTGCACACACTCATTCCTTCCCAGGTCACCAGCAGGGACTTGGGGAAAGAGTACATGTGACCAGCTGCACTGAAAAATACCACCGTGAGCCTTCACGGCGAAACCAGATGGCTCCAAGCCGGCTGTAAAAATAGCTCATCACCCAGCACAGCCCAAACTAGGAGCAAAGGCAGTGCCTTAGGGCCACTGGGATTTTGATTTCAACTTGCCAAAAAGGTTAAAAAATGTTTTAAGTCAACTGGGAGAAAACTGCTTTCGAAAGAGAGCTCACAAATATAAAGGCTCCACGTTTTACCTGGGCTTATTTCAAACGCAGCAGACGGTCATCAGCACAAGAATGAAAAATATTTGCAGCTAGAAAACAAAAAGTATTTGCCATTCTTCTTCTTTGGCCATAAAACGACAGAAACTGGCAGATCAGCCTAGTAACTTGGCAAAGAGCTGCCTCACTACGTGGGCTAACGGGAAGAGTGGGCTAATGAGAGAAGTGAAAATTTGGTGCTTTGTATATAATGATTTTTAAAGACTCAGATGGACATTTATCGGAGCTCTAACATATTTAGTTATTTATCAGACTGAAGCTGTTTCATCCAACTCCCATTGTTCCAGCGAGGTTTCTATTTTTACCCCACAGGGGTGAATCACTCTGGACCATTTAGGGACACGTTGAGAACATCATTTTTCAGTCGAGACCCAAGTGAAATTTTGATTCTCAAACCGGAGGCTTCAAGCTCAGCACACTAGCAGCCCTTGTGTCCCGACAGTGTTGGCCAGCACGCCCTGATTGTGTTACACGGGAGAGGGGCAATTGGAAATGCTCCCGGCACCAAAATAGCTGGGATAATCACTCCTTACAAGATAAGAGGAAATAAATGGCATTGGACTTGGGGCTCCCTCCGTCCCCTGACCTGGTGCACAAGAGCATGCTTTTGTCTCTCTCAGCTGTTGCAATCGATGTCGCCCTCTGTCCACATTCAATCAGCCAAGCACTGCTTGTCCTCACTCACAGTGTGGTTCTGTCCTGAGAACCATGAATGCTTTTCTTATCTGACCTAGACTGCTAGTGCCTCATGGATATAATAGACTCTTGATGACTGGTTAATTAAAAAAAGAAAAACCTCAGCCCTGTTGGATTTATTTTTACTTTACTTTTACTTATCTTTTTTTATTTTTTTAGCTGCACCCACAGAATATGAAAGTTCCCAGGCCATGGGTCAAACAGAGCTGCAGCTGCAGGCCTACACCACAGCAACAGCAACGCTGGATCCGAGCCACCTCTGAGAACTACACCACAGCTCATAGCAACACCAGATCCTTAACCCACTGAGGGAGGCCAGGGATGGAATCCATATCTTCACAGACACTATTCAGGTTCCTAACCTGCTGAGCCACAATGGGAACTCCTATTTTTACATTTTTAAATAAAAGATGGGCGTTCCCATCATGGCTCGGCAGGTAATGATTCCGACTAGTATCCATGAGGACGCAGGTTCTATCCCTGGCCTCACTCAGTGGGTTAAGGATCCTGCGTTGCCGTGAGCTGTGGTGCAGTTTGCAGAAGTGGCTCGGATCCCGCGATGCTGTGGCTGTGGCGAAGGCCGACGGCTATGGCTCCAATTGGACCCCTAGCCTGGGAGTCTCCATATGTCGCAAGTGCGGCCCTAGAAAAGGCAAAAAGACAGGAAAAAAAATTTGCAAAATGACTGAATGGAGGAAAACCCTTCACATAGAGCTTCCCTACTTTCTGCCTCCTCACTGAGTGGATCCTGTCTTCAGTTGACTTGTCTTCCTTCTGCTACGCTAGTAACCTCCCTGAGAACAAGGGCCCCAAGCAAGGAGAGTTGTGGGTTTCAGTCTCTGGTGTGCAATCCTGGGGAGGTATTCAGAGTAATTGCGAGTATTTTCAACTAAAAGTCATGATAGGAATTGCAAGGTAGGAAACTATATACTCCACACCATAGCGCAGTATTTGGCCCCAATGACTGGTCTTGTTCATCCATATATCAGCCAATCGGCCTGCAATAAAAATGATCATACAAGCTATAGATGCTATTCCAAAAGTGATTTTCAG
>PVHT021183661.1:12672780-12712273 GCA_004024745.2 Catagonus wagneri
ATGTTCTTCCCTCTGTAGGGGCGTATGATGCTACTGACTCACTGTTAATTGAGCTTTGTTTACGCAACTGTGGTACTGGCTTGGGTTACTCCATCTCCTCTTTCCTTGGGTTTCTTTCCAGCCACTCAAAGACACCAGGGAGTTTTTATTCTTATAGCAATGAAGTGACCTGCAAATCTTGGTTTCATGAGCACCATGTTTTAAGCAACTGAGGTAGTATTTGAGACACATGCATTGCCAGTTGGGCAAATGTGTGTCTTGGTCTGTGTGCGTCTGTGTGTGATTAATAAATTACAAGTGGCTTATCTTGATATAGTATTTCTATTTCTCAGCCGTTCCCTAAGGACTGTCCTGACCTTATCCCACCCTCACACCGTTTAAGTGATTTATGATATAAAATTAAAATCAAGACCCTATCATTTAAAAATGTTTGAAGTACGGGAGTTTTAAAGTTACTGTTTCACAGTTGTGTTTTGTTTGGCAGTTTAGACACATTTTATAACCTCTATAGTAATTTAGAATATGAATAGTATAATCCTGTTAGAATTATAGCTAGAACACTTTATCATAGTATGTCCTGTGAGTGTACAAAATCAACAGTACTGAGTACTTAATTGTAGCATATATTTTATAAAATGTTACAACATTTAACCCTCAAATTATTCTGCAAGGCAGGTATGATCATTTGCTTTTTTTTTTTTTGTCTTTTTAGAGCTGCACTTGTGGACATTTCCAGGCTAGGGGTCGAATTGGAGCTGGCCTACACCACAGTCACAGCAACGCCAGATCCGAGTTGCATCTGCCACCCACATCACAGCTCACGGCAATGCTGGATCCTTAACCCACTGAGCAAGGCCAGGGATCAAACCTGTGTCCTCATGTATACTAGTCAGATTCTTTTCTGCTGAGCCATGATGGGAACTCCGATCATTTGCTTTTTACAGAGGAAGAAACTGGGGCATAAAGATCTTAAGTACCACACTGAATGTCCAACAGCTGATCATATACATCCATGATTAGAATTCATTCATGACTGGCTGCAAAGTCATGAATTCATTCTCACATGCCTGCGGTACTGTGAGAATTCTACTTAATTTAACACAACGTGCTTTTAACTTCCAGTATTCCAGAATGTGCTGTTCTAATTCCCGAGTTATGCAATGATATGGTCCCGTTTTGCACACACATCATACCTTTTCAGCCGGAGTGGATCTGTCACTCAGAAGTATCAGGAAACGGTTACGTGCAGTTCTGTGATACTCCGTTTTGCAACATTATACATTTGTGCAACCACAATAACACAGGAAGTAATGTAACTACGGCATGCTAAAATGTTGGCAGTACAAAAACTTTAATCACCTTTTTTTAGTATGTAATTTTTTCAAGTATTTTCAAAGAAACAGTTTCCATTTGAAGAGAGACTCAGGTAGACACGTTTTAAAGACAGACACAGGTAAAGCCCCTGGAATTGATTTTTGTTGTCTCTCTAGAAACAAAGGCAAAGCAGAGGGTTCCTACCTCATCTGAACTCAGACACAGAAAGAAAATTGGGGCTGGGTGAGACTTCTGTGTGTTGGGGGCTGGGGAGGGAGAACCACCAGAAAGGAGTGAGAAAAGGAAGTGAAGGAGGAAGAATTCTTTGAACAACTAAGGAAGAAGAATTGGAATGAAAGCTCCAGTTCAAAATAGGAAATATAAGACAAAGGTGAGTTCCTGTCCTGGCTCTGTAGTTAACAAATCCGAGTAGCATTCATGAAGTGGCAGGTTCGATCCCTGGCCTTGCTCAGTGGGTTAAGGATCCGGTATTGCCATGAGCTGTGGTGTAGGTTGCAGATGCGGCTTGGATCTGGCGTTGCTGTGACTGTGGTGTAGGCTGGCAGATGAGGCTCTGATTCAACCCCTAGCCTGGGAACCTCCATATGGTGTGGATGCAGCCTAAATAGCAAAATGACAAAAAAAAAAAAAAAAAAAAAAAAAAAAAAAAAAAAAAAACAAGAGTCATGGATATAACAACTTATGGATGTTTGGGGTTAGTAGATGCAAACTACTACGTTTAGAATGGATCAGCAGTGAGGTCCTACCCTACAGTAACTACATCCAACTTGGTCCAGGATGTACCAGGAACTACATCCAGCCTCCTGGGATATACCTTGATAAGTGGTAATATTGAAAAAAGAATATGTGGGGATTTCCTGTCATGGCTCAGTGGGTTACGAACCCAAGTTGCATCCATGAGGATGTGGGTTCGATCCCTGGCCTCACTCAGTAGGTTAGGATATGCCATTGCTGTGGCTGCAGCATAGGCCAGGAGCTGCAGCTCCGATTTGACCTCTAGCCTGGGAACTTACATATGCCGCAGATTCAGCCCTAAAAAGAAAAAAAAAAATACACACACACGCACACACTTACATAAATAATTGAATCACTGCTGTTCAGTAGAAGTTGGCACATTGTAAACCAATTATAATTTAAAAAATTAAAGATAGATTTAAAAATAAAAATCTATGGATGTAGTCAAGTTAATACCTAGAGGAAATTTTATGGCCTTGCCATTATTAGAAAACCCAGAATATTAACTAAACATTTAATTCAAATAATTATAGAAACTCATTAATTTCAGCTTTTAAAAGATTTTAAAAGTACTTTTTGAACAATAAAACCAAAAGCTCTTTCTTTTAAAAAGGACCCAAAGGAGTTTCTGTTGTGGCGCAGCGGAAACAAATCCAACGAGGAACCATGAGGTTGCGGGTTTGACCCCAGGCCTCTCTCAGTGGGTTAAAGATGCCATGAGCTGTGTGTGGTGCAGGTTGCAGACGCGGCTAGGATCTGGCGTTGCTGTGGTGTAGGCCAGCAGTAGTAACTCCGATTAGACCCTTAGCCTGGGAACCTCTATATGCTGCGGGTACAGCCCTAAGAAGCACAAAGAACAAACAAAAAGGCCCCAAAGTAGTAAAATCTGAAAGTTTGATCAAGAACAAAAGAGAGGCGTTCCCGTTGTGGCTGGCTCAGCAGTAACAAACCCAGCTAGTATCCATGAGGACAAGTGTTCGATCCCTGTCCTTGCTCAGTGGATTAAGGATCCTGTGTTGCCGTGAGCTGCAGTGTAAGTCGCATCACACTGGGCTCAGATCCCATGTTGCTGTGGCTGTGGTGCAGGCTGGCAGCTGCAGCTTCCGTTCTACCCCTAGCCCAGGAACTTCCATATGCGTTTGGTGCAGCCCTAAAAGAGAAGAGAAAAGAACAAAAGAGAAAAAGATTTAGATAGATAGACAGACAAACAGATGATCTGTGTATATATACACACACACACGCATACTAAAACTAAAATAAAACAATCCACAAATCATGAGAAACAGTAAATCACTGTTTTAAGCCTTAAAGCTTTGTGGTGATTTGATACAGAGAAATAAATAAGAGAAGCACATAGCACATAAAACTTGCCAGGCCAGTAGCTGGGGTAGGGTCAGTGAGATTCTGGCCAGTTAGAAGGGCTGGCACACATTTGCTATAGCAGACTCCAGACAGTAAATATTTTAGCATTTATGGGCCAAATGATGTCTGTTCAAATACTCAATTCTGCCATCGCAGCACAAAAACTACTATATATGAACTGTTGAATTGTGTGGTGGTTTCCAATAAAACTTGATTTACAAAAACAGAAAGCGGACTGGATTTGGCCCACTGGCTGCATTGCCAGCCCCTCAATCAAAGCATTACGTTTCTTGGCCATGGCGTTCGATTCAGGGAAAGGCGATGGTGCAGTAACCCCAATGAGGCTTGATTCTGGGACTGTGTAACTCTGTCAAGAAGAGAAAAATCAAGTTTTCCCCTGTGGTTTTCAACTAAAGGAAGGAGGCATGGAGATGCTGCTGGCATCTTGCTGCCTTGAAGGGACTACTGTCCAAAGCTGAGAAATACATGGCCAAGAGCTGGAAAGAGAGTGACTTACTGACAATATTTGAACTCCTGGATCCAGGTGAGCCTGAAGCTGCATCTCTCTTTGGCCTTTTCAAGTACTTGAACCTGTATTTTCTTTATACTTTAAAAAGCTTTCGGAGTTCCCAGCGTGGCTCAGTGGTTAACGAATCCGACTAGGAACCATGAGGTTGTGGGTTCGATCCCTGGCCTTGCTCAGTGGGTTAAGGATCCAGCGTTGCCATGAGCTTGTGGTGTACGTTGCAGATGTGGCTCAGATCCTGTGTTGCTGTGGCTGTGGCGAAGGCCGGCAGCTACAGCTCCTGTTAGACCCCTAGCCTGGGAACCTCCATATGCCGCAGGTGTGGCCCTAGATAAGGCAAAAAGACAAAAAAAGAAAAAAACTTTCTATTTACTTAAGCTTATTTCGTTATTGGTCATGTTATCAAGTGAGTCATTTCTTTCTTTTTTAAAAATTGTTTTCTTTTTTTCTTTTTACAGCCACACCTATAGCATATGGAAGTCCCCAGGCTAGGGGTCCAGTTGGAGTTGGAGTTGCCAGCCTATGCCACAGCAGCACCAGATCCAAGCCACATCTGTAACCTACACTACAGCTCCTGTGACCTACACCTGCGTCCCCGTGGATACTAGTCAGAATCGTTTCCGCTGAGCCATGATGGGAACTACAAGTTTTTTTGTTTGTTTCCTTTTTTGTTTTTTAGGGCGTCACCTGCAGCATATTGAGATTCCCAGGCTAGGGGTCCGATGGGAGCTGCAGCTGCTGGCCTACACCACAACCACAGCAATGTGGGATCCGAGCTGCATCTGCGCCCTATGCCACAGCTCACAGCAATGCTGGATCCCTCATGCAATTAGCGAGGCCAGGGATCGAACCCGCATCCTCATGGATCCTGGTCGGGATCTTTAATCGCTGAGCCACCAAGGGAATTTCTGAAAAAGGCTTTTCTTTTAGCCTCCCAGGCCTCCCCTCAGTCTCAAAAGACTGACTCAAGAGTAAATGATTAGGAAATTTTGTTATAGCTAAAAAATAAAACCAGTTAAAACAGTCTCCATTATGTTATGCCCTGCCTTGGCCCACTAACTTACTACTCACATTTACTTTCTAATTAGAGTTGCAGTGCACCTAGCTTTTTGTTTTGTAATTGAAACAGTCCCCAACACCCCCCAGTAAGCAATCTCCTTTCTGGAGAAAAAGTTGAGGAGCAATAACCCCAAAGACAACCAGACACCGTCACTGGATCGACTGATGCCAGACTTGACAACTCTGAAATGATCTATGCATGGAGAATAAAATAGCCACTTTAATCAATAACCCTGTCTTTAGAGCTAAACCCATAAAACCCCTTACTATCCCCTCTCAAGGCAGGACGCAGTTTTGAGTCGTAAGCTGTCCGTGTCTTCCTTTGCCTGGCAAAGCAACAAAGCTGGTTCTTTCTGCTTTACCCAAAACTCTGTCTCCGAAACTTAAGTGGCGCCGATGTACAGAGACCACTTTTCAGCTACAGTCTCAGTGGTGCAGGGTTTGGGGTGAGGACAAAAGCATGTACGTGGTGGGCAGAAGACACCGCAGGCAAAGAAGTAGAAATAATATGTACCTGCAAGTCTTGCAAGGAGTCATAAAGATGTGTCGTGTTTCACCATGGGATCGTGCCAGACATTGCAAGGACTCAGGAATCCATACGGTCATAAACTTTTGGAAAGAAAATAGAGATTTGTAGAAACTGGAAGGGTTTTTTTTAAAAACAGGAAATTTTACTAGGAACAGGCTGCAGAAGTTTCCTATCTGTACATAGGAAAGTATTCAAATGAAATTCCAGAATTCTAACTCATGGATCTACCAGAAACCAGAGTAAATACCATTCCCTTTTTTTTGGGGGGGGGTGTCTCTTTTTGTCTTTCTAGGCCTGCATCCGTGGCATATAGAGGTTCCCAGGCTGGGGGTCCAATCTGAACTGAATTGTAGCCGCCAGCCTACACCACGGCCACAGCAACTCGGGATACGAGCTGCAGCTGTGACCTACACCACAGCTCATGGCAACGCTGGATCCTTAACCGAATGAGTGAGGCCAGGGATTGAACCCGCATCCTCATGGATGCTAGTGGGGTTTGCTAACCTCTGAGCCCCTACGGGAACTCCCCAGAGTAAGTACCATTCTTAATGATAGAACAGAAATATTAATATAAGGGTCAAATCGAGAGTGCCAAGTGAGACTGCTGTTTTTCCAAAATGTTCTGCAGTCCTAACCCATGCAATAGGTGCAACAGATGAAAAGAGATATAATTTTTGAAAGGAAGAGAGACTGTCATTATTTAGATGCTTTAAAACCAGGAGTGTGTTGGGAGTTCCCATGTGGCTCAGGGGGTTATGAACCTGACTAGTATTCATGAAGATGCGCGTTCTATTTCTGGCTCCCCTCAGTGGATTAAGAATCCGATGTTGCCATGAGCTGTGGTGTAGGTCACAGATGTGATTTGGATCTGGCGTTGCTGTGGCTGTGGTGCAGGCCGGCGGCAGCAGCTCCAATTCTGCCTCTAGCCTGGGAACCTCCATTTGCAGCGGATGCAGCCTTAAAAAGACAAACCAACAATAGTCTCCGGTACAGGTGTGATGGAGAGGCTTGGTGCCAGTGAAGGGGAGGGCTGTCATCATACAACGTGTAAGTTTCTGCACTAAGCACATGTTAGATTTGAAATTGGCAAAAGGTTTCTCTTTACACATTTTGAATGTTTTAAGGCACCTCCATATGTTCTCCACAGCGGCTGAACCAATTTACATTCCCACCAACAGTGCCAGAGGGTTCCCTTTTCTCCTCTCTCCAGCATTTATTAGCTGCAGATTATTGGATGACGGCTATTCTGACCAGTTGAAGTGGTACCTTGTTGTAATTTGGATTTGCATTTCTCTAATAGTTAGAGATGTTCAGCATCTTTTCTCCTGCCTGTTGAACAATCCTACGTCTTCTTTGGAGAAACGTCTATTTAGATTTTCTGCCTATTTTTTGATTGGGTGTTTTCTTTTTATATTAAGTTGTATGAGTGGTTTATACATTTTGGAAATTAATCCATTGTCAGTAGCATTGTTTACAAATGTTTTCTCCCATTCTGTAGGTTGTTTTTTTCATTCTGTGGATGGTTTCCTTTGCTGTGCAAAAGCATTTAAGTATAATTAGGTCCCCTTGTTTTTTTTTTTTAGACAATTTCAATCTAAACAGCTCAACTTTGAAAGTGTTTCACTCTGCAGTTGTTCTATGTCATTCAACCATCTTTTTCTGAACATACACTGGAAATACAACACTGGAGGGGGTCTTGAGAGGACTCCTTACAGCCTGAGGATCATTTTACAGAACAGAGAAGGAAACCACTTTCGTTGGTGCTGAGGTCCCCACTCTAACAGTATTTTTTTGTTTTATGTATTTATTTTTTTGTCTTTTGTCATTTTACGGCCACACCTGCAGCATGTGGACCTTCCCAGGCTAGGGGTCTAATGGGAGCTACCGCGGCTGGCCTACACCACAGCCACAGCAATGCCAGATCCAAGCCACAGCTGTGCTCTGCACCACAGAGGGGCACTAATATTATCTTTCATCACAAATGAAACCTTGAGAACATTAGAGAGGAGTAGAAAAGGTTGACCAGGTGTCCCCATTGTGACTCAGGCGGTCAAGGACCTGACAGAGTCTGTGAGGATGTGGGTTTGATGCCTGGCCTCCCTTGGTGGGTTAAGGATCTGCCATTGCCGCTCTAAAAGAAAAAAAAAAAAAGGTTACCAACTTCATTTCTTCTAATGTAGAACCACCTTGCTGATCTAAGGCAGCAGCTTTGCAACATGTGAAAATTCTCAGAGAGGCGTACATTTTCAATGAGTGGTTCCTACAGTCGGCAAACACAGAGTAGCTTCATTTCCAAACCTGGCCCCAGGTCAATTCACCCCCACTTTTGTCCCAAACCAGCAGTTTTGTGTGAAGCTAATTAACACTTGGTGCTCTTAGGGTGGGTATTTATGGAGACATATTATTTTTTAATACATCCACAATCTCTATCTACTCCAGGTAATGCATCTCAGAAGACTCCCACTTCTACTCACTGTGGTTCTTCTTCAAGTAGCCTTTCTCAGTTTCTGTTCATTCTCTTACTCAACTGAGGGAATTGTGCAATTACATGTTAACCACTTACCTACAAAAACCACTCAGGAACCATTTCACATCTCAGCGACAGGAAGAAAACAGACTTTGTTCTTGGCCTGTCCCCTGGCGTTTTTTTTTGTTTTGTTTTGTTTTTTGTTTTTGTTTTTTGCTTTTTAGGGCTGCACCCATGGCATGTGGAGGTTCCCAGGCTAGGGGCTGAATCGGAGCTACAGCTGCCGGCCTACACAGCAACGCCAGATCTGAGCCATATGTGCAACCTACACCACAGCTCACAGCAACGCTGAATCCTTAACCTACTGAGTGAGGCCAGGGATCGAACCCGCGATCTCATGGTTCCTAGTCAGATTCATTAACTGCTGCACCATGACGGGAACTCCTCCCCCTGGCGTTTTAACATTGTTCCACCCACGGTCTTCCTCTTTTAGAGATTCCTTAAGTAGTAGATGGTACATTGACCAACTCCTTAAATTCATCCCCTTTCCTACTTGGCATTGCGGGCTTTGTGAAACTGAAATATTTGGAAATCAAAAATTTTTAAATTATTTTATACCTGTTATGACCATGCAATTTTTTTTTAACTCTAATGCAAGAGAACCACATGGAGACATTAAAAGGGGTTTCATCTTAAGCATTTCTTTGGGTCACCGTAAATGTTTAGACAGATGCAGTTGTTGCTACCACATGAACCAAAGTGGCTTCATGTCTCTTTCCAATCTCAGGTTGTAGGACATGAATTCCTCATGGATCCTAGTCAAGTTCGTTAACCACTGAGCCATGAAGGGAACTCCTCAGGTTTTACTTTCAACACCATGGTTAAAAAAGCTAGGAGTCTCCTGGTGGCACGGCAGGTTAAAAAGCCAGCATTGTCACTGCTGCGGCTTGGATCACTGCTGTGGCACAGGTTCAGTCCCTGGCCTGGGAACTTCCACGTGCAAAGGGCACGACCAAAAAAAAAAATTCTTGTAATTTCCTTTACTTTCTTCCCAGCCTCTTCTCAGCCACCCACAGAGTTAACCTAGGAGAAGGGGAAAGAAAGTTAGAAGCAGGCAGGCGGCTAGTCACAAGCGGCCTGTGACTGTCACAGAAAACACCTGTTGGAGAACCCGCCCCCCGTCCCCGGGAAAAGCTGAGCCCGTGGAAACCCTCCTGTGATGTAGGCAGCTGAGACCACGTGAACTGGAGTTTGGCACTTGCCATCAGCCTCCACACGGAGTAAAACATGAGTCACTGCGGCCTCTGACCTGTAGCACCGCCTTCCCCCCCACCCCCCCCAGCCCCGAGTCAGGGTGGACACCAGGTGCTCTGGGAAAACTGGAAGAACAGGTCTTCAGATAGTTAGATATTTTTAGAAGATTTTATAAGCCCAGTTCTTGCATCTCCTCATATCTCGAAAAACACAAAAATCATTCAATGATGACTGACGTCTGTGACTAGTCAGCTTCATGAGACCAGCAGCAAATGGGCTCTTGGCCGCATGCCCCTCCGCCTTCACCTTCAGGACTTAGCTTGATATCCCCCCTTTCCTCTTTGGGGGCAGTATTTCGGGGCAGTCTGAAATCCTGCCCCCTTGGGCTGTAGTTAATTGCACAAAACGAAAGATGTCACAGTCATCTGTGAGAACAGCCACTCCCAAGGGTGGGCCAGTGAGCCCTGAGGGAACCCGGGAAAGCAGCAAAGGAGACTCGGTAAGCCCAGACCTTTACGTCTTCCCGTGGAAACTTGTTTTCTGTAAACCTGGTGACCTGTAAATCTTCTGTTCCTACTACCTTCCCTTAGTTGCAGAAACTCATATATCCTAGCATCCTCCGTCACCGGCTCGGAGCTCTTTCTCAAGGCTACCTGAGATCCTGTCTCTGGGCTTAGGTCCTAATTTCACCCCAAATGAAATTTAACTCTCAACTTGCAGGTTGCGCATTTTTTTTTTAAGTCGACACCACTGCCAGCTGTGGGGACAAAGGGACCCAGACATGCGGCCTCGGCCGTACTGGCTTTCTGGGCGTTTCTCACCTCTCTGCTCCTGACAAGGGTTTCCTCTGCAGAGTCCAACCTCTTGCCAAGCCATCTTTCAGCCAAAACTCCTGTTCCTCTAGTTTACAGGAAAATGGGGAAGACAGGATCCCACCCATCCTTTTCGGAGCTGATTATTTTCCATTTGAAATTTACGAGCTTCCCACGGCGAGGCCAAGTTGCTGTGTTCAGATAACCAAGTGGCCTTTTGCTTCACCCTGACGTGGAACTCAGCCATTTAGGGACAGCCCCCCCACCCCCCAGCCAGGGCCGAAAAGAAGGGGTGCTGCCATTTGATGGGGGGTGAGGTTAGATGCAAGTTTCCCTCCAGATTTACCTGCCCATCATCATGAGGTGAATTTACAGCCAAAAGGTCAACCGTCAGTCAGGGTGTTTCCCGTGAGGCTCCGTATATTAAGGGTCTTCCAGAGGCTGGCCAGCGTTGCAGGACATACACTGACGACGTAGAAGAAAATGTCCCGAAAAAAGGTAGAAAGGAAACACCCGGGTCGTGACGACGAAGCAAGTCCAGCCAGCTACCCCTCCCCCGTGGATCTGCTTCTGTGAACTTGCTTCCGCATCTGTTACCTTGCCTGTCCTCACTCCGGTCCGCCAAGCACGGACCCGGAAGAGCTGGTCCATCAAAGCCTTGTGAAACCCTCCTTCGGGGTTCAGACTTCGCAGAGCAATCTTCCCTGGGCCCGCCGGTGTAATAAACCAGAGTTCTCCCATTCTCCCAGTGCTCGCTTGGTTTCTCGCCAGGCAAAAGAGCAGCTGGAGCTGATACACTGCGACCACGGGGCTGCTGGACAGCTGCCGTAATGACAATAGAGGAGTGACTGTGATCCTGGACCAGGTACCCATCACCATCCCATATCCTGTATCACCCAGAACACTACCCTTGAAGGAAAACCCCGCCTTCCTGTGATCTGACATTAAGAAGCACGTGGCTCAGAGGTAATGACCCCAACTAGGATCTATGAGGACCCAGGTTGGATCCCTGGCCTCGCTCAGTGGGTTAAGGATCTGATGTTGCCGTGAGCTGTGGTGTAGCTCCAAGATATGGCTCAGATCTGGCGTTGCTGTGGCTGTGGCGTAGGCCGGCAGCTGCAGCTCAGATTCGAGCCCTAGCCTGGGAACTTCCATATGCCAAAGGTGCAGCCCCAAAAAGACAGAAAGAAAAAAAAAATCACATGCCAAGTACAGAAGTGGGGCCCTGTGATCCTGATGATCTTACATCTCACATCTTCTCACCAGGAGCAACTGATGGAAAAAATACACAGCGAGAGTCTCTGTGTACAGATTCCTCTCTAGACCTCCCACCCTCTGGGCGTCCTTCAAGATGGGAGAAGTAAAAGGCAGAGCTAGAAGTTACTGCTGGGCACAAACAGAAACTAGCTTCAGGAGTTCCCTCTGTGGCACAAGGAGAGCAGCGGCCTCTCTGGAGCCTTGGGATGCAGGATGGATCCCCAGCCAGGCACGGTGGGTTAAGGACCCAGTGCTGCCATGGCTGTATCTCAGATCTGATCCCTGGCCGGGGGAATTTCCATATGCTGCAGGCTGGTGAAAAAGAACGGAAGGAAGGAAGGAAGGAAGGAAGGAAGGAACTACCTTCAGTTAGGAGAATCAGAAAATAGAATGATTTGTCACTTTTTCTTTTATTTTTTGCCTTTTAGGGTCACACCCATAGCCTTTCGAAGTTCCCAGGCTGGGGGTCGAATCTGAGTTATACCTGCCAGCCTACGCCAAGGCCATAGCAATGTAGGATCCGAGCCGCACCTGTGACCTACACCACATCTCCCGGGAATGCCAGATCCCCGATCCACTGAGCAAGGCCAGGGATCGAACCTGCATCCTCATGGATACTAGTTGGATTCGTTTCCACTGCAAATAACTAGAGAATATGAAGATGGGCATTCGTGCACAATAAGCAAAAAATATTTTCCAGTTTTTGCTAAGAGCTGACTTACCCGTTAGAAAGCACTCTTGACCAGGCATCCAAATTCTACTCATTAATTAGCTACAAACCACAGAAATTGCCTTTAATATCTTTGTGCCTCATTTTCCTCATGATATGGAGGAAATAACAGCTGTCCTACCTAAACCATTAGGTAGTAGGTGGATGACATTTAAAATCTGTATTGGGGAGCTCCCGATATGGGCACAACTGGATTAGCGGCATCTCTGGAGTACTGGGATGCAGGTTCAATCCCTGGCCCGTCACAGTGGGTTAAGGATCTGGCGTTGCCACAGCCGGGGCTTAGATCTGATCCCTGGCCTGGGAACTCCATATGCTGTGGTGCAGCCAAAAAAGAAAAAAATTAAAATATAAAATAAAATAAGATCTGCACAAGGAAAATCCTTTGACACATTCAACAAACCCAATAAACTCGTATTCTCTCAGTGATCAATCTCTGACTCCCACCACCTCCTTTAAGCCTCACAACTGCTCTGTGAAGAAGGCGCTTTGATTACCCCCATTTCACAGATGAGAAGACTGAGGCTTGACTTAAACAGTGACCAAGGTCACACAGCGGGGAGGCAGCAGGGCTGGCATGCTAAGCCAGATCACCTAAGTCCAGGGTCTCTGCTCTTCATCACTACAGCCTTTTCTGCCTGCAAACCATCAGTGGGTAAATTGCAAACCAGCACAAGGCCCGTTCCGGGCACAGTGGCAACATGAGGTTACAGCAAGGAAGCAGAGGAAATAAAGCCAGGCTGTCTTTAAAATTATGAAAGCTGGTAATTTCAAGGCAAAGGAGGTTTGCCAAGGAAATAATGATAGTTTTGGGGTTGCCCTCACGAGCCACTTTAAAATTCAGGCAACTGGGATGCAGGTTGGCAAAGGCCTGGCCTCCACCTAACCCTCCGTCCCTCCCTATCCCACGTCCAGCCCTGGGAGATCACAAACAATGCCAAGTTCAGGAACCACAGACTTACTTTGTTTTTGCAGTACTGAACACTCACCTCAAGGAGTTCTCTTCGTGGCACAGTGGAAACGAATCCGACTAGGATCCCTGGCCTCTCTCAGTGGGTTAACGATCTGGCGTTGCCGTGAGCTGTGGCGTAGTTCACAGACGTGGCTTGGATCTGGCATTGCTGTGGCTGTGGCATAGGCCAGCAGCTGTAGATGCGATTGGACTGCTAGCCTGGGAATCTCCGTATGCCACGGGTGCGGCCGTAAAAAGCAAAATAAATAAATAAATAAATAAATAAATAAATAAACACTCATCTCATTTATTTAGATAAGAGGAAACAAAAGTAATAAAATCCCAAAGACATCAGAAGGAAAAAAACAAGATACTTTACCAACGAACAAATCAGAAATCAGGACCGTAATTTACATTAATACCTCCATTCCAGTGGGGCTCCTTTAATAAGAAAACTCCCCACCGAAAGAGACGAACCCTGAAATATTCTTTGAGAAAAACACAAACGAAAGAAGAAAAAGAATAAGAAAGAGTAAGAAAAGCCATGGCATCGATGAAATAAATGATTCCATTAGAAACGAATACAACTGTAAATCAACTATAATAAAAAATTTTTAAATAAAATTAAAAAAAAACACTTGAGCACATAGTTTCATCTACACAAATGCACTTTCCAGAATATGGACAACAGAAAAGATGCAGAATGGGAACAGACTCAATAGGAATGCATTTGCTTGGCCCAGGGCCCACCGAAACCTCCCACGAACATTCAAGAATGCTGTTTGCATCGCTGCACCCTGAACTCCTACCCTCTGCTTCCTCCTTTCTTTTATCCACCCTGCCCCCCCCAACCCCCTTCCTGTACCACCGCCCCGTTCCACCTGCCCCTCCCTGGCTTCTCTTGCCTCTTGTGAAACTCAGTCTCATTTCCAAATAAGCTTCCCTACCAGGTAATATCGTTTTTAGTTAGTTACGTACTTACGCAATTATTGTGATGAACTATAATCATGAGCCCAATAGACCAAAATCCCTGTTCTCTGAGAACCTGCATTTGTAGTGGAGGAAGCCTGATGGTTCTGATACCTCCAGGGGCAATAAGGGAATACAGAAAATGAAGGGGGTCCTGAGCCTCCCCAGTGCAGAGATGGCGTGATGCGGACTGTTGGGATCAGAGGAAAGCTAATGGACACTGACCAAGCATCACTGGCCCCAGAAGCCCCAGCTGCATGTGGTTAAGTTGGTAGGAGAATGGAGTTCCCGTCGTGGTGCAGAGGAAATGAATCCGACTAAGAACCATGAGGTTGCGGGTTCGATCCCGGGCCTCACTCAGCGCGTTAAGGATCTGGCATTGCCGTGAGCTGTGGTGTAGGTCGCAGATGCGGCTCGGATCTGGCATTGCTATGGCAGCTGTAGCTCCAATTTGACCCCTAGCCTGGGAACCTCCATATGCCGCGGGTGCAGGCCTTAAAAAAAAAAGTTGTCATCTAACACACAAAACAGGACTCTTCCTATTCCTGCCCCACCTGTCTCAGTGCATTTACCAATGACACTCTACAGGATCAGCTCTGTGAGTCCTCCTGTTGGGGGGAGGGGCAGTCAAGAAGGCTGGGGGGTAGGGGGAGTTCCCCCTGAGGTGCAAGGGGTTACGAACCTGCCTGCAGGGCTTGGATCACTGCAGAGGTGCGAATTTGATCCTGGCACAGTGCAGTGGATTAAAGGATCCAGCTCTGGCTTAGATTCAACCACTGGCCAAGGAACTCCCATACGCCAAGGGTGTGCCCATTTGAAAAAAAAAGAAGAAGGCGGCGGCTTAGTGGGGCTCCAGAGGAGAATGAGATGCAGGGATCGTGAGAGGAGAAAGGTTGGAAGAAACGAGCAGGCAGACCCGAGTCCCGGTCACTCCCTTTACAGGCTCCATCCTGGAAGAGGGGAGGAGCAGAGGAGGACCAACTCCCACCCGCTGCGCATCTGGGACCCCGAGGCCATCTGTCCATCACACTGCCCCACCACGGTCCTCAGCCCGTGCAAGGAGCACCTGCATCCACAACAGGCACCATCTCACATCCTCCGGGTTCTCCTGGCTGTCCGATTTCCTCTGGTATTTTTTACCCTTTCTCCTTTCCCAGGACACTTCCTTCCTTTCTTCCTTCGGTGTCTGTTTTGTCCCCAACACTTCCTCTTTCCTTTATTTTATTATTATTATTATTATTTTTTTTGCTTTGTAGGGCCATACCTGTGGCACAAGGAAGTTCCCTGGCTATGGGTCGAACTGGAAATGCAGCTGCCAGCCTACACCACAGCCACAGCAACTCGGGATCCGAGCTGAGTCTGTGACCTACACCACAGCTCATGGCAATGCTGGACCCTTAACCCACTGAGCGAGGCCAAAGATCAGAACCACAACCTCATGGATACTAGTTGGGTTGGGTTCTTAACGCACATCAGGAACTCCTGGCCCTTACCTTCTCTCTCTCTCTCTTTTTTGGCTGCCCCATGGCATATGGGGCTCCGGGGCCAGGGATTGAACCTGAGCCTAGCCGCAGCCTCAAACTAAGCTGCAGTAACACCAGATCCACTGTGCCGGGCCGGGGATCAAACCTGAGTCCCAGCACTTCCAATCTACTGCTGATCCCATTGTGCCACAGCAAGAGCTACAGCCCTACATTTTTTTGAAGGCCTTTCTCCCACCCCTGCACCCGCGCCTCCCATGTTTCCTAGGACTCATTCAGCCTTTTTCAGTCCTCTGCCTTTTTCCTTCCTGCCTCTAGGATCAGCTCCTGCCTCCTGCTGGGGGATGTCTGCTGGCCTGGCCAGATGTGCAGGCTGCTGAGACCTGCCCGGCCGGAGGACCTGCCCTGCTGGAGGTCCTAGGGTGCTGGGAACCGGGGAACTGAGGGCAACCCAGCCTGGCGGGTCCTCCCTGATAAGCTCTTAGCCTAGGGCGTGGGCCTGTTCTGCTGTGTTTCCCTCTGTCTTTCTGCGTACTTCCCGGCGGGAACGATGACCTCATGTTCTGCACAGCTCCAGCCAGGTTTAAGCTGGATCCCATCCAGCCCTCTGGCTTCTCTTTTCTCTCTTCTTTTCTTTTTTTGGGCGCACCTGCAGCACATGGAAGTTCCCAGACCAGGGGTCAAATTGGGGCCACAGCAGTGGCAACGCGGGATCCCTAACCCACGGCACAACAGCTGGGACTCCCTCTTTACTATTTTTTTTCTTTTTTTGGCCACACTGGCCACATATGGGAGTTCCCAGGCGAGGGGTTGAATCGGAGCTGCGGCTGCCAGCCTACACCACAGCCACAGCAAGGCCAGATCCGAGCCCTGGGCCTCCTGGCATCACCGCACCCAGGCCTGAGGACCCTGGGTCCCGCAGGTGAAGTCCCCGGCCGCTCACACTGGCCCAGCGCGGCTGCCTCCCACCTTCTCCTCCAGACCTGCTCTGTCATCACCCTGTCAGCCTTGCATTGCCAAAAAGTCACACAAGGAACCAGAGAATCTTTGCTGCTTGACCGCTCTGGCCCTCCTCCCCAGTCCTCTCCTTGATCTTTCCTGCCCTTTGAGTCTCTGTTACACAGTTCCTTTACCCCAGAGCATCTATGAAGACACAGTTTCCACCCAATTTTGATCTTTCCTGCCCTTTGAGTCTCCGTTACACTGTTCCTTTACCCCAGAGCATCTATGAAGACACAGTTTCCACCCAATTTTTTAAAAATTGCAGTAAAATATATATACCATAAAAGTTACTATTTTAACCTTTTTTTTTTTTGGTCTTTTTAGGGCTGCACTCATATCACATGGAGGTTCCCAAGCTAGGGCGTGGATCAGACTGCAGCCGCCGGCCTACGCCACAGCCACAGCCACGCCAGATCCGAGCCGCGTCTGCGACCTACACCACAGTTCAAGGTAACGTCGGATCCCTAACCCACTGAGCGAGGCTAGAGATTGAACCTGTGACCTCATGGATACTACTCAGATTCGTTTCTGCTGAGCCACGACAGGAACTCCCATTTTAACCATTTTTAAGTGTATTAATTCAGAGGCAGTTAGTACATTCACAGTGTTAGACAGCCATCACTTTATCCTTCTCCAGAACTTTCCATCACCCCCAACTGAAACTCTGTCCCCATTAAACAGTAACTCCCGTTCCTCCTCCCCCCAGGCCCTGCATTTTCTGGCTCCATGAATCTCCCTATTCAAGGTTCCTCACACAATTGGAATCATATAATATCTGTCCTTTTGTGTCTTGTTTTTTTCACTTAGCATAATATTTTCAAGTTTCACCCATGTCATAGCAAACCTCTCCTTCTTCTTTTTTTTTTTTTGGTCACACCCCATGACATATGGAGTTCCCAGGCCAGGGATCAGATACCAGCAATGCCGGATCCTTAAGCCACAGTACTGGGTGGGGGATCAAGCATGCGTCCCAGGGCTCCAGCCTCCTTTTTATGGCTGAATAATATTCCCTTTCATGGCTCTACTTCATATGTTTATTCATTTTTCTGTTAATGGATCTACCTTTTAAGATCCATATCATTATTATTATTATTTTTGAAGTATACTTGATTTACAATATTGTGTTAGTTTCAGGTATGCAGCAAAGTGATTCAGTATTTTGGCAGATTACATTCCATTATATGTTATTACAAGATAATGGGTACAATTTTCTGTGTTTGTTATATCCTCGTTGCTTACCTACTTTATAAGTAGCAGTTTTAGACAGATAGGTAGATAGATAGGTAGATAGATAGATAGATAGATAGATAGGTAGATAGGTAGATAGATAGGTAGATAGATAGGTAGATAGGTAGATAGATAGGTAGATAGGTAGATAGGTAGATAGGTAGATAGGTAGATAGATAGATAGGTAGATAGATAGGTAGATAGGTAGATAGGTAGATAGGTAGATAGATAGATAGGTAGATAGATAGGTAGATAGGTAGATAGGTAGATAGATAGATAGGTAGATAGATAGGTAGATAGGTAGGTAGGTAGGTAGGTAGATAGATAGATAGGTAGGTAGATAGGTAGATAGGTAGATAGATAGATAGATAGATAGATAGGTAGATAGATAGGTAGATAGGTAGATAGGTAGGTAGATAGATAGATAGATAGATAGATAGGTAGATAGATAGGTAGATAGGTAGATAGATAGATAGGTAGATAGATAGGTAGATAGGTAGATAGGTAGGTAGGTAGGTAGATAGGTAGATAGATAGGTAGATAGATAGATAGGTAGATAGGTAGATGGAAAGATAGGTAGATAGGTAGATAGGTAGATAGGTAGATAGGTAGATAGGTAGGTAGATAGGTAGATAGGTAGATAGGTAGATAGGTAGATAGATAGGTAGATAGGTAGATAGGTAGGTAGGTAGTAACAGCTCACCTATTATAATATAGTAGTTAACCCAATACCCCTAATTGTCCCTCCCAATTCTTGGTCCAATGTTTTGGTTTGTTTGGCCTCACTGTGCATCAGGCCCATGGACTTGCACTAAATTGACTACAAGAATGAGAAGTTACTGAATGGAAATAATAAACACAAATAAGGGTCCCTCTTTTTTTTCCTTTTTTGGTCTTTTCAGAGCCACATCTGCAGCCTATGGATGTTCCCAAGCTCAGAGTCAAATTGGAGCTGTAGCTGCCGGCCTGCACCTCAGCCACAGCAACACAGGATCTGAGCCACGTCTGCGACCTACACCACAGCTCACAGCAACGCCGGATCCTTAACCCACTGAGCAAGGCCAGGGATCGAACCCGCATCCTCATGGGTCCTAGTTGGGTTCGTTAACTGCTGAGCCACGACAGGAACTCCGATTCCTCATTTTGTCTACCCTTTAATTGAAAGTAACGAGTTTTTACTTACTGATTTCCATAATTTTATTACTTAAAGACAAACTCTTTAAGGAAGTACACATATACTATCTGCATATCATCTTGCCAAAAATAATGACCCATTGTAATCATGTAATTTTATCTATTATCTAAATCTTCTGTGAAGTTGAAAAAAGCCATCTTGTGATCGAATATGATAGAAGATAACATGAGAAAAAGAACATATATATACATATATGACTGGGTCACTTTTTTGTACAGCAGAAATTGGTGCAACATGGTAAATCAACCATATTTAAATTTAAAAAATTTATTTTATTTTATTTTTTGTGCTTTTTTAGGGCCTCACTGGAGGTATATGGAAGTTCCCGGGCTAAGAGTGGAATCAGAGCTGTAGCCACTGGCCTATACCACAGCCACAGCAACACAGGATCTGAGCCACGTCTGCGACCTACACCACAGCTCACAGCAACGCCGGATCCTTACCCCACTGAGCAAGGCCAGGGATCGAACCCTCATCCTCATGGATCCTAGTCAGGTTCTTTAACTGCTGAGCCACAAAGGGAACTCCTTTTTTAAAAACTTTAAGGGTCATACCTGCGGCATATGTAAGTTCCCAGGCTAGGAGCTGAATTGGAGCTGCGGCTACTGGCCTACACCACAGCCACAGCAATGCCAGATCAAGCAACACTGGATCCAAGCCGTGTCTGTGACCTACACCACAACTCATGGCAACGCTGGACCCTTGACCCACTGACAGGGATAAAATCCGAAACATCGTGGATACTAATCAAGTTCGTTGTCACAATGGAAATTCCTAATTTTTTTTAAAAGGGAAAAAAAGAAAAGACCAGTTCATTTTGCCAGGAGAGAAAAGTGATCCACATTGAGTGTTTATTTCCAGAGTTTTATTTGACTCTGTGACCAGGTATCTGATCTTTGATAAGTGGTAGCTTTAATTCTAGACAGCCTTCTGAGAAGTCACACTTTCCGCAAAGCTATTTAATTATGGAAAAAGCAGCCGCCATGGAATTTGAATTTGAATTCCATTACTGCATGGAATTCAAAACCTTGCCTCATGTGAATAGCACTCTACAAAGTGCAAAATCTTTGCAGAATGTGTATCCCCCAGACACGCCCAACGAGGTTAACATTTTAAAAAAAGTTAATCAGAGAGCAAATGGTGTAGAAGAAAGAAGAAACAAGCAGTGACCGCTGATAACTGGAAATACACTCTTTCCTGTGCATTTGAGCCCCATGATTCAAATGATGTAAATCATCTTTTGAGGTAAAAAAAATAAATGTGAAAAAGAATCCGAAAAAACAGACTGAAAGAGAGTAAGCAAGTTGAAGACAATGAAGAGAAAACGATGTTGGAAAGTCCACCTCTGCTTTAACTGCAGCTCTGTAATTATCTCAGGAATTTCAGGCAAAGACCAAATACTGACAACTGTAAACTGTCTTTGCAAACACATGGGACTGAATTTTCTGTGGCTCTTCCAGGGCTCCCGAGGCTGAGACTTACCGTATAAGGTGTTAGGCTGCCACCTGCTGGTTCCCCACCAATACTGATGGAAAAGAGAGGGTGCAATTCGTAGACAGCCCCTTCCCTTCTTCTTCTTCTTCTTTTTTAACTTCCTTTTCTTTGGGGAAACTTCTCCTGGATAGGACCATGGTTAACTTGAAGAAGGAAGTGCAGACGCCTTTTACCTCAGGACCTGGCAGTGTATTTCAGCCTGTAATTCAGAGTCTGGAGTCAACAAACAGGACACTGTAATACTACTGAGTGGAAACAAAATCCTGGGAGGTCTAGAGAACTCAGAAACAAACAAATTCCATTCTAGTTTCATTGCCCTGACATTAGAGCTTCTAGGGAATCCTGGGATGCAGGAGTCAAAGCAAAGAAAATTATTTCCACCTTTTCTTTTTTGCTTTTTTTGGGCTGTACCTGCAGCATATGGAAGTTCCCAGGCTAGGGGTGGAATCAGAGCTGCATCTGAGGCCTACTCCACAACCATAGCAACTTGGGATCCGAGCTGCATCTGCGACCTACACCACAGCTCACAGCAATGCCAGGTCCTTGACCCCCTGAGTGAGGCCTGGGATCAAGCCCACATCCTCATGGATACCAGTTAGATTCATTTCTGCTGCGCCACAATGGGAACTCCCTATTTTCATCCTTAAGTTCAACAACTGTGTTTCATCTGCTGCTTTTCAATAAAATGGGACTCCCAGCAGGGTAGGGGAGGATTTTTCCAACTGGAATCTGGAATGAGTGCTGTCAGACAGCTTTACGTGGTTCCATCCGGGTCATTCTGTGTAAGCTCAACAAATAATTATGACTAATTTTTATTGAAGTCTTACTGGTTACTAAGGCTTACCCCACAGATGTACTGTGCTGTTTTATAGGCACTGGCTTTTCATTTAGACTTCATAATAGCAGTATTAGACATACATATTGGAGTTCCCGTCGTGGCGCAGCAGAAACGAATCCAACTAGGAACCATGACGTTTCGGGTTTGATCTCTGGCCTCGCTCAGTGGTTTAAGGATCTGGCATTGCCGTGAACTGTGGTGTAGGCTGCAGACGCAGCTCGGATCTGGCATTGCTATGGCTGTGACGAAGGCCTGCAGTTGTAGCTCCGATTAGACCCCTAGCCTGGGAACCTCCATATGCTGCAGGTGTGGCCTTAAAAAGCAAGAAAAAAAAGGAAAGAAAGAAAGAAAAACAAAACAAAACAAAAAAGCAATGAATCTATGTAGTTGCCTGGGCCTGAAGCGAAATCAGCCTAGTCTCACCCACAAGGACAGACCCTCCTGCAGGCTCCTTGTCTGGCCTCTGGTGAAGTCTAGTCCTTGCTCTCATTCTGCTGCCGAAATCTCGGCTGCCTCTGTCCCTGATGCCAAATAGCAATGTGGAGACAGAGTTAGAGGAAACAGAAAAAGCCGCTTGAGTTGCCAGGCAGAGAGGGAACACAGCAGGCTAGTGCCTCAAGGACTGTGCCTCCCTGCCCCAACCCCGAGCGGGTAGTGAGCAGTCTTATAGTATTTGAGGAGCAGGGCGTGGTCAGTTCATGGATATTTTCCTGATTGGCAGGTGGTGAGGTCATTGGGAGTTAGTGTCATCAACCTTTTGGTTCCAACCTGTCTGGGCTCTACACATACATTTGACTGTATGTACAGCATACAGGTGACTTCTTTCACCCGGTGGGGGCTTCAGCACCTGCAAAACGGCCCCAAAGACATGGCTCAGAATATTATCTATAGCCCTTGAAGAAGAACTAACTGAAGGTCCTTGACTTTGTTAAATGGCTAAATGATCCCTATTGAATAGTTGACTATCCCTGTTGAATTCTTGCTTGACTGTTTTCCTTTTTCTCTGTATTGTTTCACTTCTATAATTAAATTGATACTTTGACTAAAGTTCTTCTCTAGATAAAAAGACAGGTGCAGGAGTTCCTATCGTGGCTCAATGGTTAACGAATCCAACTAGGAACCATGAGGTTACGGGTTCGATCCCTGGCCTTGCTCAGCGGGTTAAGGATCCGGCGTTGCTGTGAGCTGTGGTGAAGGTGGCAGATGCTGCTTGGATCCCGCGCTGCCGTGGCTGCGGTGTAGGCCAGCGGCTATAGCTCTGATTAGACCCCTAGCCTGGGAACCTCTGTGTGCTGTGAGTGCAGCCCTAGAAAAGGCAAAAAGAAAAAAAAAAGGAAAAAAAGAAAAGTACCATCGCTTTCCTGACAGATACAACAGTCTCCTGGAGAGTCCCTCTTGCCCTCCTACCGGCAAGATGTAGTGACTTTGACCTCTGACCTTCGGGAGAGAGGGATTATCGTCTCACTCCACCCCCTTCCTCCTTTCAGAAGGACAGTCCTTCCCTAAGGACCATATCCTACCCTACCCTGCCAGGCCAGTTAGGCCACTGAAGTCACTCCCCCTGAGCACCAATGCCTCAGAGAAACAAAGCGGCCCCACCAGTTACGCATTTTCTCTCCTTTGCTCTTAGAGAGGACAAAGCAGCAATAATACACAAAGATGTAAATAGGGTGAGCCACATTCTTATTCATGAATAATGAAGACAGGTAATTTGCAGGTGCTGGTCTAAGGAGTTTGCATGTGTTAACTCACTGTATTCCTCACAAAGGACCTAAGAGATGGGGACTGTTACCACCCTTGGTTTATAGGTGAGAAAATCCAGACACAGAGAGGTTGCCTAACGTACCCACGTACCCACGGTTCCGCAGCTTGTTAGGGGCAGATCTGGAATCTGAACCAAGCCTGATTGGCTACGAAGTTGATGCTCTTAGTCACAATATCGTAAGTAATTACATTCTCCTGAGAAATCCTGGTAGGAAATCCTGTACCCAATGCTTAAAGCTGCTCACTTTGATATCCCTCATTATTAAACTATTGGTGAGGAGAAAATAAACACGAGAAGTCTATGCAAGAAGGAAAGGGGAGTTCCCATTGTGGCTCAGTGGGATAAGGACCTGACATGGTCTCTGTGAGCTGTGATGTAGGTCACAGATGCAGCTCGGATCTGGTGTTGCTGTGGCGTACGCCAGTGGCTACAGCTCTGATTTGATCCCCAGCCTGGGAACCTCCATATGCTGCTGGTGCGATACTAAAAAGACCAAAAAAAAAAAAAAAATTGGGTTTTTGTTGGATGATTTTTCCCAACTCTAGGCTAATGTGAGTCCTGAGCATAATTAGGCTAAGCCATAATGTAGGTTAGGTGTTTGTTTAAAGACATTTTGACTTCGTGATATTTTCAAATTCATACTGGTATATCATTGTAAGCCAAGGAAAATCTGTACAAGGAATAGCTCAGGAATATGCACGTGTAATAAGTTCTGGTTGATTCTACTGTGGATGCTCTTTGAGAAACACTGCCTTATAGGACCAGCTAGGTACAGGACTGTGGCAATGGGATAGATGTGATCAGTAGTTATCCAGGTTTTCCATTATAAAAGGAGCACCCCCTCCCGCCTTCTAAAATTTAAAATAATATTCTGGTCTTTTATTTTATTGCTTTTTTTCTTCTTTAGGGCTGCACCTGCCACGGCATATGGAGGTTCCCAGGCTAGGGGTCTGTTTGGAGCTACAGCTGCCGGCCTAGGCCACAGCTAGATCCTAGGCCACAGCTACTCTGCAGCTTACACCACAGCTCACAGCAAAGTCAGATCCTTTAGTGGCTGAGCGAGGCCAGGGATCGAACCCGCAACCTCATGGTTCCTAGTTGAATTCGTTTCCATTGCGCTATGACAGGAACTCCGGATCTCTTATTTTAAAAATACAGGTCCTTGGTTTATCACGTGTATGAGTGACTGATCATGATACAGCCATGAAAGTGTAACAGAGCAGGGCTCTGTGGGGCTCCTAGGCACAAAAACCTTTCTGTGTCCCCCATTTCTTGTTTTGAGGGAATGGGCCTCATTCAGCCTCCAAGGCCTTCACCAAGTTCTAAGGGGCAGGTTCAGACAGATGCTGATCAGGGAAGGGAGGGGACGCAGAGACCAGGGAGGAACAGTCAAGAAACACTAGTGCAGCCTTGGGGCAGGTCCTGGTTCCCTCTCAAGGGATACACAGAATGACGTAGGCATCTTATACACCTAAGGGAAAAGCTCTATTCCTTAAGCTTCTTTTAGAAATGAATACTTTAAAACTAAACACAGGGAGTTCCTGTTGTGGCACAGCAGAAACGAATCCGACTAGGAAACATGAGGTCGCAGGTTCGATCCCTGGCCTTGCTCACTGGGTTAAGGATCTGGTGTTGCCATGAGCTGTGGTATAGGTCGCAGATGAGACTTGGATCTGGAGTTGGTGTGCCTCTGGTATAGGCTGACAGCTGTAGCACCGATTAGACCCCTAGCCTGGGACCCTCCATATGCAGCGAGTGCGGCCCTAAAAAACAAAAAGCAAAAAAAAAAAAAAAAAGGAAGAAGAATGCATGTCTGCCCCAATCCCAATTCTTTTCTGAAACCCTATTTTTCTCCTTTTAGACCATAAACTCCCTGCAATTCTTCCCCCAAGGAGGGGCCAAGTTTTTAGGACATCAGCCTGCTGTGGCAAAACAATAAAAGCTATTTTTTTCTCCTTCACCCCAAACTGTGTCTCCGCATTTCTATTCGGCACCTGTGGACAGAAGTCAAGTTTTGGCAATAAAAAGAAGTATAGTTACAGTAGAAAATGTACGACCTTTAGAGTCAGCTGGACCTGGGACCCCACCACACCTGAGCTATGTATCTTGTGCAAGTTCCTGCACCTCTGTGAGCCTCTGTTATAAACTCTGGGATAATAAAACCCCAGATGGGTATGTTTCAAAGGGCTTGGCATTGCAGCAGACACATAATAGATGCTCAGGAAAGCAAAGTCCGGTCTGTTTTCCATGTTTTTGTCCCTCTGCTGTCCTTTCCCTCTTTCCCAAGTGTAATGACAAAACACTGGTAAGATTCTATGAATGCGAACAGTTCATGCTCCTTTGTTTCCACAGAGACTCCAAGATGATAGGTGCTAAGTGCTTCCCCTGTCCAGAGTGACGGGCCAGGCCACCCAGCCAGACCCAGCAGACCAGATATTCAAAACCAGTTTTGTTAGCCCTCGCCCACACCCCATCTTGCAATTGCAGTTGGAGATTAGACAAGATTTCTCCCGAGAGTATGACTGATGTGCTGTGAACGTGCCTCTGCCAAAGGGGAAGCACGGGAATTTCTCCAGGCAGAGGGTGTCTGCTCTGACCTGAAAAATAATCTGCAGGCAACTGACCACGTGGCTGAAACGACCAGCAGGGGAGAGTGTGTTGGGGAAGTGCCCGTGCGCCCTCTAGTGGCGGATCAAAGGGGCGCGGTTCCGAGGGGGCAAATGTGGGCTTTGCTGAAAGAGGGGGTTCTTAAATTCTGCAGGACGCGGAGGTCTCAGCGGAAGGAGGGTGCACGGGACTGTTCTCCCGGAACCAGAGAGCCAGTAATTAGTTCGGCTTGAATCTAAGAGAACAGCTGATGAGATGCCCAGGGAGGGGGGGCTCCAAAGGACCCACAGATCACCCCATAGAATGGGTGCCCGTGGGTGATGTGGGGGAAGGGAATGGAGACTACAAATATTTTCACATCACATCCCAAGACTCCTGCTTCTTCAATATAATAACTTTTCTAAAAATGCTGTGTAAAGGAAAAATTATGACCTTTCATCATGATTTTTCAGGAAAAAGCATCTTCTGGGAAACTTAAAAATGTCTGAAAGAATGTAAAGGCTATTTAATACCCTTTGAACGGGTAGAAATCATCTGTTCACATTTTTGTACACACGTACCTGGATCCTTTCCCTTGCTCCCATCGGAAACAGCTCAAACGTTTCTTTCTCATTGAAAAGAATACATGCACACTGTAAAAAAGTTCACCAAATACAGAGAGGTTTAAATTCAAGATGAAAACAGCCCCTAGTCCCAACAATCAGGGTGAGATAACGGTTACATCTTGGAACATCTTTCAAACTTTCAAATTCACCATTCTCAGATTTGGGGAGTTCCCATTGTGGCTCAGTGGTAATGAACCTGACTAGTATTCATGAAGAATCGGGTTTGATCCCAGCCTCAAGGATCTGGTGTTGTCGTGAGCTGCGGTGTAGGTTGCAGGTGTGGCTCTGATCTGGCACTGCTGTGGCTGTGGTACAGGCCGGAGGCTGCAGCTCCGAATTGACCCCTAGCCTGGGAACTTAGATATGCCAAGGGAGCAGCCCTAAAAAGCAGAAAAACAAAACAAAACAAAAAAACCCATAATTCTCAGATTTGGGAAAACATGCTTCAAGATTAAGTGCATTCATGCCTTGTGAGGGAAAGCAGGGCCTCTCCAAAATCCTGGCTGAGGGCCCCTGTCATCCCTTCAGCTCTATTTGAATGCTTTGTATGGCTCTAAGACCCTAAACTCACGTTTCTTTCATACAAGCAGGTGGGATTTGGACTCAGTGCCTCTGTTCAAACCATAGCTCTGTCGTTCACCACTTGACCCTGGTAAGCTATTCAGCCTCTCCATGGCTCATTTTCCTCATCTGTAAATGGGGGTAATAACAGACATGTTAGGGGTTCCCATTGTGGCTCAGTAGGTTAAGAACCCAACTAGTATCCATGAGGATGTGGGTTCCATCTCTGGACTCACTCAGTGGGTTAAAGGATCTGGCATTGCTGCATCTGTGGCTCGGATTCAATCCCTAGCCCAGGAACATTCATATGCTGCAGGTGTGGCCATTAAAAAAAAAAAAAGGTATTTGTTTCCATTAGGTTCTTTTCGAAACTGACTAATCAAAGATTATCATATGTGTTTGGGAACACACCAGTAAATTCTTTTAGGACTCTGCGTCATTATTTATCATCAAGCTCGATTATCAAAACTTTCTTCAAGTGGTGGCTTTGTGACTTCCAAACTCGTCTGCCTGGGCTTCTGTTTCTATCAAGGAATCTATCAATATAAAGACATGAGAGAAAATATATCCAATATATTTCATTCATAGTTTCCTTGTTTGTTCATATTTATATTTAAGCGTGACTGTGTCATTTTTGGTTTTGTTTTGGCTGTGCCCCAGGCATGCGGAAGTTCTTGGGCCAGTGATCAAACCAGCACCACAGCAGTGACAGCTCAGACCCTCAACCCCATGAGCTATCAGGAAATTTATTTCTTTTATTTTTTCCTTTTCACAGCCGCATATGGAAGTTCCCATTCAGGAGTTTAAACAGAGCTGCAGCAGCAGGCCTACGCCACAGCCACAGCAATGCTGGATCTTGAGACATGTCTGTGATCTACAGCGCAGCTTGTGGCAACACCAGATCCTTAACCCACTGAGTGAGGCCAGGGATTGTACCTGCGTCCTCATGGAGACCATGCTGGGTTCTTAACCCAGTGAGCCACAACGGGAACTCCCACCACAGAACTTCTTAATATGCCATTTTCTATGTCATGCTGTTAGCATATCACACTGACACAACTATGCATTGACTTGCTTAAAAAATGGCTTAACTTCGAGTATCATGGAGATGATGGCGCCAGTGAGGAATTCATGAGAGATCAAATTGCATCCATGTAGTCGGCCAGGTTTCTTTTCTTTAGAGTGCTACCCACTTCTCTCTGATTTTTCTAGAAATAGGAATTTTAAAATATAACTTTTTGCCCTTTGAATAATGAACTTATTTTGCAGACACTAGATTTAGTAGTTTGGTCTTGGTCTTAGGACTTTTATAATTTTAGCTTTAGGAAGTAATGGCATTCTTCCAGTCGCATGTGTTATAATTTTTGTAATACACCTTGTTCCCTGAAACTAATCTTTAGGAGTTCCCGTTGTGGCTCAGCAGGTTAAGAACCTGAGTAGTATCTGTGAGGATGTGGGTTCCATCCCTGGCCTTGCTCAGTGGGTTAAGGATCCTGCATTGCTGTGGCTGTGGTATAGGCCGGCAGCTGCAACTCCGATTTGACACCTATTCTAGGAACATCCATAGGCCACTGGTGTGGTCCTAAAAAGAAAAAAATTATCTTTTGATTTCAGCTGGAGTGTAACAGCAGGCTGAATTTCTCAGATCCTAAGAAGCATTGATTGTAACAGATTTGAGAGGAAAATAACACATTTTGGGCTCCTACTGTGCAGCACAGGGAACTGTGTGTGACTGGACCACTTAGCTGTAAAACAGAAATTGAGGAAACCTTGTAAATCAACTATACTTTAATTTAAAAAAAGATATAGGAGTTCCTGTCATGGCTCAGTGGAAATGAATCTGACTAGGAACCATGAGACTGCGTGTTTGATCCCTGGCCTTGCTCAGCGGGTTAAGGATACTGTGTTGCCGTGAGCTGTGCTATAGGTTGCGGATGCGGCTCAGATCCCACGTTGCTGTGGCTGTGGTGTAGGCCGGTGCCTACAGCTCCGATTAGACCCCTAGCTGAGGAACCTCCACATGCTACGCAGGTGCGGCCCTAAAATGACAAAAGACAAAAAAATAAAAATAAAAAAAATATACACTGATTTTCTGGTTCATTCTGTCTGTGTGCTGGCTTTTTGACCTACTCTGTGGCACAGACCCTATGGCAGAAAACATCCACCCTCAGCTCTGGAGTTTATATGGTACAGAAAGAAGTCACACAGAGCCAGATGTGGCTCAGACCTGGCGTTGCTGTGGCTGTGCTGTAGGGTGGCAGCTGCAGCTCTGATTCTGTCCCTAGCCAGGGAACTTCCATATGCCACGGGCGAGGCCCTAAAAAGCAAAAAAAGAATTGGACCAAGAAGAGAGCTTTCAAGAGTTTACTAATTCCTGCCATGATCTCACTTGGGAGTAAATGTCTTTCTGGACAGTTATGTAATGGGAATACCAATAACCCGCATACAGTGAAGCTTTATTCAGGTCGTTCTTTTGCCACTCATCATCCCAAACTGTAACTAAATACTAAAACAGTGAGAAGTCAAAGTCCATGTGTTTCCTTAATACTTGGAATTTTGGATGAACAAAGATACGTTTATTTGTCCTTGGGGGCGGTGGGGGGCGGGGGAGAAGGCTTTAGGGAAGTTCATGACGTGGCTCAGCACGTCTGGATCCGTGAGGATGCAGGTTCGAGCCCTGGCCTCGATCAGTGGGTTAAGGATCCGGCATTGCCGTGAGCTGTGGTGTAGGTCACAGATGTGGCTAGGATCTGGTGTTGCTGTGTGCCTGTGGTGTAGGCTGGCAGCTGTAGCTCCGATTCAACCCCTAACCTGGGAATTTCCATATGCTGAGGGTTCGACCCTAAAAAGCCAAAAAAAAAAAAAAAAGAAAGAAAGAAAGAAAGAAAAGAAAAGAGAGAGAAAACTTCAGGGTTTGTTAGGAAACTTGCAAGATTCTTGGCATTCCCATTACTTTTACAAAGCAATATGAGGATGAGTCAAGTCTACGTGAATCAGGAACATATGGATTAAATTCTCCTGTAAATACACACACGTATAAATACGAAGGGGAAAAGGACTTGCCAGATGGGTTACAAAACAAAACACTTTCAGAGTAACTCGAGATAGTCAACAGACTGCCAAACACAGCTGTGCTCTCTTATGTATAAGAAATGCCTTTTGCCTTCAGCATCTTGATATGTTAATTTAATTTCTGTCGAGAGCCTACAGCAGACTGGATAGCTTAGAAATCTCACTGTGTCAAGGGAAGCCTTCCTACTTGGAAAAAAGGACTCAATGAAATGAGCATAATTCTCTTCCTTTTCCACCTCTATTTGGATAATTTTTAGGTCTGTTCAGCAGCAGGTGCCATTGGAAGTCCTGTTTCTGCGATGGCCTTTTACGGTCTTAACCCACTTCATAGAAGTAAACTCTTTGGAGTGGGTTAATTTGGATTTGGTTTTTACAAGAGGTGCTGGAGGACTGGTGAAAGAGGCTGTGACACCAGGGCGAGGGCATGAGCCAACACCAGTTCTGACCGATTCCGAATTCTACATCCAAAAAACCACCAAAATACCCATCCATCCCACTCCCTCCCCTTTCTCCCCTGGGAATCCCAAGTCTGTTCTCCTTGGCCATGATCTGTTTCTGTTTTGTTTTTTAGATAGGATCATCTGTTCCAATTTTAGATTCCACAAATAAGTGATATCATATGGTATTTGTCTTTTTTCTTTCTGGCGTACTTCACTTACTATGAGTCTCTAGTTCCGTCTATGTTACTGCAAATGGCATTAGTCTTTTTGATGGCTGAGTAATATTCCCTTGTATATATGTACCACATCTTAATCCATTTATCTGTCGATGGACATTTAGGTTATTTCCATGTCTTGGCTATTGTGAATAGTGCTGCAGTGAACATAGGGGTGCATGTATCTTTCTCAATGAAAGTTTTGTTCAGATATATGCCCGGCAGTGGGATTTCTGGATCATATGGTAGTTCTATATTTAGTTTTCTGAGGTACCTCCATACTGTTTTCCATGGCGGTTGTACCAATTTACATTCCCACCAATAGTGAACAAGTCTTCCCTTTTCTCCACACCCTCTCCAGCATTTGTTATTTGTTGACTTGTTGATGATGGCCATTCTGACTGATGTGAGGTGGTACCTCATTATAGTTTTGATTTGCATTTCTCTAATAATTAATGATGCTGAGCATTTTTTCATATGTCTGTGGCCATCCACACGTCTTCCTTAGAGAAATCACTGTTTAGATCTGCTCCCCATTTTTCTTTCTTTCTTTCTCTCTTTTCTTCCTTCCTTCCTTCCGTCCGTCCGTCCTTCCTTCCTTCCTTCCTTCCTTCCTACCTTCCTTCCTTCCTTCCTCCCTCCCTTCCTTCCTTTCTTTCCCATTGTAGCCAGCTGCACAGCGTGGTGACCTGGTTACACATACATGCTTCCCATTTTTTCAATTGGGTTGTTGTTTGCTTTTTGTCGTTGACTTGCATGCGTTCTGTATTTTGGAGATTAAGTCCTTGTCTGTTGCATCATTGGCGAAGATTTTCCTCCCATTCTGTGGGTTGTCTTTTTGTTTTTTTCAATGGTTTTCTTTGCTGTGCAAAAGCTTTTGAGTTTAATTAGGTCTCACTGGTTTATCTGTGTCTTTATTGTCTAGGAGGAGGATCAAACAAGATGCTGCTGTGATTTAGGTCAAAAGATCGTACTGCCTATGTTTTCCTCTAGGCGTTTTATAGTATCTGGACTTTTATTTAGGCCTTTAATCCATTTTGAGTTTATTTTTGTATATGGTGTTAGATTGTGTTCTGTTTTCATTCTTTTACATGTAGCTTTCCAGTTTTCCCAGCACCATTTATTGAACAGACTATCTTTCTTCCACTGTATGTTCTTTCCTCCTTTACCATAGATTAGTTGACCATAGGTGCTTGGCTACTTCAATTTTCAAAAATTACAACTTCTAGGAGTTCTCGTCGTGGTGCAGCTGCAACAAAACCGACTAGGAGCCATGAGGTTGCAGGTTCAATCCCTGGCCTCGCTCAGCATTGCCTTGAGCTGTGGTATAGGTCACAGATGCAGCTCGGATCTGGCATTGCTATGGCTATGGTCTAGGCCAGCAGCTGTAGTTCCGATTGGACCCTGAGCCTGGGAACCTCTGTATGCCTCGGGTGAGGCTCTAAAAAAAAAAAAAATTACAATCTCTATGGCCAATCTTTCTTTTCTTAATTCTCCCTCCTGTTTTTTTTTTCTATCACAGTTAGTATCATTTACAAGTTTTATAGTTCCTTCTTTTGCTTGATTCCTACCACAAGAATGTGAACTGTGATTTTTCTCTTTTGTTCATTAGTGTGTCCCAGGTATTTGAAATAGTACTAAGACACATTAGATACTCGTGTAGAGTAAATATATTCTTTCTAATCTTTAAATCTGAAAGCACAGTGTTCATAACGTATGCCTTTTTTTATGACCACACCTGCTGCATATGGAAGGTCCCAGGCCAGGGAGGTGAATCTAAGTGCAATTACAACCTATGCCACAGCTGCAGCAACGCTGGATCCTTTAACCCACTGTGCCGGGCAGGATTGAACCTGCAGCTCTGCAGTGACCCAAGCTGCTGGATTCTTAACCCATTGCACCATGGCAGGAATTCCACATGTGTTTTTTAATTACTACATTCTGGCCATGCATCTCATCCTAGAAATGTCTAAGATTTCTAGAGATAAAAACAGAAAGGAGGGATTACAGGTGTGGAAAGTGAGTCAATAACACTGTTGAATAAATTATAATAGTGTAATTTGAAAATATACTTTTTATCTATGTTCATACTTTACACAAAAATCAATTTAAGTAGAATCTAGATTTTTGAATGGTGCAAAGCCACAGAAAATAGAATTTTATTGGGTAATAAACAATGTCTATCTTGCAAGAAAAAATAAAAGTTTAAAAGAAAAAAGTTAAGATTTTAGTAGAAAAAAGAAACGATGTGAATAAACCATTTACATAATGGATACACGAATGTAAACAAACATGGAAAAAATCTTCAACGAGTTAATAAAAAAATGCAAATGAAAACCATAATATGGTGTCATTGTCTTGACAATTATATAGCAATTTGGTGAAATGGTTATGACAAAGTTAAATGAAAAAGACAGAATTCAAAATTACATCTGTCAAGTTGGTAGTTATGCACACGGACACGGACGGGAAGTGAACCCAAAAGCTGAAAGCAGTCTGGTCTGCTGGGTTTGTGAGCATAACAAAATTCAAAGTCTCAGATTTCCAGCTGTGGTGCAAGGGGACTGGGGTGGGGGCGCGTCTCTGCAACGACAGGACTTGGATTTGATCCCTGGCCTGGCACAGTGGGTTAAAGGATGCAGCCTTCCCCACCTGCAGCTTGGATCTGATCCCTGGCCTGGGAACTCCATATGCTATGGTATGGGGTGTCTAAAAAAAAAAAAAAAAATTCAAAGTTAGCTTCATTGCTACTCTTACACTACCTCGTGGTATGTTGACCTCTGAGGTCAATCCTCACCTGGCCAGTTTTGGGTTTTGCTGTTATTGCTATTTTATTTATTTATTTATTTATTTATTTTGCCTTTTCTAGGGCCGCACTCACGGCATATGGAGGTTCCCAGGCTAGGGTTCTAATCGGAGCTATTGCTGCCAGCCTACGCCACAGCCACAGCAACAGCAATGCCAGATCCTCAGCTGCATCTGCAACCTACACCACAGCTCACAGCAACGCTGGATCCTTAACCCACTGAGTAAGACCAGGGATCGAACCCGCAACCTCGTGGTTCCTTAGTTAACCACTGAGCCACGACGGGAACTCCTGTTATTGCTATTTTAAAATGAAACTGAGAAAAAGTAATTTTTATGTCACTATCACACAATAGTTTTTTTTCAGAGCATTAAGCTTTGAAGTTTTGAAAGGCAGAACAGTACAGAGGTTACAAGCAGACTCTAGACTACTCCATTTTGAATCCCAGTTCAGCATCTTACTTGGCCTTGTGTAGGTTCAAAAAGAAGAAAGACCCTCATTTCTATTGAAAAAGGAAGCTGTGCTCCTTTATCTCACCCATGAGTTGTTTTTCTGCGACTGTGTCTTGAAATCTCACTTTGTTGTCTTTTTAAAACCATACAGTTTTAGGGAGTTCCCATTATGGCTCAGCGGTTACAAACCCAAATAATATCCATGAGGATGGGAGTTTGATCCCTGGCCCCGCTCAGTGGGTTAAGGATCTGGAGTTGCCATGAACTGTGGTGAAGTTCGCAGACGCAGCTCTGATCCCAAGTTGCTGTGGCTGCAGTGTAGGCCAGCAGCTGCAGTTCCAATTTTGACCCCTAGCCTGAGAACTTCCATATGCCATGGGTGCAGTCCTAAAAAGGAAAAAAAAAGGAAAAAAAAAAGAAAAAAGCTATACAATTTTTGAACTCAGTTTGTGTTAGAAACACTCTTTGCTTATAACACAGATTATCTTTTTAATTTTTTTGGCCTTGCCTACTGCAATGCAGAATTTCCAGGCCAGGGAAGGAAACTATGCAGTGATGACACCAAATCCTTAACAACTAGCCCACCAAGAAAGTTCTAGACTATTTTTTTGAAATAATTTCACATTTACAGAAAAATTGAGGCAATCCCTTTGTAGCTCAGAGGATGTGGGTTTGATCCCTGGCCCCACTCAGTGGGTTGAGGATCTGGTGTTGCCATGAGCTGTGGTGTAGGTCGCAGACTGTGGTGTAGGCTCAGATCTGGCTTTGCTGTGGCTGTGGTGTAGGCTGGCGGCTACAGCTCTGACTCAGCCCCTAGCCTGGGAACTTCTATATGCCACGGGTGCCACCCTGAAAAGACGAAAGAAAGAAAGAAGGAAGGAAGGAAGGAAGGAAGGAAGGAAAGAAACAAAGGAAGGGAGGGAGGGAGGGAGAAAGAAAATTTGACATTCTACTGTTAGGAAAAGCTTTCTCTTCTATGTATTTATTATTTGCCTCCATGTGGACTTGTGGGTTCTTATTTTATTTAATGCATTGCAATCTATTACTATAACACTTCATTTGATGCTTAAAATGATCCCACTGGGGATCCTTTCAAGCTGACTTCTCTGAGCTTTGACAAATGTCTGTGATCCCTTGAGCATTTCCTTACTTTCTTGAGCAACAGGTGACCCCACAGTCACTTTGAACTTCCTCTGCCTCAACCCTGGAGGCAATCATTCCAAACAAGTCCTGGGTCCTTTGAGTGGATGTTGACCTTTGGAAGCCAAGACCTGGGCCCTCATAATGTTTATTTTTCCTGGTCTGCATTGTTTCTAAACCCTCTCAGAGATTCAAGCCAGGAAACACATGCATGTGTACAGAAAGACACAAACACACAGACATACGGCTCTATTTCCCTGCCTCCCAGTGTATCCATTTTTTACCCTCATTAGTTTACACACCAAGACTTTCCATTGCAATCCAGCGCCTCTGCATTCTCTTCAACCTCTCTCCTTCCATATTTGTAAATCCCTCCTCCAACAGCGAGAAGATGTGTGAGTTCATTTGCTCAGGCTCCCCGTGTGTAACTGATCTGTCTCCCAAGCCTGTGGCCTCCCCAGCCTTCAGGGACTCCACAGCTCCTGTCTCTTTCAAAGGAGAAGAATGGGTAGAAAGAGTGGTCTAGGAGTTTCCGTCGTGGGGCAGTGGTTAATGAATCCGACTAGGAACCATGAGGTTGTGGGTTCGATCCTTGGCCTCACTCAGTGGGTTAAGGATTCGGTGTTCCCACAAGCTGTGGTGTAGGTCACAGACACGGCTCGGATCCTGTGTTGCTGTGGCTGTGGTGTAGGCCGGTGGCTACAGCTCCAATTAGACTCCTAGCCTGGGAACCTCCACATAGCACAGGTGTGGCCCTGAAAATATAAAAAGAAAGAAAGAAAGAGTGGTCTAAGGGGAAAGAGGAAGGAAGGAAGGAGGGAGGGAAGAAAAGGAGGAAGGAAGGTGAGGGAGAGAGGCACTAATTCCATCTCAAGCCTTCTCCCCTTTGTATTGTTCCAAGAAAACCAAGGGCTTACCCAAAGGGAAGGACTTTTTCCCAACGCCAAGTAGGAGAAGAAATGGAGAGTCTGGTCAGTATCCCACTATCTATGCTTCTTTCAGAACCCAATCTCTGTTCGATAATGGGCTCACGGAGAACTACGGGGACTTCCACATACACGCTGATTATGGCTGAGGGTGTTGCTGCCAGTGCCAGCACAGGAGTCCCATTTGGGCTCTATATTACATTTCTCTTCACTCATATTCAAATACTCAGCTGTGATGAACCACCCTGTCACCAGAACTGTGTGGAAAGAAGCCTGCACACCATGCCCAAAACAGCCCTTCCCACGGATGCTTTTATAGTAAAAGTTAAGGCTCTTGGAGACTAAACGTAAAGCAAGAATAACTTTATAAAGAGTTAACAGGTCTTCATCCCCCTGGGAAAAGCCTTAGTATCCTTTTTGGACATAAGGAGTAATGACGGTTTCTGACTTTTTCAGGGTAGCAATGGTGTATAACAGGCTCTGCAATTTAAGAAATTTTTAAAGCATGCACACTTTCATTTAAGAAAAGGTAGAGGAGCTCCCGTCGTGGCTCAGTGGTTAATGAACCCAACTAGGATCCATGAGGATGTGGGTTCGATCCCTGCCTTGCTCAGTGGCTTAAGGACCTGGCGTGGCCATGAGCTGTGGTGTAGGTCACAGACGCAGCTGAGGATCTGGCATTGCTGTGGCTGTGGCGTAGGCCGGCGGCTACAGCTCCCATTAGACCCCTTAGCCTGGGAACCTCCAGGACACAGGTGCGCCTCCCCCACCAAAAAAATGTGAAAATGTCTACAACGCATGAGAATTCTATCAAAGCTCAACTCTGCATAAACTGACAGAGCAATTCCCTTCTTACCAAGCCTTTTAAGTAAAAAGTCTATATTAGTCATCTCTCTAGATGGTAACAGGAACACAGTCTGCATGAGCCAAAGACCACAGTCTGGTGGAGGTGACAGGAATCACCCCAGTCCTGCCGTTAGGATGGGGCCATGTGGCCAGTCCTGGCCACTGGGCTGAGGGGGGTTTGGCTGAGTCCTGCGCACTGAGCCTTTGCTCTGGGGCCCTTGACACCGAGTACTGAGATGAGTGTCACGGGAACGTGGGGCCAGTGTCCGCCTGAGTCTCTGATGGCCTGTGGAGCAAAAGTCCTGTCAGCCTTTGATGGGTGTGCCACATAAGCTGGGACCAAGTCATGGAGATCATAAGCATACTTGTCACTGCAGTGTGATCTGAGGTCGTTCTGAATAACAAAACTCAAACCCTGGATTCTTGTTCACGCATCAGTGTATCTGAGTGTCTTCTGTTCCTTTTAAGTTATAAAGACTCCAGTTCTATAAGTCTGAGCTTTATTAGGAAATGGACCTCCTAAAATCAACTCCTCTCTTTATAGCTGACTTTACCATATTTTATTTTATTTTGCTGGCCATACCCTCAGCCTGCAAAAGTTCCTGGGGCAGGGATTGAACCCACACCTTAACCCACTGAGCCACTGAGGGAGGCCAGGGATCGAACCCATGTCCTCGTGGATGCTAGTCGGGTTCGTTAACGCTGAGCCACGATGGGAACTCCCCTCCGCTGGTTTTGAATCAGGGGGGTTTTGGTTTCACTACCATAACGGACAGGGAACTATATTCAATATCCTATAATAAGCCATAATGGAAAAGAATGAAAAAGAAGATATATATACATGTATAAGGAGTCACTTTGCTGTACAGCAGAAATTCACACAACATGGTAAGTCAACTCTACTTCAATGAAATAAATTTAATAAAAATTTTTCAGTTGTTACACAGTTGAACTCCTGTCTCCTCCTCTACTAGCAGGGAAGTGGAAAATAATACACATTGGCAAACATCCCTCACCTACAATATAACACCTCCCAGCTGTCTCCAGCCCCCGAACCAAGACAGAAGGGAAAAAAATCTCCCAAGCCACAGGCTTGTATATGATGGGAGGGGAGGAAGAGAAACTGGGTAATTACTGAGCAGTGGGGATAAACTTTAGGGTAGAACTGATGGTGAGCACCAAAGCCAGAAACAGAATGATCAACCTCCAGGAGAAAGTGTGTGAGGGGGGAGGGGAGAAATAGGGAGAGAGGGGAGGGACTTAGAAGAAAAAGAAAAGGTAGCGGGAAGCCCCTGATACAGTGAAAAAAAAAAACAAAACCCACATTTGGTAAAAGTTGTTGTAATGCATATAACCCTTTTGATAAAGATCTCTTTGTCTCCTGAAGGAGGTGTAACCACAACCCTGTCAAATGATAAATAAAAAAATAAAAAGTGGGAGTTCCCGTCTCATGGCTCGGTGTGGTTAAGAACCCGACTAGTATCCATGAGGATGAGGGTTCGATCCTTGGCCTTGCTCAGTGGGTTTAGGATCTGGCATTGCCGTGACCTGAGCTGTAGCTGTAGCTCCGCTTTGACCTCTAGCTTGGGAACCTCCATCTGCCTCGGGAGCAGCCCTGAAAAGACCAAAAAATAAAAATAAATAAATAAAAAATAAAAAGTGCAAGAGAGGTGCTGATTTTTTTTTTTTTTTAAGTTTCTTCTCTTCCAGATTTATTTCCCCAGGAAGCAACTGTTTAAAGTTAAGACGTAAAAACAAACAAACAAAAAAAAACGGAGTTCCCGTCGTGATGCAGTGGTTAACGAATCCGACTGGGGACCATGAGGTTGCGGGTTTGATCCCTGCCCTTGCTCAGTGGGTTGAGGATCCGGCGTTGCCGTGAGCTGTGGTGTAGGTTGCAGACGCACCTCGGATCCTGCGTTGCTGTGGCTGCGGCGCAGGCCAGTGGCTACAGCTCCGATTAGACCCCTAGCCTGGGAACCTCCACATGCCGTGGGTGCGGCCATAAAAAATGACAAAAGGCAAAATAAAATAAAATAAAGTTAAGACGTAGCTATAACCCTTCTGTAATAATCTCCAGGGAAAGAAAAAAGAGGAAAGGAAAGCAGATACAATATAAAAATGCTCAGTGTGGTGTTAGCTTAAATTGGAAAGAGTTTGGTCTTTCATCAAGGGAAAAAGAAATGTAGTAAGAAATAGATGAATAAATCAGACCAAAAAACAATAAAATTCCCATTATATACAGGCAAAATTAGGCTACTTAATAGACCTTACTAAAAGAAAGTTTGTTAGCATATTTCTTTGGAAAGAAACAGGGAAGGTGTGCTGTCTACTTGACTGTGATCTCGCACAGAATTTTAAAGGCATAATTAAAGGAGTCCACACAAACAAACCAGGAACAAAAATGAAGGAATCTGAAGATGGGTGTGTTTCTCACCTCCTGTGACCTGCCCCCCACCCCCCATTCTATTCTGTAACTGAGAAGTCCAGGGTGATCAAGTGGAATCTTTTAAGAAGCCTCTAGAATATGTTTGTTTTGCCTCTTTTTTAGGGCTGCACCTGCAGCATATGGAAGTTCTCAGGCTAGGGGTGGAATGGGACTGCAGCTGCCGGCCTACACTGCAGTTCACCCATGCAAGGCCAGGGGTGGAACCCGTGTCCTCACGGATACTAGATGGGTTTGTTATCTGCTGAGCCACAACAGGAACTCCTAGAATATGTTTTTTATATACCCCAGCGAGTCAACAAAAATGCAGATCGTGAATTTTGAATATTGAGTGATTACCACTTCAAATCCGCTAGGTACCTTTGATCTGAAACCCTAAAAGGTAGAG
>PVHT021183661.1:12712373-12761197 GCA_004024745.2 Catagonus wagneri
GGTCTAATCGGAGCTGTGGCCACTGGCCTGCGCCGCAGCCACAGCAACGCAGGATCCGAGCCGCGTCTGCAACCTACACCACAGCTCACGGCAACGCCGGATCGTTGACCCACTGAGCAAGGGCAGGGATCGAACCCGCAACCTCATGGTTCCTAGTCGGATTCGTTAACCACTGCGCCACGACGGGAACTCCCAAAAAGGTAGAGTTTTCTTAAAGAATCTTAACTGAGTTTGGATGACTTTATTTGTTTATTTATTTATTTAATGCTTTTTCATGGCTGTACCAGAGGCATATGGAAGTTTCAAGGCTAGGGTTGGAATTGGAGCTGCTGGCCTACACCAGAGCCTCAACAATGCCAGATCCCCAGATCCAAGCCACGTCTTCAACCTACACCACAGTTCACTGAGTGGGGCCAGGGATTGAACCCGTGTCCTCATGGATACTAGTTGAGTTCGTTACAGATGAGCCACAACAGGAACTCTTGGATGAACTATTTTATGTGCACACTAACCTCTTTTACTTATTTTATATTCTAAGGTGAACCGATTTAGATGCCACGCCCTACAAGTGTAGATAGAATAATAATATCAGTGCCAGCACAAGGGTCGATGCTTATCTTTACCTTCTCGATCAGTCTTCGAACAGAGTCCACCCCGGAAGTTATTTTTGACAAATGCTTTGCTCCAGTAGCTTCTGTATTGTCCTACTTTTCTACCAGTTATGCCTCTCCTGGAGGTGTAGAAGTTTTAAAGAAACACCTACAAACTCCTTGTTGATCCTCCCCTCAGGAGGTGGGGCTTACTTCTTTCCGTGAGGGCCCAGGGAACCTAGTCATGCACTTCTAGCTAGTAGAATTTGGTAGAAATGATGAGATGTCACTCCTTTACTTTTTATTTTAATTTTTTTTGTCTTTTTAAGGCCACACCTGAGGCATGTGTAAGTTCCCAGGCTAGCAATCAAATTGGAGCTGCAGTTGCTGGTCTACATCACAGCCACAGCAATGTGGGATCCGAGCCACATCTGCAACCTACAGCACAGCTTACGGCAATGCCGGATCCTTAACCCACTGTAAGGCCAGGGATTGAACCTGAATCCCCATGGATAACAGTCTGGTTCTTAATCCTCTGAGCCACAAGCGGATTTAAAACAACTGCTCCATTTCTTTTCTCAGTTCCCTTGATTAGGGAAGCACATTCTTTTCCATTTGAGACCAAAGCCTGGCCTCCAATCCAAGTAAAAAATGCACTTTTTCTTTTGTCTTTTTGCCTTTTCCAGGGCTGTACTCGTGGCATATGGAGGCTCTCAGGCTAGGGGTCTGTAGCTGCTAGCCTACACCACAGCCACGGCAACACCAGATCCGAGCCACATCTGCGACCTACACCACAGCTCAAGGCAACGCCGGATCCTTAACCCACTGAGTGATATCAGGGATCGAACCCTCAACCTCATGGTTCCTAGTTGGATGTGTTAACCACTGAGCCACGACGGGAACTCCAAAAAAAAAATGCACTCTTGATAGCCAAATACACCCCTACCCAGTGTAACACTGACTCTTACAAAATGTTAACTCCAGTTCCATGTTTCTGGGAATACGGAGTCATGCTCATCTCTCCTAAACTGTCCCTGCTTTCGAGCTCTTATGTCCATGCAGAAAGCATGGTTGCTCTAAAAACTTATGGTGTGTGGATTCTTCTTTTCAATTTTTACCAGCCCTTCTCAATGACACAAAGCTCATACTATGATTTTCTTAGAAACCACTGTCTTCTCTTATTCTGAATCCTTTTTTTTTTCTTTTTTAGAGTCGCACCCATGGCATACGGAAGTTCCCAGGATAGGGGTCAAATCAGAGCTACTGCTGGCCTAGGCCACAGCCACAGCCACGCCGGATCCTTAACTTACTGAGCGAAGTCAGGGATTGAACCTGTGTCCTCATGGATGCTAGTCAGATTCGTTTCTGCTGAGCCATGACAGGCACTCCTCAGGCCATATTGTCTTTTATGTCTCATTCGTAGTGGATGATAAACAGCTGAGTTGCCCAGTGTGATTATGAGTATTTTGAAGCTGAACAGTCCTGGCTTCATAAGCTGGTTCCTTGTGTTTACTGGCTGAGTGATCAGAGGCATATTATGTGATTTTTATGCTCCTTAGAAGCCCTATATGGACAAAGGAGATGAGACTATCAGCCTTCAAGATGGATGTGAAGATTGAAAGCAAGATATGAAAACTACCAGGCATACTGACTAAGCATTGTGCGTGGAACTCCACTGTCCACGTGTCACGTATAGTGTAGGCACTGAACCACATGCAATGTTAACCAGAAAAGAAACATAGCAGCAACTGCATAGTTTTTCTCCCCTTACCTATTGCCTTAAATCAATAATTCTGCAATTTTTAAGTACCCCTTTGAGACCAAAGAAAACTGTGGATCCCCTTTCCAGAAAAATAAACCTCCTAACCCAAGCCCCCCAAATGTTTGTACAGGATCTAGTAGGAGGAGTTCCCGCTGTGGCCCAGTGGGTTAAGAGCCCAACATAGCATCTGTGAGGATGTGTGTTCAATCCCTGGCATTGCTCAGTGGGTTCAGGATCTGGCATTGCTGCAAGCTGCAGTGCGATTCTCAGATGTGGCTCAGATCTGGGGTTGCTGTGGCTGTGGTGTAGGTTGCAGCCAGAGCTGCAGCTCTGATTAGACCCCTAGCCTGGGAACTTTCATATACTATGGAGGCAGCCATAAAAAGGAAAAAAAAATAATCCAACTACAGCAGCTTAGGGTATTGTGAGGGTTTGTTCCTGGCCCAGTGCAGTGGGTTAAAGGATCTGGTATTGCTGCAGCTGTGCTTTAAGTTGCAGCTTTGGCTTGATTTCAATTTTCTGGCTCAGGGAACTTCCATGTGCTGTGGGTGCAGCCATAAAACTAAAAAGAGAATCTAGTGGGAGTTCAGACATCTTAAAGTCGTTCCATGGACTTGATATTAAGAACTCCTGGGAGTTCCCGTTGTGGCTCAGCAGTTCCAAATCTGACTAGTATCCATAAAGATGAGGGTTTGATCCTTGGCCTCACTCAGTGGGTTAAGGATTCAGCGTAGCTGTGAGCTGTGGCAGCTCAGAACCCAGGTTGCTGTGGCATAGGCTGGCAGCTATAGCTCCAATTTGATACCCAGCCTGGGAACTTCCACATGCCACAGCTGCCGCCCTAAAAAGCAAAAACAAAACTCCTGCTTTAAGGCAAGTAGCTTCCTTTCAATCACTTGTTGTGAGAGATGTGTTGATAAATACCCGTGTTCCCCTACACTTGGGCTGGGGCTATAGAAACAGTTTTGGCCAGAGGACTGAGGCCACGTGACACCTTCTGTCCAAAGACCATAGTAGGCAGGTGTTTTCTCTTCCCCATCAGTGGATCTGGAAGTTAGGGAGTTTAAGATGGCAGAGGAGTGAAATGTAATCATCCCAGGTCCCAGGATTGCAGGGAAGCCACCAAAGAGATCCGCCTGGCTGACTCACTGGATTATGATGAGCTAGACGAATAATCCCGCATTGTGCTAACTCACCGAGAAGTTGGATTGTCTCTGAAGGCAGCTAGTATTGCTCAACTCAACTAAGGCATCCCCTCTCCTATAAAGCTGTAGACTGGAGTTCCTGCTGTGGTGCAAGGGGATCGGCAGTATTTTGGGAGCGCTAGGTTGCAGGTTCGATCCCAGTTCCAGCAGGAGTGGGTTAAGGATTGGTCATTGCCGCAGCAGCTGCAGCATAGGTTGCAACTACAGCTCGGATCTGATCCCTGGCCTGGGATCTCCATATGCCTTGGAGCAGCCAAAAAAGAAAAGAAAAGAAAAAAAAAACCCCAACAACCCATAGACGGGATCAATCTGGACCCTATTCATGTTAAATCAATCTGTAATAATAACAGGTTTACAGGAGTTCCCATTGTGGCTCAACAGGTTAAGAATCCGACTAGTATCCATGGGGTTGCAGTTTGGATCCCTGGCCCAGCTCAGTAGGTTAAAGGATCCAGCGTTGCCACCAGCTGGTATGTAGGTTGCAGACACGGCGCAGATCCGGTGTTGCCGTGGCTATGTGGTGCAGGTTGCAGATGTGGCTCAGATCCCGCGTTGCTGTGGCTGTGACGTAGGCCAGCAGCTGCAGTTCTGATTAGATCCCTAGCCTGGGAACCTCCACATGCTGTCGGTGTGGCCCTAAAACGACAAAAACGCCAAAGGAAAATGAATGTGGAATTTGTTTTTTTTTTAGCAGATTTAAAGCACAAATTATTGCCACCTGGTAAGACATGTTATTCTTTTTCTTTTTCAGCTGCACCCACGGCATATTGAAGTTCTTGGGCCAGGGATCGAATCTGAGCTGGCACTGAGACCTACACCGTAGCTGTGGGAATGCTGGATCCTTAACCCACCATGCCACAGCGGGAACTCCAAGATATGCTATTTTTTTTTTATTTTTATTTTTGGGTCTTTTTGGGGCTGCACCTATAGCATATGCAAGTACCTAGACTAGGGGCTGAATTGGAGCTGTAGCTGCCAGCTTATACTACAGCCACAGCAATGCTGGATTTGAGCCAAGTCTGCCACCTACACCACAGCTCAGGGCAATGCTAGATCCTTAACCCACTGAGTGAGGCCAGGGATTAAACCCACATCCTCATGGGCACTGTTCGGGTTCGTAACCACTGAGCCACAACAGAGACGCCCATATTATTCTTTCAAAGGAAGTGAACATGGTGAAGGTACCGACAACCTCAGAAAGACAAACTGGGAGTTCCCGTGGTGGCTCAGTGGAAACAAATCTGACGTGTAACTATGAGGTTTTGGGTTCAATCCCTGGCCTCGCTCTGTTGGTTAAGGATCCAGCGTTGCCATGAGCTGTGGTGTAGTTCGCAGATGGGGCTCAGATCTGAGGTTGCTGCTGCTGTGCAGTTCGGATTTAACCCCGAGTCTGGGAATTTCCATATGCCTAAAAAGACCAAAAAAAAAAGAGAGAAAAGTAAGAAAAAAAGAAAAGATACTGGCAGAAAGCCTCTTTGCCACACAAGACTTTAATATTTGTTGTGTTCTGTGGATAAATCTATGTGTTACATAAACAAGTCAATATTCCTTCCAGCAAGAAAGTAACTGCCATGTAGAAAAACATCAAAAGTCAATTTTAGGAGTACCCACTGTGGTGAAACAGGATCAGTGGTGTCTTAGAAGCTCTGGGATGTAGGTTTGATTCCTGGCCCAGCACAAAGGGTTAAGTATCTGGTGTTGCTACAGCTTTGGTTTAGGTCAAAACTGCAGCTCAGATCTGATCCCTGTCCTGGGAAATTCCATACACCGAGGAGCGGCCAAAAAAAAAATCAATTTTAGAATTTTGCAAATTTCATTTTTCTGGATGTTGATTTAAAGATAGCCTGTCTTTAAATATAGGTGATGAATATTCCTTTTGCTAGAAGTATACTTCATGATGCAGGAAAGAATGAAAGCCAGATGGAAAACAACATCTCAAAAGGGGAGAATGTGGTACCTCACAGTTGCCTATCTGGCAAGCAGTCAACACTAGTACAGGTTTGGAGCCATGCTGACGGAGTCATATGTCCCTGCTGGGCTGGGCTGCAAGGACACGCACCTGCCTTTGCTCCCTGCTGCAGTGTGTTTAATGCACTGGCCTAAATGCACGTAATATAGGTCAATGGTGAGGTTTAAAGAAGGGTCCTACAGAAGTCATACCATCTTGAAATGCAGCTTGATTAACTAGGAAATATTGGACATTTACATAAGTGAAATGATCATATTTGCTTACATACTGCCTGGAGAAACTGGGCACCATGTTAATTCCACACTAAATTGGATTGCACTATAATCCCTTATGGCTTCCTTGATTTATCTCCCAGGAATTCAAATTCTGAACAAAATACCTAAATATGCGTGTTTGGAAGGTTTTGCATAAGTGGATACTATAATTTATTTATTTATTTAGCTTTTTAGGGCTGCATCTGTGGCATATGGAAGTTCCCAGGCTAGGGGTCGAATTGGCACCACAGCCACAGCAACGCCGGATCCTTAACCCACTGAACAAGGCCAAGGATCAAACCTGCATCCTCATGGATCCTAGTCAGTGCTGTTAACCACTGAGCCACAAAAGGAACTCCTGGATCCTATGTTTTGACGGGTCATTAGAAGGCTGTAGAGAGGGTGTTGACAAGGGTAACAAATGTCATCCCAGCACCCGGGGAAACCCTATTTAACAAGAGATCATTACAAAAAGTACAAGACCTCTAGACTAGAGTTCACCACATTCTTATAAGCAAACTTTGCTTCACCAAAGACTCCTAAATGGTGCAATCTCTTTAAAATTTAGGAGACTAAAGGGGCCCCAAGAAACCACCTGTAGACCCTCCGTCTGCTTTACTCAAAGGCAGATAACAGCTGAAGGACAATTCAGAAGCCTTTCAGGCAGTGATAAGCTCTTTTTTGATGAAATGTTGCTAGTTTATGTAGTCCCTTGGAGAAACGTTGCTCATTTATGTAGTTCCCATTATATATATATATGCACACACGTATATATATATATATACACATATATACATACATATTTTGTCTTTTGTCGATTTTAGGATCACATTCATGGCATGTGGAGGTTCCCGGGCTAGGGGTCTAATCGGAGCTACAGCTACGGGCCTATACCACAGCCACAGCAATACGGGATCCCAGCCACGTCTGCGACCTACACCACAGCTCACGGCAACGCGGGATCCTTAACCCACTGAGCGAGGCCAGGGTTTCAACCCTCATCCTCATGGTTCCTAGTCAGATTCATTTCCGCTGCGCCACCACGGAAAACTCCCCCCAACATTATAAAATTTTTAAAGATAAAAACCATTCATTTAAGAAAAAGTAACTTGTAAAAAGTAGATAAAATGATGAATATTTTTAAAAATAAGAATCAGTTTTCCTATTTGTTTTTTTTCTAATTTTTTTGTTTTTTTTTTGGCCACACCTGCAGCCTGTGGAAGTTCCCAGGCTAGGGATCAAACCTGTGCCATAGCAGTAACCTGAGCCATAGCAGGGACAATGCTAGATCTTTAACTCACTGAGCTACCCTGGAACTGCTCAGCTTAGTTGCTCTTAAGGTTTATCCTGTTTTACAAAAAAGAAGTGGGCAGATGGAGTTCTCTTGTGGTTCAGTGGGTTGAGGATCTGGCATTGACACTGCAGCAGCCTGGGCCCCAGCTATGGTGCAGGTTCAATCCCTGGCCTGGGAACTTACATGTGCTTGTGTAGGCACAGCCAAAAAAAAAAAAAAGGTGGGCAGAGGAAAGTTTGCATTGCAAAATGATCTGGATAAGCCAGGGATCTGTATTACCATAGCACTTTGAATCCCCGGCCAAAAGGAGTTGTCTCATTTATTAGTTTGTTTAAATAAATTAAATAAAGTTCTGTTTAGGGGTAACTTCCCCGCACAGTAGAGTACTTCCTTTTGGATCCAATGTGCTCTGCTGTATTACCAGAGTTGCAGAAGAAAAATAAAGCCTAAAATGGGAAGCCAGAAGCAAGAGTTCCATCAGACTAAAATTTTAATCTGTGAGTAAATGAACAAGCATACAAGTAGCCAGTGCCATGCAAATCACATTGACTATTGTGGGTTTCTGAGCAGGGACTGGTTAGTATTGTGGGGTCACCTGTGCTGTGTGTCTGATTATCCGTTTCACATGAGACCTATAGTATTATGGTACCAATGATACTTTAAGTGATATGGATAATTCCTCACATGGCATTATTTTTATTATTATTATTATTATTTTTGCCTTTTTCTAGGGCCACACTCGCGGCATATGAAGTTCCCAGGCTAGGGGTCTAATTGGAGCTGTAGCCGCCAGCCTATGCCAGAGCCACAGCAATGAGGGATCTTGACCTACACCACAGCTCACGGCAACGCCGGATCCTTAACCCACTGAGCAAGGCCAGGAATCGAACCTACAATCGGTTTCTAGTTGGATTCGCTAACCACTGCGCCACAACGGGAACTCCTATAGCATTATTTTTAAATTGGGGTGAAATACACATAGCATAAATTTTATCAAATCTTATTTTTTTCCTTTTATGCCTGTCCGAGGCATATGAAATTCCCCCGCCAGGGATCAGATACGAGTACAATTCTGTGGCATTAAGTACATTCATATTGTTCCACAACCACCACTACTACCCACCTCCTGAAGCTTTTCATTGTCCTATACTGTGCCCTAAAAACATTGTTACCAGCCTCTGGTAACCTCTAGTCTATCTGTAACTCTGAATTTGAGTGAAATCATACAATATTTGCCCTTCTGTGACTGGTATATTTCACTTAGCATAATGTCTTAAAGTTTCACCCATGTTGTAGCATGTGTCAGAATTTCTTTCCTTTTTAAAGGCTGAATAATATTCTAGTGTGCATGTGTTCATATAATTTAAAAAAAATCCATATATCTGGAGTTCCCATTTTGGCTTAGCGGTAAGGAACCTGACAAATATCCATGAAGATGTGGGTTCGATCCCCTGGCCTTGCTCAGTGGGTTAAAAATCCATGAGCTGCGGTGTAGGTCGCAGATGTGGCTCGGGTGGTGTAGGCCGTTAGCTGCAGCTCCAATTCGACCCCTAGCCTGGGAACTTCCATATGCTGTGGGTGTGCGTGTGGTCCTGAAAAAAAAAATCCATATATCTGAACAGACACTGAGTTGCTTTCTTCTTTGCCTTTGAAGCTATTGCTTCTATGAATACTGGTGAACAAGTATCTGAGATCTTGCTTTCTTTTAGGTATAAACCCAGAAGTGGTGTTGCTGGATTATATGGTTATTCTATTTTTAATTTTTTGAGGAATCTCCATAGTGGCTGCACCAATTTACATTCCCACCAGCAGTGCATAAGGGCTCCAGTTTCTCCATACCCTCGACAACACTTTTAATTTTTTTGCTGTTGCTGTTTTTAAATAATACCCATCCTAGTGGGTGTGAGATAGTCTCATTGTGGTTTTGACTTGAGTTTCCTTTTTTTTTTTTTTTTTTGCTTTTTAGGGCCACACTCGTGGCACATGGAGAGTCCCAGGCTAGAGCTCTAATCAGAGTTACAGCTACTGGCCTATGCCACAGCCACGTAGGATCCAAGCTGTGTCTCTGACCTACACCACAGTTCACGGCAACGCCAGACCCTTAACCCACTGAGCGAGGCCAGGGATCAAACCCACAACCTCATGGTTCCTAGTTGGAGTCATTTCCATTGCGCCACAAATGGGAACTCCTGATTTGAGTTTCCTAATGCATAGTTATGTTGAGCATCTTTTCATAGGCTTACTGGCAATTTGTATATTTTCCCTGGAGGAATGTCTATTCAAGTCCTTTATCCATTTTTAAAATCAGAGATTACTTTGTTTTTGAGTTGTAGGGAGTTTTTTCTTTTTTTTAATGGCTGCACCCATGGCATATGGAAGTTCCCAGGCTTAGAGGCTGAATCAGAGCTACAGCTGCTAGCCTATGCCACAGCCACAGCAACATGGGATCTGAGCCATGTCTTCAACCTAAACTATAGCTTATGGTAATGCCGGCCGGATCCTCAACCCACTGAGCAATGCCAGGGATTGAACCTGCATCCTCATGGATACTAGTAGGGTTTATTACTGCTGAGCCACGACAGGAACACCCTGAGTGGGAAAATTCTTTTTTTTTTGTCTTTTTGTAGAGCCGCACCCGCGGCATATGGAGGTTCCCAGGCCAGGGGTCTAACAGGAGCTGTAACTGCAGGCCTTCGCCACAGCCACAACAACGCGGGATCTGAGCCACGTCTGCAACCTACACCACAGCTCACGGCAACACCGGATCCTTAACCCACTGAGCAAGGCCAGGGATCAAACCCGCAACCTTATGGTTCTTAGTCGGATTCGTTAACCACTGAGCCACGAAGGGAACTCCCTGAGTGGGAAAATTCTTAAATGTAAGGGGTTGTCCTACACATTGCAATGTGTTAGGCATTCTTGATCATCAACAACTAAACACCAGAAGTACTGCCTCACCCATCCTCGTTATAACCACAAGTATAAGCGAAAACCAAAGCAAACCAAACCAAAGCTCTACATATTTCCAAGGACCCTCTGAGAATCAGCACATATTGATGAACCACTGCATTGGGAAAGTTTGGTGACGTTAGACTACCTGAATAGAAGAGCAAAGAATGAAACCAGTGAGTTGCTAAAGACGAGTCTTACTGGAAATTTGACTAAAGTGAGGGATGTGAGAGAGCAGTAAATACAGCCAAGAAAAGGTGATTTTTAAAAATAATTTTTATTGAAGCACCAGATTTACAATATGTTAATTTCTGCTGTACAAAAAAGTGATTCAGTTATACATTCTCATATTCCTTTCCATTACAGCTATCACAGGGTACTGAATATAGTTCCCTGTGCTATATGGTAGGACTCTGTGGTTTACCTGTTCCATATACACTGTTGCATCTGCTAATCCTAAACTCCCAGCTCTTCCCTCCCCCACGGCAACCACAAGTCTGTTTTCTATGTCTATGAGTCTGTTCCTGTTTTGTAGATGCGCTCATTTGTATCATTTTATGGCTGCACCTGGGGCATATGGAAGTTTCTAGGCTAGGGGTTGAATCAGAGCCATAGCTGCTGGCTTACACCACAACCACACAGGACTGGATCCGAGCTGCACCTGTGACCTACACTGTAGCTTGTGGCAATGCCAGATCCTTAACCCACTGAGTGAGGCAGCATCCTCAGGGAGATAATGTTGGGTCCTTAACCCACTGAGTCACAATAGGAACTCCTGTATCATATTGTACATTCTATAAAAAACTGATAACATATGGTATTTGTCTTTCTCGTTCTGACTTAACTTCCTTAGTACGAGATAATCTCTAGGTATATGTGTGTTGCTACAAATGGCATTATTTCATCCCTTTTATTGCTTGGTAATATTTCATTGTATATACATACCACATCTTCTTTACCCAATGTCATCTGTCTATGGACATTTAGGACATTCAGAATGTTTCCACATCTGGGCTATAGTAGACAGTGCTGCCATGAACATATCTTTTTGAATTAGAGTTTTGTATGGATATATGCCCAGGAGTGGGGCTGCTGGATCACATGGCAGCTCTGTTTTTAGTTTTTTGAGCCACCTCTACACTGTTTTCCGCAGTGGCCGCACCAACTTAAATTCTCACCAACAGCGTTCCCTTTTACCCTCACCCTCTACAGTATTTATTGTTTGTGGGCTTTTTAATGATGGCAATTCTGACCAGTGTGTGATGGTGCTCATTGCAGGTTTTTTAAAATTTTTAATTTGCTTTTCAGGGTTGCACCCACAGTATATGGAGGTTCCCAGGCTAGGGGTTGAATTGGAGCTACAGCTGCCAGCCACAGCCACAGCAACGTGGGATATGAGCTGCGCCTGTGACCTACACCACAGCTCATGGCAATGTCAGATCCTTCACCAACTGAGCAAAGGCCAGGGATCGAACCCACATCCTCATGGAGCCTAGTCGGTTTCGTGAAGCACTGAGTCATGAGGGGAACTCCTGAAGTTTTCTTTCTTTCCTTTTTTTTTAAAATAAATTTTGTTGGAGTACAATTGACTTAGAAAGTTGTGTTAATTTCAGGTGTACCTCACTGTAGTCTTTCATTTCTCTATTACTTTGTGATGATGATGATTTTTTTTTTTTTTTTGACTGTGCCTGTGGCACACAAAAGTTCTCACGCCAGGGATCAAAACCAAGTCACAGGGAGTTCCCATTGTGGCTCAGTGGTTAACGAATCTGACTAGGAACCATGAGGTTGAGGGTTTGATCCCTGGCATCGCTCAGTGGGTTAAGGATCTGGCGTTGCCGTGAGCTGTGGTGTAGGTCGCAGACGCGGCTCGGATCCCGCGTTGCTGTGGCTGTGGCGAAGGCCAGCGGCTACAGCTCCTGTTAGACCCCTAGCCTGGGAACCTCCATATGCCGTGGGTGCGGCCCTAGAAACGGCAAAAAAAGACAAAAAAAAAAAAAAAACCAAGCCACAGCAGCGACCCAAGCCACTGCAGTGACAATGCCAGATCCTTAACCCACTGTGCCACATGACAATTCTGATGAGCATCGTTTCACGTGCCTGTTGGCCATCTGTATGTTATCTCTGAAGAAATGTCTATTTAGAGGATGGTACTTTTTTGGAGGGTAGGAAACACAGGATTGAGATATGTTTAAAAAGCAATGGAAACAATCTTAATGAAAGGAAAAGTCTGAGCATACAAAAGAAGGGATAACTGATGGTGCAAAGTACTTCAAAGGGTGAAAGGAAAGCATATGTGAAGGAAATGGCCTTAGAAATGGGGCTTACCTCCTGTTCTGAAACAGTGACCTTAGGAATGACAACTGGCAGTCAAGCAGGCGGATGGATGCACTGGGATCGCTGACTTGCTGGACCCTGGGCACACACACAGCCTTGTCCCCATCCTCCTGGTGTGCATTTCTCCACTCGGGTGGGCTGGGGCCTGCAGAACAAAGACTATGGACCAAAGATTCGGGATCCAGCATTTTTTTTTTTTTTCCCGAACAAATGCCAGGACATACATTTTTTTGAGGCAACAAATAGGTATCTACAAAAGAGACTAATAATATCGCAATCAACTACACTTCAAACAAATTTCTTAAAAAAAGGGTACTATTTAAAACAAACATATTGGAGTTCAGTGGGAGCTCAGCCAGTTAGGAATCTGGTGTTGTCATTGCTGTGGCACAAGTTCAGGCAAAATATAACACAGTGTGGAAAAAAAAAAAAGTGACCTTAGGACAATGCAGCAGCATCTAGCTAGCTTCTCAGCATCCTCCCTTGGCACATGAACTATTCTCAAAACAGCAGCCAGTGCCACTTCTCTGCTCATGACGCTCCAATGGCTTCTCATCTGTTTCAGAATAAGAGGCATCCTTCTTATAATGGCCTACTGGAGCCTTCATGATCTGCTATTTGACATCATTTCTTCATACTTTCCCTCTCAGTCATTATATTTCAACTACACTCCTCCCCTCCCCCCTTTTAGGAGCCTTGGGTGTCACATATGGAGGTTCCCAGGCTAGGGATGGAATCAGAGCTACAGGTGCCGGCCTACACCACTGCCACAGTCATAGCCGCACAGGATCTGAGCTGCATCGGCGACCTACACCACAGCTCACGGCAACGCTGGATCCTCAACCCACTGAGAGAGGCCAGGGATCAAACCCACAACCTCATGATTCCTAGTCAGAGTTGTTTCCGCCACGCCACGACAGTAACTCCTGGTGATTCTATTACGTACTTTATCATCCCAGCTTAGAAGGATACACCACATAATGGTAAGTGTGTATGTAAGTTTTACTCCCCCCCTTTTTGTTTTTTGCTTTTTAGGGCTGCACCTGCGGCACATGGATGGTCCCAGGCTAGTGGTCGAATCAGAGCTGCAACTGCTGGGCTAGGCCACAGTCACGGTAACACAGGATCCCAGCCTTGTCTGTGATTACACCACAGCTCACGGCACCGCCAGATCCTTAACCCAGTGAGCGAGGCCAGGGATTGAACCTGCATCTTCATGGATACTAGTCAGGTTCGTAATCCTCTGAGCCATGATGGGAACTGCCCCTCTTTTCTTTTCTTTTTTTTTCTCTTTTTTGCCTTTATCCAAAGCCGTACCCGTGGCATATGGAGGTTCCCAGGCTAGGGGTCTAACGGGAGCTGTAGCCGCCGGCCTTCGCCACAGCCACAGCAACGTGGGATCCGAGCCACGTCTGCAACCTACACCACAGCTCACGGCAACGCCGGATCCTTAACCCACTGAGCAAGGCCAGGGATCGAACCCGCAACCTCATGGTTCTTAGTTGGATTCGTTAACCACTGAGCCACGAAGTGAACTCCTCCCCCCCTTTTCTAAATCATAATTTTTGTTGCATTTTCCCTACTTTTCCAGTTGAATGAAAGCCTCCACATGACAAAACTGACAACACAAAAAAGAACCAAATTTTAGTAATATATTGCAGTTGGCTAAAATATAAACTCCCTAGGAGCAAAGGCCCAGTGAATTTGCATAATACTATGTTCCTGGAGTTCTCTTGTGGCACAGAGGATTAAGGATCTGACATTCTCACTGCAGCACCTAGGGTCACTGCTGTGGCATGGGTTCAATCCATGGCCTGGACCAGGAACTTCCACATGACTTGGCAGTGGCAATAAAACAACAACAAAAAAGAAAATACTATGTTCCCAAGACTCAATACTGATTTTCTTTTTTGGCCACAGGTGTGGCCCATGAAAGTTCCTAGGCCACAGGTGCAGTAACAGCTAGATCCTTAACCCACTGTGCCGGGCTGGGATCCAACCTGTAACTCTGCAGCAACCCAAGCTGCTGCAGAAAGTGCTGGATTCTTAACCCACTGTGCCACAACATGAACTCCAATAATGCTTTTTTTTTTAGTGAATGAATATATATGCAATGTGCTGCCAAATTATTTATATAATTTCATTCACTGTTTACAAACAGCCCTTTATCCTATCAAGCCAATTTTATTTTTATTTATTCCTTTATTTGCTTTTTAGGGCTACATCTGAGGCATATATAAGTTCCCAGGCTAGGGATCCAATTGGAGCTGCAGCTGCAGTCCTATGTCACAGCCACACCAGATCCAAGCTGCATCTGCAACCTATGCTGAAGTTCATGGCAATACCAGATCTTTAACTCACTGAGTAGGCCAGGGATTGAATCCACATCCTTATGGATACTAGCCAGGTTTCCACTGAGCTACAATGGGAACTCCTCAAGCCAAGTGTAGAGACGAGGAAGCGTTATCTCTGAGATTTTGGTAATTTGCCCAAGATCACACTGCTAGTCAGTTAATAATGTAGCCAGAGCTCTACATTATGTCTTTCTGATTCCAAAACGCATGCTTTTCATCAATATACTGTGCCAAGTTGAGAAAAAAGCAAAGATAGAGAAAAGAAGTTGGTCAAGATTTCAGAGAATACATTCTGATTTTGTGACCCTTTAGAAATTCCAGGAGTTACCCTCATGGTGCAGTAGAAACAAATCCAACTAGGAACCATGAGGTTGTAGGTTCAATCCCTGGCCTCGCTCAGTGGGCTGAGGATCTGGCGTTGCCGTGAACTGTGGTGTAGGTCACAGACGCAGCTTGGATCCCGCGTTGCTGTGGCCCTAGTGTAGGCCGGCAGCAACAGCTACAATTAGACCCCTAGCCTGGGAACCTCCATATGCCGCAGGTGCAACCCTAAAAAGACACACACACACACGCAAAGTTCCAGCAAAATCTTTTAAAGTCTCTTTTACAACGAGAGGCTGGAGAATGTCACCACCAAGATCACATTAAAATCAGGGTCACCTACAGCCTATGGGCTGATAGCTCTCCCCCATACTTGCTGATATGTGTTAATTTATTAGTTGAAATAAGAGTCCTCCTCTCATTTATAACTTGAGATCTTTCATCAGAAAGAAATGCAAATATTCCACATAATATTTGCCATATATGCAAATTTACATAAATTTCCATATTATCTTTTATGGTATTTTAACTGTATTAGGAATAATCTAGCTTTTTCCCATTTAATTTGTAACAGCAAGATTGGATTTATGAGAAACGAAAAAATAAAAAAAATATGCCTTTTTCTCTTGAGAATTACAATATCTTGCTATTTTCTTTGCATACTTTCTGCAGGTATTCTTTCACTCAACAAATATTTATCTGATTATGTCACATAGCACTTTCATTCTAGTGGGAGTCAACCAACAAAATACATATTATATGGCCAGTGGAAGGAGAAAAATAGAGCAGGCTAAGGAAGACAAGGTGGTGGGGTGCTGTTTACATGGCTCTCAAAGTAAGGGCCCTTCTGATAAGAGATTTGAGCAGAGACCTAAAGAAGTGATAGTGTGGTGCTATCAAGTAGGTATCAAGGGGAAGAGTATTCAGGCACAAGGATACCAGTGCAGAGGTCCTGTGACAGAGACAGGTTGGTTAAACTGGAGAAAAAAGAAGGATGAGCAGTGGGAAAAGACTGCGCATGTGAAGAAGTCACTGGACGTGAAACCAAAATAATGTGGATGGGAGCAGTTTATGCAGGGTCTCGTACTCCTGGTAAGAATGAAAGACCATCGCTGTCACTCTGAGTGAGATGGGAAGCCATCAGTGGGTTTTAAGACAGGGATGATACTGACTTTCAAAGGGATCACTCTGACTGCATAAGGCGTACATGACAAGGAAGCACGTGTACAAGTGGGAGATCTTAGCAGGCCTTTGCTTTGGTCCAGGGATAAGAAGGTGGCTTGGGCCAGAGTGAATGCGATGGAGGTGGGGTGCAGAGATCAGATTCTGGGTATATTCTGAAGGCATTACTGGTGGCATTTGCCGATGGAGGGAATGTGAAGTATGAAAGAGTTGAGGACTCCAGTTTTCAGTCTGGAAGAATGGAGCTGCCATTTCATGAAACAGGAAACATTTGATGAGGATTTATTTGGGGGGGAAAAAGTAAGAGTTTGGTTTAGGATATATCGAATGTGCAATGCCCTTAGACATGCAAGCAGTGCTGTAAAGCAGGCAGTTAAATTAAGTGTAAGCCTAGTGTTTAGGGGAAAGGTGTGGGCTGGAGATACAAATGTGGGTTTCATTTAGCCAGAGATATGGATGGATAGGACTGTAGGGAGGAAGAACAAAGAGAAGTCTAAGTTTAGAGATTTGAATCCTGCATCTAGAGGCTGGAAAATGAGGAGGAACCAGCCAGGTGACTGATCAGTCATTTAGGAAGCAAGAGAGAAATGGAGAATGGAATTCTGGAGGCAAAAGAAGGAGATTCAGGAGGAAGAATGTAAGTCATCAGCTGTGTCAAATGCTGCTGACGGGGGGGTGAGATGAAGGCTGAGAATTAATAAATAAGATTTGAGAACATGAGGATCTGGAGCATCAGTTTCAGAGGAGCATAGGGATCAAGTCTTATCTGTGGGTTCAAAAGAGCAGATGTGGGGAAGAAGTCTTCTGCACAGGAGAGCAGATGAGAGCAATGGGGTGGCCTCTGGGTGGACATATGGTCAAGACTTTTTTTTTTCCTAAGATGGTAGTTATTAAAATGTTTATAAGTTGATAAAAGTGATCAAGTTGAGACAGGAAAGACTTGTAAGAGGATAATTCCATGAGTAATACGGAACTGAATCCCAAAGCGGCCACTTTGGTCTTAGAACTTTGAGTCTATTGAGTTACTGGAGGCTAACTGTGTGTTTAGATGCGGGAAGGTTAGTAGGTGGAAAGGTGGGAGCAGGTCGGAATTATTACAGATGTGACTCCTTCTGCTAGAGAAACAAGAGGAAACAGTATTGAGGGCTGGGGGGAGTGAAGGTTTAGAGAATGTTAAACAGCTCTTTAAGAGCGCAGGTTCGGAGTTCCCGTTGTGACTCAGTGACTAGAGAACCCAACTAGCATCCATGAGGATGCGTGTTTGATCCCTGGCCTCGCTCAGTGGGTTAAGGATCCGGTGTTGCCGTGAGCTGCGGTGTAGGCTGCAGACACAGCTTGGATCCCGCGTTCCTGTGGCTCTGGTGTAGGCCGGAAGCTACAGCTCAAATTGGACCCCTAGCCTGGAAAATGCCATATGTCACAGGTGCAGCCCTAAAAAAGACAAAAAGACCAAAAGAAAAGAGCGCAGCGTAAATGGATTAGGGAAATTGGCCTGAGCAGGTGAGGAGCACCAGGAGCTCATTTGAGTTAGCAGGGCTGTTTCTCTCAAAGGTGTAGTGAATTGAGCAGGGCTGTGGTTAAGGAAGGTGAAATAGAGGAAGAGAGACGGGAAGGACCAAAGGTTTTTCCAAAGGAGTCAAAGCAACAGATAACAGAATCTAAGACAGGCAGCGAGATGAGATTTTTAACAACAGGTTTAACATAGAGAGCATCCTTCAGTACATACTGATTCTCATGAAGGCTGAACTCTTCCTGGGGGAATAAATACAGGGTTAGGTTCCTGTGACAGTCTGGTCACATTTCCCTAACTGATCAAAACATAACTTTGGGAGTTCTAGCAGTAACGAACCCAACTAACATCCATGAGGACTCAGGATCCTGCACTGCAGTGAGCTGTGGATAGGTCGCAGATGCAGCTTGGATCTGGTGTGGCTGTAGCTGTGGCGTAGGCCGGCAGCTACAGCTCCGATTCCACCCCTAGCTCGGGAACGCCCATATGTTGCAAGTGCTGTTCTAAAAAAAAAAAAAAAAAAGGAAAAAATTACATAACTTGGTTTTGTGTGTTTCTGTTTAGACATCTTACTTGTATACATATATATACAGTTTTTTTTGGACTTTTTAGGGCTGCACCTGCAGCATATGGAAATTCCCAGGCTAGGGGTCGAACTGGAGCTAGAGCTGCTAGCCTATACCTGAGCAACATAGGATCCGAGGCACACCTGCAACCTACACCACAGCTCTGGCCACACCGGATCCTTAAACCAGTAAGCAAGGCCAGGGATCAAACCTGCGTCCCAATGGTCCTAGTTGGGTTCTTTACCACTGCACCACAACAGGAACTCCACTTATTAAGTATTGTTGATTAGCACTTAACTCACGGCCAAGTGAACACATAAATGAATCTTATGCAGGGCACATATTTCCTGTGCTGAGGAATACTAGACAACACTTCAGCGCTATGCTTGGGAGTGGCAGCACTTAAAACAGGAAAACTGCCAATAAAAAAAACACCTCAAAATGCTAAAAAGCTAACAGTCTTTATATTGTGAAAATCACATTTGTTTATTGAGCTGAAATAAAGCTGTTGCTGCCTTTAATCTCAGCGATGCCTGTTAAGCAAATAAATTTTTCACCATGCACATCCATGAATGCTGTAGTGATTTGGAGATTACACATACATTTTAGTGAGCAGGTGAATTTGTGACTAGAGACTGAAGAATGACGAATGTACACCGACTAGAGCGGTTGCCTTTGTAGCCCCGTTAGCTGCTTTTCTCAAACCATATATAACAAGTTCAGCAGACATCTATAATTATCAAACAAAAAATTAGTATTACATTTTGCTGCCAGTTTTCAAAAAATTTCTCATATATTACTTATCTCCAAATCTGATGTCATTTATCTTCAACATATTTGTTATGTTTAAAAAGGCTCCAGGGTTTCTTTAGTTTTTCTCATTTCGGTCACTGGCAGTTTTTTCCTTAATTACTGACAGCTTCAGTGGACATTAAATAGTCCTTTACTTGTCCTCACAAAGACCAATAATCTCAACACTTGGCAGGTAATGTGACAAATAAGGTTATGTAATTATAATTATTTTTTTTCAATCAGTTGTGATTTCACGGCCTTTTCCCCACATTATTCCCTATCTTCACTAGGCCAAAAATAATGTAACCGGTTGTATACCAAATAAATCAGCTTTTTGATACCGTTTTTTGGAGGGATCGTGTTTCTTTTGACTTGTTTCCTATTTAGCCTTTTTCTTCCAGGTAAATGGATGTGTACTTTATGTTTAGTACCATTCTGTTCATTCAATTTTGTCTTACAAGTTTAGAGTAGAAAAAGAAAACCATCTGAATACCACTGCCCTCAAGTAAAGCTCTAATTCGGAGGCGGGGGGGGGGAATATTTGATTGTTCCCCTCCCAACGTGCCAGTGTTGCTATAGGGCCTGGAGGAGTCTATAAAATGCAATTTGCGGCGATTTCATTAAGTTCTCCCTACGTCGTGCAGAACCTCCAGATGACTGCACTTGAGCGAAGAGGAACGGGAAGAGAGAAAAACGGGAAATAAAGGAAGAGGGTGGGGGAAGAAAACGTCAGGCAAGGATGCGGCGGCGCCTCGACTCTTTTCCCAAGTAACCCACCCCTGCATCCCAGGCTCGGACGTTTTAACCCACAGGCCGAGGGGCCCTCGCTCTTCCTCCGGAGGCTCAGGCCCGGGCCTCGCCGCAGCCCGCGCCCTCCTCGCCGGGGCTCGCTCGCGCACGCTTCCGGGTGAGACTTACTTTAACGACGCCGAAGGCCCAGCTCCGGGCCCGGCCCGCGTCCGGCGCCCCGGCCCGCCGGCGGCTCGGAAGAGCAGGCCTGAGGGACTGCCCCCGGCGACGCCGCCGCGCGCCCCTGGCTGCCAGACCACCAGGCCCGCGAGCTCCCAGGGGACGCCCCCCGCCCCCGTGCCGCTTGGCGCACGCGCAGCCGCCGCCGCCGCCGCCCTTATTTAGTCCGTGATGGCTCCTCGCGCGACCCACCGGTCTCCTCCCCAAGGCGCCGCCCTCCCCGCGCGCCCCGGGGCCCCTACGCCCAGCCTCGGGCGGCTCCCCGAGCCGGACGACCCCTAAACTGGAACGGCGGCGGCCGGACGCACGCTGGGGCCTTGCGGCGGCAACCGGAAAGAGCTGACGGGCGCGAGGAGGCGAGCCAGGCCTCGGAGGAAGAGGAGGGCCGGGGCGAGCCGAGGTTTGCCGAAGCCTGCGTTCCGGAGCCGCGCGAGGGTGGGAGAGGAGGGGCGCGGCGGAAACTGCCGAGGGCTTCCGAAGGCCGCAGCGGCCGAGTTGCCCGGATGTAGTTGGTGGAGCGGCAGCGGCGGCACCAGCGGCGGCGGCGACGGCAGGAGGAGGAGGAGGAGAAGGACCCGAGCGGCGGCGGCGGCGGCGGCGGCGGCGGGGGGAGGAGGGGCGGAGGCGGCGGAGCGGGAGGGGGAGAAGGCGGAGGGGGCAGTCTCTCTCCGCGGGCCGAGCCGGACGCGTCTTCTTGCCCCCTCCCCCCGGTTCGCCGCTCCCCGGCTGAGCGAGAGCGTGGTGCGGGCGGAGGGAGATGGCCCGGGAGCGCCGGCGCCAGTAACGGGGAGGTGCTGAGCGTCGTCGGGGCGCGCCGGGCCCTGTGCCGCCGGAGGCCGCCGCCCGCCGCCTGCGCGCCCGCCGCCAGCCTCGCGGCCGCTGTCCCCCCTCCCCGACACGCTCACAGGCCGGGCATTGATGGTAATGTATGCGAGGAAACAGCAGAGACTCAGTGATGGGTAAATCGTCTTTTCGTTTCTGGCCGGGCGGCGGGCGGGCAGCGGGGGGGCGCCTCCTTATCTGGGGCCGGCCGCGCCGCCATTTTTGTTGTTAACCCTGCTCGGGCTCGGCCGGGGGGAGCGGCCGCGCGGGCGGCGGCGGGCGGCGGGCGAGTGCAGGCGGGCGGGCGCGCGTGTGAGTGTGAGCGCGTGTGCGTGCGTGTGAGCGCGCGGGGCCCGGCCGGGCGTTCGCGGGCGCGCGGGGCGGCGCGGGGCTCCGCGGGGGCCGGGCCGTGCCCGCGTCTCATGTCGCTTCTCTTCCTGTTTTCAGCTGTCACGACCGGAGGGGGGACTCGCAGCCTTACCAGGTACCCGCGAGGCGGCGGAGGGCCGGGCGGAGGGCGGGCGGGCGGGCGGGGGAGGAACTGCTACTCGAGCGCAGGCTTCGCGAGTCGCTGTAGGCCCTTCGGGGCCCCAGAGCCCACCTGGGCGTCGCGGGCCCCCCGGGGTCCGAGCTCGGCGCCCGACGGGCTCTCGAGATTGGGTTTTGACAGGTGACCGGGGAGGAGGTCAGGCTTTTTTAGGAAGAGTCGTTCTCGGCCAAGAACGACCTGACTCGATTATTTGGGTGTGTGGGGATTGGTGGGGCAAGGTAAGACGGGACTTCCGAGCCGGCCTCATGTGTGTTGGGGAACTAAAAGTTAAGGTGAAGGGACAGAAACGAGATGGAAGGCCAGGGAAGAAGCCACTAATTGATTGGCATCTCTGAAGTGTGTTGTACGCCACTATCCCTTCCCAATTTTTGCTGCAGCTAAGTGCCTTACTAGCGAAAGACGGCGCTTTTGTTTCTATAGCAATTGAGATCTTTGGATACTTGAGTAATTCATTCTAATATAAATGCTTCTAGGGACAGAGGTACCTTTTTGTTATTACAGCCGCTGCATATAAAGTTTTAAAAAATTACGATAGACATGGCCCCCTTTGTCGGGGGCGGAGGGGCAGGGGGAGGCGGAGATGGGGGATGATGATTGATAACTCGGAGGACGCCAGAAGTAAATACTTTCTACATCAGGTTTTTAAGCTGTTGGATCTGTCCCTGACTACCATTGGTTGTTAAAGTCGAAGTTGAAAATCCTAGGTCCTCTGAGGTGTTAAAAGATTAAATCCTGTTGAGTCAGGCCCTCTAAAATTTAATTAATCACATTTTAAGAGACTGCGACATCATCCTTGTCTTAAATATGTTAAATATATGTATATATGCTAAATTATTGTTAGGGCGTTCCATTAAGTTCCACTAAGATATGTCAGAAATGTCAACATTTTTGTACCTTAATATTGTTTCTCCCACCTGCAAGAGTAAAGTTAGGACTGAAATGTTTTACTTAAATCCAAGAATTGGAAAGCCTGATGGGATCTCTTTTTTTGTTGTTGTTGTTGGTTTGCAGAAACATGCTTATACTTACTTATATGTATTTCAGTTTTAGAGCAAAAAAAGATTACAGTAGTACTCAGTAATGCTTTTCTTTCGATTAAACTTTTTAATTCCCAGAAAAATTCATTGAGGAGTGAATGTCCCAGTGTGTTTGATTTCTTGTACTTATAATTAATGGAGTGGAATTTTTTTTTTAACATGGTCTTATAATTTGTATGAGGAGCCTTACAGTAACTCTTAAGCATTGAGGTATTGTCTGTATAACTTTTTTTTTTATCTTTTTGCTTTATCTAGGGCCACACCCATGGCATATGGAGGTTCCTAGGCTAGGGGTCTAATCGGAGCTGTAGCCGCCGGCCTACACCACAGCCACAGCAACGCGGGATCCGAGCCCCTTCTGCAATCTACACCACAGCTCATGGCAACGCTGGATCCTTAACCCACTGAGCCATGCCAGGGATTGAACCTGCAACCTCACGGTCCCAGTTGGATTCGTTAACCACTGAGCCATGACGGGAACTCCTTGTCTGTATAACCTAAAGGTAGAACTGAAAGAGGAAATTTTAGTTTTATTGATCTAAACTCATAAAACTTAAGTTATATACCGAATTTTATAATAAAATTAAGAAGTTTAAGGTGTCAATTGTTTCTCTCTTTTTTGGGGGGCTGATGTTTTACAGGCACTTAAGTATTCATCGAAGAGTCACCCCAGTAGTGGTGATCACAGACATGAAAAAATGCGAGACGCCGCAGATCCTTCACCACCAAATAAAATGTTGCGGAGATCTGATAGTCCTGAAAACAAATACAGTGACAGTACAGGTCACAGTAAGGCCAAAAACGTGCATATTCACAGAGTTAGAGAGAGGGATGGTGGTGAGTAGCATTTTGTTAAAACTTTCACATGTATTTATTCTTAGTAAAAATTCTGTGTAAGACAAAAGGTGTAATATATCTAGCTTGAGGGTGTTATCATATGGTTATATCAGAACGTTTTATTTTTATTTTTTAAATTTCTAAGCAAATTTCTGTAGAAATAAGATGCTGATCTGCGCATATAAACAGTAACTGAAGTGGTTGATAATTAGAGGACTCATTTATGCATTGTAGTCTACCAGTGCTTTATTAATGGCGAGAGAAGTGCAGGACATTTTTCCAGGAAAGAAACTTTTCAAGTAAAGGTTTTAGTGTTTTGGCTTAGTTTATTTTGAAATCCTTGTTTCTGCTTGAATTTGTTTTCTAAGGAGTTCAGATGTGTTTCCGAAGGGTAAACTATGAATTAAAAGTTTTTGTAAGTTTTTTGCGACAGTTCACTGGTTTTTTTGGGGGGAGAGGGTGCCATACTCGTGGCATATGGAGGCTCCCAGGCTAGGGGTCAAATTGAGCTACAGCTGCCAGCCTATTACACAGCCATAGCAAAATCAGATCTTTGCCACGTCTGTGACCTACCCCACAGCTCACGGCAACACTGGATCCTTAACCCACTGAATGAGGCCAGGGATCGAACCTGCAACTTCATGGTTCCTAGTCAGATTCGTTTCTGCTGTGCCACAGCGGGAACTCCACTGGTGTAAAAAAAAAAAAAATCACTTGTAAGTCAGAATATTTCTTTTGAGTTTTTCTGGTAAACATTTAAAATGCTATTTTTCATATTTTCCAGGATCTTATTAATATACCTTTTATCTTTAGTCACATAATCACCTTTTTAAAAGTTAGCCTCATATCTTTGGTATAGTGCTTTTACGTGTCAGTTACTATTTTGCCTCAAGTTCTTTGTGGTAGGAGGCTGAGCAAAAGTAAGCTCTAAAAATGTTTTCAGATTTAATGTGCCCTCGATGAACCAAAATAAGATTTCATGTCTAAAGCATGCATTGAGAGACGAACCAATTTCACTGAGGTAGTAAGAATCTATATGTTTTCCCAGTATAAGATCTAAAATTGCTTAGCTGATGTTCAAAAGTAAGTACACCACGTCAGGCGTGCTTTTTATAAGCTTGTAAAGAAACTTAGTATGAGTCCCATATGGGTTTCTATCTCTGATTTTCAACTAGCTTCTCAATTCTTATCTTATACTTAAAAAATATCCCTAATCTTCTCTTTTTTTTGCCGCCTGGATAGAAGTTGGCTATGCCCATTGTGATGAGATACTGAGAAACATTGATTTCCTGTGTATAATTACTGGGTTGAGGTTAATAATGGTCAGAAGATTACAATGCGATGGAATAATTTGGATGATTATTGAATGGAGGGAAATACATTCTCTTGTTAAATACAGCATAGCTTTGTGCTGCCTATACAGATAAATATATTTTTGTTTGTAAATAACAGATGGGTTTGGTTATGTTAAGTGTTAGAAGTTTTTGGCAGAATTACTTAAACTATTAATATTGTCAGTCTTATGGATAAGTTTTCCATAATGTTATGTGTAGTCTGAGGTGATTCTATTACCAGCCACTCTTCTGCAGTGGATTTCCTATCAAATGTTAGCTGTTATGAAGCAGGTTGTATTTGTATTGTACTTTATTTTAAAAATTTGGGTGATTGTGACAAACTGGGATGTGGCACCTCATCTCCTTATAGAGGAGTATCTGAGGTTCTCTTTTAGTGATTATGATCTGATTGATTGATCCCCTAAATCCTAGAAGAGGTTGATTTAGGTACTCTAGGAAACTTAACTTCTGTAAATGCTTTCTTACATTTGCAGTGAACCATGCCTGACAAGTTCTTTTACAGGTGTACTAATCCCAAGAATATTCTGTTGCTTATTCATTCTGTGAATGTTGGGCATCTGCTATGTCTTAACAGTTGTGTGATGTTCCTGGAAGTAATGCTAAGTTGCGATCTTGGCCTTGAAGCTATTCTTAAAGGATCTGACTCTAGAAAGCTAGTGGTGTTTTAGCTGCTTTTTCTATACTCCCCCCCCCCCATTTGATTTTGATTTTGCTTCCCGTGTGTACTCCAGATACTTTTTGTTGGCTTTTAGTTTCCTTTTTATTTGCATCTGCTGGCTGATAGTTCTTTAGCTTTATTTGTAAGAAACTTTTTTCTCAATAGTGTCATCTGCTAAATTATAAGCCCCACTTTTTAATTTGCTTTTTAGCTACTTGCTTGTCTTCATCTGGTGCCTTTTAACTAATACTAACTCCATCCCTGTCTGTATCATCTCTAATATACCTGGCTGCTGTATTCATACGCTATAATGAGTACCAAAAAATATGAGATCTCCATTCTTGAATTCAGGTGCATCTTTGATGTTAATCTGTGTTTGAAAGAAATGATTCTTTCCTCAGTTAATACTTACTTAGTCATTATACTTTAACTACAGATCAAAGTTTTCTTTTATTGCTAATGAGAACTTGAAACTAAGATTTTAAAGTGAATGTAATTTTATTGTAGGCATTTGTATTAGTTTAGATTTTTATCTTTAAAATACGAACTCAAATATAGGTAAATAATCACATTCACTAAACCATTAACCAAAGTAAGGTGGATTATCTGTGCACTCAGCAGCATGTTTAAGTAAAAAGTTAATGTCAGAACAAGTTACTATTTTGTTTATAAAGCTAATTTCATATTTTTTAGAATTTAAAAAATAGTGATTTTAATAAACATCTGATTTAAGGGTCTATGTGCTATGGCTTGTAATTTGCATTTTACAGTGCAAGTTAAACACTCAAGATGTGTCCTCAGTGTTGTCCCCCCAAGGTAGTGGGCTTTACTGGCATCTGTCCGGTAATTATTACTAAATTTTCTTCTATAGCACCTTGGATTTCCTTTAAAAGTGCCAATTCAGAGTACTGTATAAAAGGAACTTTAAGATATGTTGTAAAAAAATCTGAAAGCAGGGATTGAGAAGGATTGTCACTCCCAGAAATCTGTAGTTAAAAAGGATTTATTCTAACATAAGTGTGTACAGTTAAAAAAATTAGAGATTTTATTCCTTAAAGGGGAGTATAGGTGATCTATTTTAACCAAGGGAAATATGTGACATTTTAACTTACTTTAATTAAAATTAAAGGGTGAGATAAAATTAAAGGGTGAAATAGATCACAATATATAAAAATAATTCTTTCTGCAAAATACAGTCTTTTGTTCAAAAATAAGAATCTTAAGGTGCAATCATGAGATTTGTATTTTATAGCTTAGACATGTTTTTATAGGTGCAGCTGATAATGAACATACAATACAGATTGAATTTATACTTTTCTGCAATTTTAAAATACCATTTTATTAAAGTATTTTTTTTCCATTTATGGCCACAACTGTGGCATATGGAAATTCCCAGGCTAGGGGTCGAGTTGGAGCCGTAGCCAGTGGCCTACACCACAACAACTCCATATCTGAGCTGCGTCTGCATCCTGTGTCACAGCTCACAGCAATGCTGAATCCTTTAACCCACTGAGCGAGGCCAGGGATTGAACTCATGTCCTCAAGCCTTCTAGTTGGGTTCGTAACCTGCTGAGCCAGAACGGGAACTCATCAAATGTTTTCGATTACAAAGGAAAAATTGCTCATGTGTTTGTTTTTTATTTATTTTTTCATATTTTATATTTATTTAAAGACTACAAAATAGTTATGAGAGTATAGTGCAATGGAAAACACAAATATTGCAAAAAGGCAACCCACATTTGAACCCTGACTACCAGTATATATTTACATATTTAAAGTTTTTATTACGATTGATTTACAGTGTTGTGTCAATTAGTGACCCAATCATACATATATATTCTTTTTCTCACATTAACCTCCATCATGTTCCATCACAAGTGGTTAGATATATATATATATATATATATATATTTTTTTTTTTTTTTGTCTTTTTGCCTTTATGTAGAGCCGCACCCGCGGCATGTGGAGGTTCCCAGGCTAGGGGTCTAACAGGAGCTATAGCTGCCGGCCTTCGCCACAGCAACGCGGGATCCGAGCCATGTCTGCAACCTACACCACAGCTCACGGCAACGTCGGATCCTTAACCCACTGAGCAAGGCCAGGGATCGAACCCGCAACCTCATGCTTCTTAGTCGGATTCGTTAACCACTGAGCCACAAAGGGAACTCCACAAGTGGTTAGATATATTTTTAAAGATTTTAAAATTTTTACGTGCATGATGAAAGAGTTTTAATGTTTTTGTCATCTAGCCTTATGTGGAGAAATTTGGAAATGTATTTTCATTCAATTTTCAAATGAAGTTTACTGTAATAGTTGAAGGAATTGTTTGTTAGGGAGTATTTGAGGATGATTGGCTTTTATAGTTTCTGGGTTAGGTTTTTTTTTTGTGTGTGTTTGTTTTTTAGGGCTGCACCCGTGACATATGGAGGTTCCCAGGCTAGGGGTCAAATCAAAGCTACAGCTGCTGGCCTACACCACAGCCACGTGGGATCTGAGCTGAGCTGCGACTTATACCACAGCTTATGGCAGCACCAGATCCATAACCCACTGAGCGAGGCCAGGGATCGAACCTGCAACCTCATGGTTTCTAGTCAGATTCATTTCCGCTGTGCCACAATGGGAACTCCTTTATAGTTTTAAATATATAATATAGTTTTAAATATATAACATAGTCTTAAATATATAATATAGTCTTAAATATATAATATAGATTTAAGTATATAGTTTAGCAATGTTCCAGTGTTTTCACGTTGAGTAATAAACTGATAAGTAAACAATGTGGCCTATGATTATTCAAATAACTTTACATTTGTGATAAAATGAAATATGCTTTGCGTTTATAATGTCAGAAAGTACTATTAAAATAAACAGTCTCCTTTGGGCCTCTTATTAACCTTGGAAGGTAGATAGAACAGATAGTATCCCTGTTTATACAGTTTATAAATGAGGGAAGACTCACCTAAATGAAAGGAACTGATAGTGATAGAGCTGAGTCTAGAAATTAGATCTCTGTACTCTGGTAAATTTTGTGCACTGTCAGAAATGAAACATTTAGACATTTGGTGAGTGTTTATTATAGCACAAATTAGTAAAAGATGATTTTGTATCTTCTTAATGCTTTGGTTACAGCTTCACTAATTATGATAGCGGAATTCCCATCGTGGCTCAGTTTTTAACCCGACTAGTAGCTGTGAAGATGCGGGTTCGATCCCTGGCCTTGCTCAGTGGATTAAGGATTCTCCGTTGCAGTTGAGCTGTGGTGTAGGTTGCAGATGCAGCTCAGATCTGGTGTTGCTGTAGCTGTGGTGTAGGCCGGCAACTACAGCTCAGATTCGACCCTTAGCCTGAGAACTTCCATATGCAGCAAGTGTGGCCCTAAAAAGACAAAAAAAGACCTTTTAAAAAAACATAGCAAAAACAGGGCATTGGCATCGATACAGTGTTTTTTGGGTTTTTTTGCTTGGTTTTTTGCTCTGCCCCAGCAGCATATGGAGGTTCCTGGGCTAGGGGTCAAATTGGAGCCATAGCGGAGCCACAGCTGCCGGCCTACACACCAGCCACAGCAACGTAGAATCTGAGCCGCGTCTGTGAGTCACACCACAGCTCATGGCAACGTTGGATCCTTAACCCACTGGACAAGGTCAGGAATCAAACTGCAACTTCATGGTTCCTGGTCAGATTCCTTTCCGCTGTGCCAGGAAGAAACTCTGGCATTGATACAATGTATGTGGAGTTCTAGAACAGGTTACCTAGGTACTGTTTTACTTTAAAAAACAGTTTTATTGGGAGAGCTTGCCAAAATTTCACTAGGAGGAAGCCTTTTTTTGCCCCCCATGGTAAGCCCTCATACATAGAGGCTTGTTTTTAAAGCAACTTGGAAATTTCATACAGAATTTAAAATTAATTTTGGATTTCAGTGCCATTAACTAATGTTAAATGTTTTTCTGTCTGATGAAGATAGAGAAATATTACCTGTTTTTATTGGTCCAATGTATAGTAAGATAATAAACTAGACAGATTTACATTGGATTTTCATAGGTCATTTAAAAAAGACCACAGGAGGAGTTCCAGCTGTAACACAGTGGGTTAAGAATATGACTGCAGAGTTAGGCGTTGCTGTGGAGACATGGATTTGATCGCCCGCCTGGCCCAGTGGGTTGAAGGATCTGGTTTTGCCACAGCTGTGGCTTGTATTCAGTACCTGGCTGGGGAACCTCCATGTGCTAGGAGTGTGGCAAAAAAAAAGACCACTAGAAACAAGGTGTTCCATTTTAAGAGAAGCAGAGTAAGGTTCGCAGATAATCAGTTTTAATATTTCAGCTCTTTAGTGGTTTTCACTTAATTTTAGGAAATAAATATGCTTTAAATGTGTGTGTGTATTTGAGCACATATCAGGCCATTTGTTTTCTGGTCATCACATCTTAACATTTTTGTTATAAAGAGGTGGTTATATATTATAATGGATTTCATTTTTGCAAATGTATCTTGGAATAGTTTATTTTAATCTTTTAAGGCAGTCTTAATTGAACTGTTTTGGTTGTACAAGATGTATTTAACATTCTCAGTATAACATACATAGGATTTTTGGTCAGTAGTTCACAGAACATTAATATATTCTTGGTTGACTTTCTTTTAAAGCGTCTTTCCTACTTCTGTTATGCAGAACGGTTTTGGTATATATATTGAATCATTTTGTTAGGATGCTGGAAGATGTAAACAGCAATGAGCTGGGGTTTCTTCGTAGGGATTCTGTAGCTGGGACATTTGTAACTGGATTCTGCTTCTGGGACTCTGCTAAGTACTGGAGATACTATTTGTCAATCATTTCAAAATCAGTTATTTAGGGCTTGTAAATATATCCTATGAAGAGTCTCCTTTTTGTAATTTATCTGATGCTTCATAATTTTAAAGCCCTTTTACATTGTTTTTCAGCTATTCCTTTGAATTAGGCTGATTGGGATTCCTGTTGTACTGATAAATATAGCTAATTAAAGCATTTCATCTACTATCAATCGTTGAAACTAGAAATCAAGTCTTTTTGCTATATGTGAAGCCTTATCTCTACCTTAACGTTGCATTCCAACTGTAACCATTTCTTAGTACAGATCTTTCTTCTGGTGGATAAACCCATCATAAGCTGAAAATGGATATAATATACCTAACCTACCAAAACACCATGGCTCAGCCCAGTCTCCTTAAATGTGCTCAGAATTCTTACATTAGCCCACAGTTGGACAGAATCATCTAACACAAAGCCTATGTTTTAATAAAGTGCTGAATGTCTCATGTAATGTATTGACTACTGACTGAAAGTGAAAAAAAAAATAGTTGTTTGGGTCCAGAACAGTTGTATTGTTTGTTGCCCCTTCTAATCCTGTGGCTGCCTGGGAACTCTCTCTCTCTGCTGCTGCCCAGTAGGAAGCATCATACCGCATGTCACTGGTCTGGGACAAGATCGAAATTCAAAATTAGAAATACGGTTCTGATCCGCTGCGTGCCTGTTGCTTTCACATCATTGTGAAGTCAGCAAATCCTAGATCAAACCATGGTAAGGCTGGGACTGTCTATGCTTAAACCTGTTGTTACCTCCTTCTCTTACGTGGGCTCTGCAAGAGCCTCTGAATGTGCTTCACACAGTTACTTCCCCACACAGGAAGTAAGTAGAGTAAGTGGCCAGAGTGGTCCAGTTAAAATGGCAGTCAGCTTACATCATTCTTACGCTCAAAACCCTACTTTGACCTTGTTACTCACCAAGACCTATAATAGATCCTGGTTGATGTGGTGTCTGGGCGTTTCTTCAGCTTCTTCACCTACTGCTCTTCCCCTTGTTTGTGCTGCTCTGTCCGTACTGGCCCTGCTGGAAGTTGGTTCTTATCTCTAGAGTTCTGCACATACTCTTCTTGTTTCTGGGATGTTTGTCCGCCTGGTGCAGGCTTTCACTTCAGCTAAGTCTCCCATAGGCCTTATAACACCCTTCTTGTTCACTTGGAAACAGCCATCCGCGCCATCTCACTGCCTCGTGCTTAAAGTGACCTGATGTTACTTATGTCTAGTCTGTTACAGCATGTGTTCCTGAAAGTTACCATGCATGCAAAATTGCACCCCAGGATTTATGGGGAAAATGTGCTTAGTGGCACAATTTTCAAAAACATTATCAGTGACACATTAAAAGAGGAACCTTACAAAAATCTTAGCATAACTTGTTAAATGGTTAAGGAGTGCATCAACAATACAGTAAATACAGCACTTTTCCTTGACAAAGACCTGAGATTTAGCTTGTGGAAGGGTTGCAACTTGTGAGTTACTGTGAAGTGATGGAAGGAAGCTTATCTGAAATAGCCCTCTGAGAGTTGTAACCAGCCGTGGCTGGATGACTCATGACCTGAACGATAAACTGGGGTAGCTGGCAGGTGTTTGAGGTGTATGTGTCTGCCGTGTGGCTTGGTTCAGTTTGGTGCAGCTGATGTTTCTCAGCAGGTGAAATAGCTTGTTAAATGGGAAATTTATGTTATACTCAGTTTCTTTATAAATCAGAAATGCTCAAATACCCATTTTCAAAACAAGTTGTTGTAGCAGAACGTGCAGTGTGCTTGTCCTCTGGAATATGCTCCACCAGAACAGGGAGTGAATTTGTTAATGATTTTATCCCCGTGTATCCTTGAAGCCTGGAACTGTGCCTGACACCTTGGAGCATTTTAGTAAATGGGTAGATAAAAGAATGTTGAGATTGTCATTGTGATTTAAGGGAAATGAAATTGCAGTTTTCTGGAACCATTATTTCTCAAACTTAAATGTGTGTACTAAACATCTGGGGATTTTGCTAAAAATGCATATTCTAGTTCAGCAGTTCTAGGCTGAGATTGAAGGGTCTGCCTTTTTAACAGGATCCCAGATAGTGCCCATGTTGCTGGCTGGGTGTAGCGAGGTCCTAGAGCAGCACTGCCCAATGGAAATAGAGTGAAAGTTGCATGTGGAGTTTTCTAGTAGCCATGTTGAAGTGAAAGTGAAGTAGAATTAATTTTAGTATATTTTACATAGCCTAATGTATAAAATATATCATTTTGACACATAAAACTATTAAAGGTTTTTTTTTTTTGGTCATTTTAGGGCCGCACCTGCGGGATATGGAGGTTCCCAGGCTAGGGGTCTAATCGGAGCTGTTGCTCCCAGCCTACACCACAGCCACAGCAACGCCAGATCCGAGCCACGTGTGCAACCTACACCACAGCTCACGGCAACGCCGGATCCTTAACCCACTGAGCGATGCCAGGGATCAAACCCTCATGGTTCCTAGTCTGATTCATTTCCGCTGCGCCATGACAGGAACTCCTACAATCCCTTTTTAAATAAATTTTTTATAGGCTTGATTTCTGAAATACCATATTTACGCAAGGCAAAGTTGGAGTTAATGGGCCCTTGAACTGTATGTATAGTGCTGCTTGACTAACGTTTTTCTTTGTTGGTATGCATTTATTGTAGAAAAATTAAGAAATGCAGAGAAAGGGGGAAATGAAATTGCCTCAAATCCTATCATTTGGAGGTAATCAGTAGTTTTCATAAAATTCATTCTTAATGGCAAAATAAGGATTTTATAAATATCTTTTGCAGAGTTTTTATTAAAAATGGTGTCATTATGGTTTTTTGGGCTTGACTTTAGCACATATTTGCACAATAGATTCAACAAATACTGTGGGTTGGCAGTATCAATCTGAGAGAACTGACCAGGCATACTTTTCAGTTAGTGCTCAGAGAAGATTTTTAATGTTTACTACTTATCCTTAACCACTTTCAGTTAGTTTTTTTTTTTTTTTTTTTAACTGCAGATGCTGCTAGTTGTAGCCAGGTGGGGACTTCAGCATACTACTTAATCTGTGTTTTGGGTTACTCCGTAGGGTTGTTTTGGGGTTAAATGAAAATTATGTATCTAGACACTTATAAAGCCTTTAGCTAAGGACCTGGACTGTGACATAGTACATTATTAGGTTTACTTTTATTCCTCTAAGAATTAGAAGTTGGTGTCAGATCAACAGGCCCAGATCTTAAGCTATTGCCCCCACCTTTCAGAGGTGAGTCTGGCCAGTGAGAACTACATGAAAGGGTTGCAGGGCAATTCTAACTTAACACCTGCTTGTGTCCACAGCGTTGCAACTGAGAGATTTTTAGGTTAGCTGAAGGATGAAACAAAAACATGTTGAGGGTAGTTTTCCCAAATATGGCTGTTTATTCAAATCACCTGAGAAGCTTTTTAAAGCTATCCTGACACTGAATTACCATGAATCACAGCAATGGGGGTGGGGGGGTGGAGCCTAGAAAATGGAAGTTTTAATTAAACTAAAAATCGTGTTTAACGCTGGTTCAATTTAGGTATTTGTAAACTGCAGATCTAGGGAGAGCACACAAGAGGAGGAGGAAGCACTCTTAAGGAATGAATTTTGTAGTTAGAAATCTTCAGAGTTAGAGTGCTTATTTGCCAAACACATTCTTTGAGTTTTAAAGAAGTTTTTTTTTGGAGTTCCTGTCGAGGCGCAGTGGTTAACGAATCCGACTAGGAACCATGAGGTTGCGGGTTCGATCCCTGCCCTTGCTCAGTGGGTTAACGATCCGGCATTGCCGTGAGCTGTGGTGTAGGTTGCAGACGCGGCTCGGATCCCGCGTTGCTGTGGCTGCGGCGCAGGCCAGCGGCTACAGCTCCTGTTAGACCCCTAGCCTGGGAACCTCCACATGCCGCGGGTGCGGCCGTAAAATGACAAAAAGGCAAAAAAAAAAAAAGTTTTTTTTGTCACCTTTTCTGATTCACAGGAAATAGTATAATTTGTATACAGTTATACACTAAGTAGGTAAATTAGTACCTTGTGGTATCTAATGCCCCAGAATAGAACTAACACTGGACAGTAAGGGAGCTGATATCAGCAGCTGACAAGCCAGGAGGATGCACTTGGGTAGCATCTGAAGCCACTGCTGTTACTTTAGATAAGACCCCACCTCCACATTCCCAAGCCATCACACTTTGCTGAGACAGTTCAGTGGTAAGCTTCCTTCATTTAGTTTTTGTCTCGGAAAATAGCCTTCACCGGAGTTGGTGTGCTCAGGCTGACTTCAGGTGTCAGCAAACGGTTTTCTTGGAATTTTTTTTGGGGGGGGGGCAAGATATGGAGTTCTGGGGCCAGGGAGCAGATCCACAGTTGAATCCAACACTGGATCCTTTAACCCACTGCACTGGGCTGGGGATTGAACCTACTACCTGGCGACCTGGTGCTACAGGGGCACTGCCTATCCCGTTTTGCCACAGCAGGAACTCGGTTGACTCTTGAATAACATGGGGGTTGGGGTGCCAACTGACTCACAGCTCCCTAGTCACAAATCTGTGCGTAACTTTATAGTCTGCCCTTGTTATCCATGGTTCTGCATTTAAGTCAACCAACTGCAGATCGCGTAGTACCGTAAAATGTATTCATTGAAAGAATGTATACGAGTGGGCCCTTGCAATTCAAATCTATGTTAGTAAGGGTCAACTGTAATTACATTTTAAAAGAAACTTAGGGTGAATGTGGTTGGCGTATTTAAATAGTGCTAGTCTTTTTGTTTTAATCTTTGATTACTTCTGATTTGTATGCCAGAGGAGCATGGCATCTTCTGAAGGGTTTGATCTGTACTATACTCATAGACTACTTCTTTCTGATAGCCAAAAGGGAATAAAAGAGTATTTTGGAGTATTTTGGCTGAGATGAGAGGATTATGATAAATTGTTTCTGCATTTAGTAATGCATTTGTGAAAAATAAGTTTTCACACTCTTCTAGCTTCATGAAAATGTTGATTATGAAAACATTTGTTGTCTTTTTTTTTGCCTTTTCTAGAGCCGCACCCGTGGCATGTGGAGGTTCCCAGGCTAGGGGTCAAATTGGAGCTGTAGCCGCCAGCCTTCGCCACAGCCACAGCAACGCGGGATCCTAGCCGCGTCTGCAACCTACACCACAGCTCACGGCAACACCAGATCCTTAACCCACTGAGCGAGGCCAGGGATCGAACCCGCAACCTCATGGTTCCTAGTCAGATTCGTTAACCACTGAGCCACGACGGGAACTCCTGTAAATTATTATTTTTAAAAAACTATTACTTGGCTTTCTGTTAAGTTCTCATTTTATTAGCCTTTTGGAATTAAGATTTTTTTTCCTTAGAATACTTGAATTACAACAAATATTTTTTAGATGTTTGAAAATAATGTGTTTTCCTCTTTGGTACAAAGAACTCTGTCCAGATCAAGTCCTTTAATTGTGTGGTACATTACTATGTGGTATAAATCCTTGGTATTCTTAATTTTTACTTGATCTGTTTTCTGAAAGGTGAGAAAGTTTCCAATATGATGGTTGATTTCACTTCTTATTTTTTGTTTTCTTGTATTTTTTTATGACTATACCTGTGGCAAATAGAAGTTTCTTGACCAGGGGTAAGGGGTAGAATTGGAGCTGCAGCTGCAGTCTTGTGCCACAGCTTGTGGCAATGCAGGATCCTTAACCAGGGATCGAACCTGCATCCTCACAGAGACCATGTGGAGTCCTTAGCCCGTTGAGCCACGATGGGAACTCCATCACCTCTTCTTTTTTAAAAGCATTCTTTTTGCTTTATGTATTTGCCTTTATGTTTACATAAAGATTCATAACTATTATTTTTCTGGCTTTTTTTTTTAATTTTTTAGGGCTGCACCCACGGCATATGGAGGTTCCCAGGCTAGGGGTCAGATCGGAGCTACTGCTGCCGGCCTGCATCACAGTCACAGCAGCGCCTGATCTGAGCCACATCTGTGACCTACACCACAGCTCATGGCAATGCCAGATCCTTAACCCACTGAGTGAGGCCAGGGATCAAACCCGAAACCTCATGGTTCCTAGTCGGATTCACTTCTGCTGCGCCATGATGGGAATGCCATAACTTATTTTTTTTTGAGTGGTAATCTGAGGCTTTGTATGACAGACATGTCGCCATTTTGTTTCTATATATAAAGAATGATCTTTTGGCTAGATTGTCATTTTTTCCTTGAGTCTTAAAACTATTTTGAAGATACTTCAATTTCTTTTTTTTTTTTTTTTTTTTGGTCTTTTAGAGCTGTACCCACAGCATATGGAGGTTCCCAGGCTAGGTGTTGAATTGGAACTGTAGCTGCCGGCCTATACCACAGCCATGGCAATGCTGGTTCCTTAATCCACTGAGCAAGGCCAAGGATCAAACCTGCGGTCGTCATGGATGCTAGTCGGGTTTGTTAACCACTGAGCCACGATGGGAACTCCAAGTTGCTTCTAAATTGATTACCATCCATTGTTGCAAATGAGAAGTTTGCGTCAAACTTATTTATAGGTATTATTTTTATAGGTATTATTTATAGATATTATTTATGGGTATTTGTAGGTATTTTTATGTATATGTAGCTTATCAATTGTAATATGTGTGTATCTTTCTTGTACTCTCCCACTCCCAGCCTGAATGTCTTCAGGGTTTTTCCTTCACCAGTCTCTTTGTAAGTGTGTTTTTTTGTCATTGCTTTTTAGTTTTAAACTTCTGCTTAGGGCTTTTCAGCCTGGAGAGAGCCTGTAAAAAGAGTCATTCTCTCCCTTCTCCTCCTCTTGCCATTCCCTCTCTTTTTAAAATCGTTTCTGACTCTTCTCCTTTTGGAATTTGAGTAGATGTCTTTTGGTTCTATTTTACTTATCTCTTACTTGGTAAAGAGAAGAATCCCATGACAAGTTCTTCCAGTGCCATAATTACACTACAAGCTGTATGCGTTTTATCTACCTATTCAGAGTTTTGTTTTGGATGATTTACTTTAGTTCTTGTAGTTTGATAATCTGATTCAATAAAAATACCCTTGAGATTTTAAATTATATTTTAGTTTTATATGCATCAAAAATGTGTCCTTAGGAATTCTCGTTGTGGCTAAGCAGGTTAAGAACCCAACTAGTATCCATAAGGATGTGGGTTCGATTCCTGGCCTCGCTCAGTGGGTTAAAGATCCAGTGTTGCCACAAGCTGTGGTGCAGGTGGCAGATGTGGTTCTAATCTGGCATTGCTGTGACTGTGGCGTAGGCCCGCAGCTACAGCTCTGATTCAGTCCCTCGCCTGGGAACTTCCATATGCTGCAGGTACGGCCCTAAAAAGAAAAAAAGTGTACTTAGATTTCTCTTTGGGTTTGTTGCACCTCTTCTGTGTTACTGGGCTCCTCAGATATTTGCCGTTTGTAGCTATCTGTTCATGTGTAGTTGAAGATGTTCAGTATCCAGTATCCGAACTGTCCATATGCTAGCCACTAGCTACATGTGCCTAGTGGATATTTGAAATGTGGCTAGTGCAACTAAGAAGTTTTAATGGTTTTAAATCAGTCCATTGCTGTTATGTGCCTTAATACTCTGCATTATTAAGATTTCTCTTTTTGCAATTGCTATTAATCTCTTGATTGCCAAGTTCACTGAAAACCTTCCAGTCCTTTTACTTCAGCTGTTTGAAGTGATTGCTCTTTCCTTATTGATACAGATTTTTGATTTTTTTCATTATGTTGGCTTTCCTTTCTCTGCTGCTGTGTGAAGCTCTTCCTTAGCTCTGAGTCGCCTTTACCTGCACTATAAAAAGTTAGTATTCTCTGAGGTGTTCTGTCCTTGCTGCACCTTATCCTTTGGTCTCCAGGCCTGCAGTTATTAGGCATGCTTCATATGATGGTCCATGGATTCCTAAAATCTACTCCTGTGCTGGGTGTTTCATGTCTTGGTTTATACTTGGGAAGTTATTCTTGATTCTTTTTCCTTTATTTTTCTCCTTTGTTGAGTAGGAATTCGAGCTCGTTGCTCTTTTCCTTAAGTATCTTTTTGATATATCTGTTTTCTCTTTCCCTATACATTGCTGTTTGAGTAGAAATTTGAGACTGTAGATTTAAACATGTTAATACATAAACACTATTGTCCGAATGTGTGAGTTTTCCTCCCTACCTTTTCGTGTGCTTTACCTGGGTAATCTTCTTATCTGGTATACTTTAGAGGACAGTGAAATGAAAACAGCGTTATGCTGGAAAGCTGGCACCTCAGAATAGATTTTCAGCTTGTAAATACAGCTTGATAATTTGAAGAATTAAAAAATCTTCTGAGTCACCATTGCCAAGAATCCAAACTTTTCTCAGCCACTGTCTCCTTTCTCTCTACTACAGTCATGTAGAACTACTTGCCCAGTCCTAGAACTGGGCAAGTAGTTATCCCCTTTGTGTGTGTTTTCACAGCCAAAACTGTCCTCCCACCACTCTTAACTCAGCTTTTTTTTTTTTCTTGGCAAATCTAATCCTTCAGGATCCAGTTCTTTATTGTATGAAGCCTTCCTTGAACCGGTTTCTGTTAGAGTTTCTATACAGTGAATTGTAATTGTTTACATATGCAGTTTGCCAACCCTGAGCTCCTAGAAGGCAGAGACTGTTTTAATTTTTATTGTATCAGGGCTTGGCATGTAAATACAGGAGCTCAGTAATGTTAAACTAATGCCATATATATGTATGTATGTGTGTATATATATATATATATATATATATATATATATATATATATAGTACATGTGAGAAATGGGTGAGTAGTAGTAAACTTCAGAGAGTTAGTTGGTTTCAGTTGAAAGTTAATTTCTCAGGTGCATTTAAGAAAGTAAAATAATAACAATTTACTGTTCTAGGAGTTCCCGTCGTGGCTCAGTGGTTAACGAATCCGACTAGGAACCATGAGGTTGCGGGTTCGATCCCTGCCCTTGCTCAGTGGATTAAGGATCTGGCATTGCCGTGAGCTGTGGTGTAGTTTGCAGACGGGGCTCAGATCCCGCGTTGCTGTGGCTGTGGCGAAGGCCGGCAGCTACAGCTCCTGTTAGACCCCTAGCCTGGGAACCTCTGTATGCCGTGGGTACAGCCCCAGATAAGGCAAAAAGACAAAAAAAAAAGAATTTACTATTCTAGAATTCGTAAAGTGGTTGAATTGAAGTTAATTTTGTACAGTTTACGAAGGAAACAAATAGTTCATACAGTTACCTGGAAATGTAAATAAGCTTAAAAATATTGTTTGTGATAATTGGTATATTGGAATTCCTGCTGTGGTACAGTGGGTTAAGAACCTGACTGCAGAGGCTCGTGTCACTGCAGCAGTATGGATTTGATTTCCGGCCTGGAACATGGGTTAAAGGATCCAGTGTTGTTGCAACTGTGACTCATATTCAGTCCCTGGCCCCGAGAACTTGCATATGCTATGAGTGTGTCCATAAAATTAAAAAAACAAACAAAGGTATGTTAATTCCAACATGTTATCATCAGCTCATGAAGTGGCCTTAAAGTAACTATCAGTTACTTTATCATAATGTATAATATATGCAATTTGAATAACAAAATGACAATTAAATTATACAGGCTTTTTACTAACATTTGATACTTTTCTAAATCATTGTTTCTCAAATCTTAAAAGATTTATGACCCACTAGTTAAGGAGATCTTAAATGGTTTTACTTTCTGTGGTACTTTAGGCAGAATAAATATTAAATAGCTTGGATTTTTGTTTTTTGTGGGGCCATTTTGGGGTTGTTAGTCTTTTTTTCCCCAAATGTAATCCTGTATTTGAATATTTAGTAAGGTTTTTCAAGCTTACTGAAATTAGGAATTTCCCTAGAAATTCTCACATGTGGTGCTCCATTTCCTTTACCTTTGAGGTTTGCTGCTCTAATTATTTTTAATTAGTAATTCATTGTGTTGTGGTTTTATTCCTAAAAGTGCTTATATGTTAACTGAAGATCCTTTTTATATCAGGAAAAAAAGGATGCACTCATAATGTGGCATACTTTATTTAGCTCTTGAACTTGCACATTTTGACAGTAAATTATGACTTTTAATAGGAAACTCATTTTAAGCATATAAACTATTTGCAGTTTTGGGGGGGTTGAGTTCACATCTTATTGTAAATTAAGAGCCATAGTAAGAGATCAGCCTTGGTTTGTCTTCATTGTTTTATTTTTGATATGAAACAATATTAACCAACTTTTCTTCTATATTATTTACCAGTATTTTCATTTGATTATTCGTTGTTTTTATTAGTCAAATTCGTTGTTTCTATTAGTCAGACACATCTTCAGGGATTAAAGAGCCTCAGCTATTTGAGTGAATGTTCTGTAGACTTTTGAGGGTGGAGTGAGTGCTAAGCTCTGGAAGCGTTTTCATCATTGGAGGTGGATACTTGAAAGGCTCCAGTCTACTTTTTTCTTTTCTTTTTTTTCCATTACTTAATGAATTTTCTTACAATTATATGTGTACAGAAATCATCACAACTCAATTTGATAGCATTTCCAGTCTGCTTTTTTCTGAATGTGTGTTCTAATGTTTAGTTTTAAAATCATCACATTATTTGTTACCTTTCCAGTTTTTTCTCTTAAAGTTCATTCTTAAGGATATGTGTGGTTTTTAAAAAGCTGTCTTTGGGCTTAAAAAAAGCACTAATTTACTTTTTGTGATGCTGGAATGTTGTCTGCTTTCTCTTACATCTAGGCGCAGAATCAGGTCAGGTAGAGAAAGCCAGGCTTGTTGGTCAGAGTGGTGCTGCTTAAGTTTTGGTTTGTTACCCCCATCTCTCTTTTGACATTAGGTGTTACCTGTCTGTTATCTTGCTGTATCATTAAGATTGGTATCCGTGGAGGAAGGCAGGGAGCATGGAGAGAGCTCAGTTTTGTTTTCTGCAGTGTTGTTTCAGAAGATCCTTATTGGTTGAGATTTGCGTTTTTACTACACATGTCAAAGCATGTCAAAGAGCTGCTGCCAAGTAAAGCTTAAACCCTAAAGAAGAAAGTGATGAATCATAGAGCCAGAACTCTTGAATATTGACTGGACTTTTAAGTTCCTTTTTTGGGTTTGGATATGTATCTTTTAGGATGGTGTGTTACTAGAGATGGGTGATTGTTTAACTTGATAGCAGGGCTTAAGGTGAGAGAATGTGAAGTGAAAGAGCACTGTCTTGAGGTCTGTAGGTTTTGTTCTCTGGTGCTTTGACTGTGGGCAAATCATGTAAGTTTTTGTCTTCCCCCACCCCCTCCTTTTTAAAACAAACTTGAATTGGTACTCTCCAAGGTCCTTTCCAAATAAATGGCTTGAAATGTGTGCAGGAGAACCTTTTGGTTTTTGTGCTCTGATATATGCTTTCAGATATTTGCTTTGTGGCCTTCCATTCCCTGGTGACCACAGCTCTCTCCTGCCGGAAGTGTTGATGTATGACTTCACTTGTTGTGTGGGCACCTTGGGGATATTTCCCTCCAGTGTTCACTTAGTATTTTTCATCACTGTATGGAGGAGGAGAGAACAACATGATAGTTTCTGCTTTCATTAAGTAAGTTTATTTATTTTTTTGTCCGTGCCCACAGCATGCAAAAGTTTCCCAGGGCTTAAACCCGCACGACAGCAGCAACCTGAGCTGCTGCAGTGACAATACTGGGCCCTTAACCCACTTCTCCACAGGGGAACTTTGATTAAGTTTCAGTTGAAATTTTTCAAGACTTACAAACAAGATGAATAACTATTTGTAATGCTGTGCAGGTTTCTGTAGTTGTGTGATGGAATAAGCTTTGAGGTTTGGGTGAAATATCCTGGTTGTCCACTTACTGGTTGTATGAACTTGGGTTCTCTGCGTCTTAGTTTGCTTTCCTTTGCTTAGCTCTGAGCTCTCTTAATGCTGTTATCCTTCCTTATCTCTGATATCCATTTATTTGTTCTCTTAGATCTTGCCTCTGAAATAGCTCTTTGAATCTGTTATGCACACTGCAGCCAGAATCACCTGCCGAGAAAAGTACATTTGCTCATTCTTTTTGTAAAAATGTTTCAGTGAACAACTTGCTATATCCGTTTTTCTAGCCCTCTTATGTGCTTCAGTTCTTTTAAGATATTAAGAATTGTCTCCCACGTGGATACTTAACAAGTACTCTTTCTGGAATACTGTCTCTTCCTCACCTACCTTTATTTTATTTACTGAGTTAATTCCTTCCTGTTTTTCAGGCTTCAGTTTAGAAGTTGCTTCTCTAACCTCCCAATCCCCAGTCTGGGTTAGTTAGCACGTCTCTTTATCCCATAAAACACTATTTATGGTGATCAAATTGTGTGTGTGTGCATGTTTATACTGAACTCATTTTCCCCCTCCAGCCTGCTTATCCCGGTTGTCTACATTGTGTTAAGTAGAAATTAGAGCCTCCCAGTTGCTCAGACCAATAATCTGAGCCTCGTAACCAGTCCTTGTGCTTTCCCACCTTCTAGCTCTCAGTTTATTCTCCATGCATCAGTTCTATCATATCCTTTGCCCAAGACCCTCTCAGATGTCCTAGCGGTGGCCCACAGGCCTGTGTGCTTTCTAACTCCTGCAGTGTTACCTCCCTGACCTTCGGTATTTTGATCCTTCTCTTCCCTTGCTGAGATTTATTGCGCTGCCTTCCTTGTCTTCCCTCCAGCATTTCAGGTACATTCCTGCCTCATGGTCTGTCTTCCTACTGGATATCTTCTTTTATCATTTGGCAAATTTGAAAATGATATATAAAAATGTATGATTAAGAATAATTGCTAGAGAGTAGTAAACATATTGAGTGAATTGAAATGAAATAAAAAGGATTACAGTGATGCTTGTGGTTCTGTGGTTCTTACCCAGGGCAGCAGCAGATTGTTCAGGTATTTGGTTTTCTCATGGTTCTTTTTTCTTTTTTTTTTCTTTTTTTTGGTCTCTTTAGGGCCGCACCCTTGGCATATGAAGTTCCCAGGCTGGGGGTCCAGTTGGAGCTGTAGCTGCCGGCCTACGCCACAGCCACAGCAATGCCAGATCCGAGCAGCGTTTGCAACCTACACCACAGCTCAAGGCAATGCCAGATCGAGGCCAGGGATTGAACCCACCATCTCAGGATTCCTAGTCAGATTCATTTCTGCTGCGCCATGACAGAAACTCCTCTCATGATTCTTTTTTTCCCCTCAAGAGGACTAAATATCTAATCTTAAAGATTAAATCCAGTGCATTTACTTAAGGTCTGTGGAGGGTCTTTTTGAACAAAGTGAACGTATGCTATGAAATACACTGCTGGTAATTGTAAGGCTTGTCAGATTTTCTGTATTCTTCAGAACATACTTCACTATGTTTTAGAGAAATCTGTATTCATTGTATTTTAGAGAAATGTTCTGTTTTGTTCCTGCTCCCCTAAGGTCAGAAATGTATACAATGGTTTTTCGAAATGTGATTCATGGGCCACCTGCCCCAGAGTCACTTGGGGTGTTTAAAAATGCCATTCATGGAGTTCCCATCGTGGCTTTGCGGTTATCAAACCCAACTAGCATCCATGAGGATGCAGGTTTGATTGATCCGTGGCCTTGCTCAGTGGGTTGAGGATCTGGCGTTGCCGTGAGCTGTGGTATAGGTCGAAGACGAGGCTGGATCCCACGTTGCTGTGGCTGTGGTATAGTTCCGATTTGACCCCTAGCCTGGGAACCTCCATATGCTGTGGGTGCGGTCCTAAAAAGACCAAAACAAACACAAAAAAATGCCACTCAATCCCACCCAAGTCAGAACTTCTGGGTGATGAGACCTGAATGTCTTTGTACTTAACACGCTCCCGAAAGTCGTACTGGTGCACATAAGTTTGACAACCACTGCTTTGTTCTATACAAGTAATGGGTGAGTCCCGTAGCATGTTTAGTGGCAGAAAGTCTGGGATAGGCTTTAATTTAAATATATTTAAAACTTTAAAGGACTGTAACCTAAAACTTTGATACTGAGTGAATATGAGCCCCCCACCCCCCCCCCTTTTTTTTTTTTTGCGTTTTTGGGCCTGCACTTGTGGCATATGGATGATCCCAGGCTAGGGGTCAAATCGGAGCTGTAGCTTCCAACTGCAGCCACAGCAATGCCAGATCTGAGTTGTGTTTGCGATCCACACCGCAGCTCACGGCAATGCTGGATCCTTTAACCAACTGAGCAAGACCAGAGATCGAATCTGCATCCTCTTGGATACTAGTTGGATTCATTTCCACTGAGGTACAATGGGAACCCTGAACATGAGCCTTTTAGGTCTGTAGAACTCTCCATTTTTTTTCTGGAGGCAAGTGTGACAGATTTGGGGACCGAATAGGATCCAGTTGGAGTTGTCAGCGCTCACACACTTTCTCATTCTTAGTGACATTTGTCTCTAGTGTCTCAACTAGAGAGCTTTAGGAATACCCTTTGATTCAAACCACAGAAAAAATGTCTAAAGGTTTTCACAAACCATAGCTTTTTTATGAAAATATCTCTTTTATCTTTAGTGCTTTGCTTGCATCAAAAATTTTCAGATATTGGAGTTTCCCTCATGGCTCAGTGGTTAACGAGTTTGACTAGGAGCCATGAGGTTGCGGGTTCGACCCCGGGCATCGTTCAGTGAGTTACAGATCTGGTGTTGCCATGAGCTGTGGTGTAGGTTGCGTACACAGCTCAGATCCCGCGTTGCTGTGGCTGTGGCGTAGGCCGGCAGCTACAGTTCCGACTAGATCCCTAGCCTGGGAACCTCCATATGCCTCGAGTGCGGCCCTAGAAAAGGCAAAAAGACACACAAAAAATTTTTTTTCAGGTGTTTGTTACAGTAGTTGTGAACTGTTTCACATTAACATTCAGCTTTTGGCCTGGTTGTGAGCTGGTTATTTGGGATTGAGAAAGACTGTTTCCTGCCTGCTAGGAATAGTTTTATTAAACGGAAACCTTGTACTTTCATCATTTAATGTATTACAACATAAAGATGGAGTTTATCCTAAACATTTGAGACTGGTGATTGCACACTTTGGTTATTACATTTCTGAAAAGGCTGCTTAACTCAAACTTTTTAAACTGGGAATAGTCTTTTTCTAATATACCCTGAAGTGTTTAGAAATTAACTTCAGTATTTGTATTATTAGCTAATAAACTCTTAGGTATAATTTAATGCATTTTCGGTGCCAGTGAAAATTGTGTATTGAGGCAATATGACAACAGTATTATAAAACTATTAATGCCATATATTATCATTACCTATGTAAGGGATTTGAGATTTAGCAAGCTTGGCCTTTAGAGATAAAAACCTTACTTCTGTGATATTATTTTTCTTAGTTTTTTTCTTGGTGCTGCTTTACTTTGTTCTCCAGTGTTAGGTGCAGCAGACTGCCTTTATAAATACAAATTTTGAGAAGTTTTATGTAAGCAAACCAACCTTAGTAAGTTCACAATTTTTCATTCTTCGCTCACATTACTGTGCTTTGTTGTGTCAAAGACTGCAATTACTGATGTTAATGAGAGCAAGTAAAATACTGAGTTTGCTTCAGAATCAGTAAAATCTGTACCCAAGGAATTCAGGGAATCCCAGGGTGGGGCTGTCCTGGGGAATGAAGACACTCTGCAAAGAGTGGAACGTAATTTTTACACACTGTAGGCTTTTTACTTGAGGTAATTGGCAGGCACCAGAAATCAAAGGTTGACTAGAAATGAAAGGTTATAAGATACTGGAGGTTTGTAGAATGAAGATTGTGTAGTAGTACACTTTAGTACAAATCAATGAAGATGAATTTGTTGATATAACAAAGGGAAAGTATAAGGTAAAAATCTGTCCTCAAGAAACTGACACTCTTATGAAAGAGATACTATAGAGAGATAACTAAATTGATGCTATATGAGTTAGAGAAAAGTGCTGCTTTGTAGAAAATTAGAGTTGAAGAAGATCATCTTATAGAAATGAGGAAGGTAGGCATCTGAATATAAGATGAAGGAATAAGACTACAGAACCAGTAAGCGTCATGCCCTCTGGCGAGGGCATGTTTGATGTGTTTGAAGACAGTGGTAGCTGTCTTGCTTTCCCAGAGTGGGGAGGTTATAGAAGATGACCTCAGAGAGGCAGCAGGACCAGACCATGCAGGACCTTGTAGGCTTCGGTAAGGATTTAGGCTTTTACTCTGAATGAGATAAAAAGCCATTGGAGGATGTGGAGTGACAATCTTTGTGAGTGAGAAGTAAGATCACTTGGGACACTAGTGCCTTAGTTGAAGGTGAGAGACAGTCGTGGTTTAGATTAGGATGATAAATAGAAGTGGTATGATTCTGGGTGTATGTTGAAAGAATCAGTGGATAAATTGAAAGTTAAGAATGAATCCAAGAGTTTTGGCATAAGCTCTGTGAACTGGAATTGTCATTTACAGAGATGTAGAAGATTGGAACGAAAGGTGTGGGGTATGGAGAGAATTGGGGATTTTGTTTTGGGGGTTGTCTTATATCTGAGAATCTGGTTTAGGCACCAAATGGGAATGTGGGGTAGGTAGATGGCTGTGAATCTGGAATTCAAGGAAGAGATTGGGCTGGAGTCATCAGCATAGAGTGAAGTTAAAAGTGTGAGACTAGATTTAACCTACATACTATAGAAAATGAGTAGAGCCCAGTGATCTGCAGACTTTCATCTTTGCAGCCAAAGGGTCTCTTGCCGGTATGCAACTCTACAAGGTGGTACAGGTACAGCTGTGGGCATTGTGTGAGAAGTGTGCTCAGATTCGACCGCAGAAAGTTGGCCAACCCCTTCTATAGACAGAAGAGAGAGGGATAGCTGTTGTGATAGTAATGCTTCATAGAAGTCAGGAACTTAAGGAAGGACCAGCAAGGAGGTTGAGGAGCGGCCAGTGGAGTAGAATGTTTCCAGAATGTGTCTGACCACTTAGGTCTGGGTCAGCTGGCAGCTTGGATAATGTGAGAACTGAGATTGGTGCATTGAACTTGTTGGGAGTAAGTCCAGTGGACCTGGGGGAACAAAGACCTGATGGAAGTGGGTTTAAGAGTGTAGGAGGCAAAGAGGTGGGGACTGACAAAGAGAAATTTTGCTATGAAAGGGGAGTGGAGGACAAAACTATAGGTGAATGTGGGTTAAAGGAAAGAGTTATTTTTTTCTTTCTTCTGTTAAAAGATGGAAGCCACTGAAGCATATTGATGATGCTGATGGAACCATCCAGTAAAGGAAAAAATTGCTGTGGGTCAGGTGCTGGAGCAATGTTGAGATTTTGTGACCTTAGGTAAAGGGTGACCTTAGTTCATTGATAATGAGTAGGAGGAAAAAAAAATACATATCTATATACTGTAGTATATATACAGGTTATTATTTGCCATTTAATTAATTATAGCTGGAGGGATCACTTTAGTACTATTTTTTTAAAGGTAAACATGGAAAGGATTAGGTTCAAATAATTATCCTCTTTTTGATGTTTGTCATTCCCATAACTTCAACTGTTTTGGTTTGATTTTGTTTGTTAAAGGCACCTTTATAGATGCTCTTTAGATAAAAACTTTACCAGAAAAGAAAAATTCACCTTTAACTGGTGTTTTTAAAAAGAGTAGTTTAAAACAATTTACATTAGAGTATGTGGATATGTATATTTTAATGGGCTTTAACCCTAAGGGGAAAATAGGGATTACAGAACTTTTTAAAGTTTTTTCATTAGATGGGATGGTGGGTGAAATGTTATGACTTTGGTGGGTGGGCAGAGAGCCAGGAACTGGGAACTGATTGTAATAGTATGCTGCAGACATTTGAGATGAGTTCTGTTTTCTAATAGATTTTCTAAATTTTTTCCCCAGTTCCTTAAGGGCAGTGATGTTAATTAATTGAAAATCTGATTCACATAGAGTGATCTACCCATTTACAGCATGCTTTTTGGTCTGGTACATGTTGTCCTTGAACTTGGTAGATGCTGAATAATAGGGTGATGTAATGAGTAAATAATGCTATAGTTAATAGTTGTTTCTGAATATTGAATATAATTTAAGAAAGTGCGTTTAGATCAGAGAGGTAAAAAAAATTAATGAAATTGACAATATTTAGGCATTTCATTTGAAGGGGTTAAGCTAATTAAATATTGGCTATCCTGTACTAAATGCCATGTAGGATTTAGTGGTGCATTAGCGAGGTTGTGGCACAATGGGAATGACATAAAATTAGCATTAGGGCAAGCTCTAACCCATGTTTGATTTCCATGTATTGAGTCTGTAGCCTTGGGCTCATTATTTAGAATTTTCCTCTTTCTTGGACAGGCATTCACGATAGGCATTTTTATTATCCCCTCAATGATTTGATTCAGGATTAAATGGAATAATGTGCTTAAAATCTGTAACAGTCCCTACCATGTACAAAGTAATCAAAATATGGAATTTTGTTTTCTATTTTATGATACTGAGTAAAAATCTATTTGAATTTAGGCTCAAAGAACCATAGGCTTTCGGCATTACTCTTTTCAAGTAATCTGACTCTTCCTCTATACTTGGGAATTTTTTTTTTTTTTGAGTTGGGATCTTTAATAATACCTAATATTTGTCTTTCCTTGATTTTTGGTATATAGCCAAACCATAATGATTGTGTTCTAGGAGCAAGAACAAGTGAGATTTTGGAGTTAAAAAAAAGAAAAAAGAAAAAAGGGAGGAAGGTTGATTGTGGCACTGCCTTTTGTTGAGAATAGTTCTTAAAATTTAACTCTT
>PVHT021183661.1:12762197-12789462 GCA_004024745.2 Catagonus wagneri
TAAAATTTAACTCTTAAAGTGCTGTATTTTATAGCAGTAAACAGGTTTGGGAAGTTTACAGTGAGTCTTGAGTCTTTTCGGTTACTTTTTTTCAAACCTGTGGCTATTTAATCATAGCAACACAGAACTTAAATTTCTAAGGAGAATTATAGTAAATAAATACATTATTTGTCTTTTTTTTTAAAGGGCCGTCCTTGCAGCATATTAAGGTTCCCAGGCCAGGGGTTGAATCTGAGCTGTGGCTGCCAGCCTACACAGCCACAGCAGCTACGGATCCTTAACCCACTGAGGCTAAAGATCAAATCTGCGTCTTCATGGATGCTAGTCGGATTTGTTAACTGCTGAGCCACAACGGGAACTCCCAGTGCCTTAATTTTTGAATTCTTGAATATTGAGAATGTCCTTTGATTGTATGTTGTTCATGAATGACATTCTAGTTGGAAAAATAATTCTCTGGGTCACATCCATTTTTTTTTTCTTTAGCACAAGACATTACTTCATTGTCTTTTGTTATTTAGTGTTGCTGTGAAGTCTGAGGTCAACCCTTCTTTGTTTTATAAGTGATATGCTCCTGCTGCCTGGATGCTTTAAGAATTCTGCCTTTATGCTTAAAATTGAGTAACTTCACCAGGATGTGAGGACATGTCAGTTTTTATTGGTTCTTTGTTACTTTTCCATGGTACATAGTGAGCACCTTCATTTTCCAGATTGAGATCTTTATTTCAGGAAAGCTTTCTTTTATTATACTCTTGAGTGCCTTCTTTTCTATTCTCTTCTTCAGGCCCTCCACCTTTACATATTTTTGTTTATCTTAACTATCTGGCATGTTAATTCTAAATGCTGTCATCTCTCTCTTTTGTCCCCTGTATTTTGTGCTGTTTCTCAGGTTGGTACTCCTTATGGCCGACATTGCTTTTAGCGTGTTGATTTCTTTTATTACGTCTAGTGTGGTTTTTGGGTAATTTTATCTTTTCACTGAGTTTTTCCTTATTTATTCCACTCGCCTCCTTTGTAACCTTTTATGTTTTTGTATAATAGAATTGATGTTCTCTTTATTCTTTGAGATAAAACAATTTAAGAAGTTACTGGTTATTGAGATTTCTTTCAAAGTATTCATTTAGGTTTAGGTTTAGGTTATATACTGCCACTTTGCTCTCTGCGTAGTCTCTGTGTAGGGTGGTTTTTGTGTACTTGAGTGAAGTGAACCAACCACATTTAGTGAAAATGTTCCTGGATATTGGTAGAAAATCCACAGATAAAGTAGTGTGATACTATCTTTGGGTATTATATGTACATGTAGGAAAAAGCCTATGAGGATACAATTAACTTTTTTAATGTTTTCCTGTAGCTTCTGATTATATTAACGCCTATTTGTTATATTAGAAAAATCAAATAATAGTAATTGCAATTAAAAGGAAGTAAAAGACCCAATTGGGAATATAGTACTTGGTGTTTATAAAAGGTATTACTTGATGACAAGATGATCATTATGCAAAGGTCATGCCTATTTGAAGCTTATCTTTTTCGTATTAAGGAACATTCATCTATGCCTATGGTTAACTGCTAATGCTTTGTTAGAAGTCTTTGAAATTTATCAAATGCTCTCATCCATTGACAGCATGTTTTAAAAAATTAACATGCAAGATTTATATTCATGCAAGACTTTTAATATATGCTGTGCATTCCTGGACTGAGGTGTATGTATAGTTGTGAATCTGCTTATTTTGCTTTTGCCCTGATTCTTGTCTTTGCCAGCATTTTCTCGTTGGTTACGTTTATGATTGAGTCTGATTCTGGAACAGACTTTTCCCTTGAAAGTTTGAAACCGTTCCTCAATAAACCTGTGTAATCTAAGTCTGGCCAGAGCTGTGATTAGGCAAGGAGGGTGGTGAGGACCAGAAAGATTGGGACTGGGCAGGGGACTGAAGAGATGATGTAATATTCTTGGTCCAATGCATGTTGTCACAAAATCGGTATGTAGGTTAAAAATTATCAGCAAATATGATCTACCTGTTGCAGCCTCTCTGCCCCCTCATCATTATGAGCTTCTGTTTTTATTTTTAAAATGCCTCATAGTATCTTGCATTTGCCACTTAAATGTTTATGAAACTGGATTAGGTGATAGGGCAAGGTTTACTTTTCCCTTTAACAGGCTGTCATTTCACCATTGAAGAGCGCCTGCCTGTTATAGTGTCTAGGGTTAGGTCCCCAGTACCTTATCCCGGCCTGCAGCGCGTCTCCATACAAACAGCCAGGACAGATGGAGTTCTAGAGTAAGCACTGTTTGTGTGCATGTGACTCTACTAAGAGGAAACTTAATGCTTCCTTGAGGTAACTCCGCTGAAATATGTTGCCTTTTTTCTTTCTAATACCTCATAATTTTGGGAAAAGCACTTTTCCAGTTTATATTATGTTGTACAGGTAATAGAATGGAGGGTACAATTTTACATTAGCAGGTATTAAGTTAAATATCTTCAGTGGGTGTGTCAGGTAATGAGTGTCTTCTTAAACCCCTGTGCTGTGTCATATTATATATAATAGTTATATTTAACAGGTAAAGTTTGTATTCCTGCTATGACACATAGAATTTTTTACTACTACCCAGCCTTTTGAAAGCTGATGATTATCTATGTCATTTCATTTTAAATGATACTGTGTGGAACCTCGGTTCCAAGAATGTGACTGGGCTAGTTATCCTTAATCCCTCACTACAACCATTGCAGTAAGAGCAGCTCCCGTTTTAGGTTTAGGACTGCTCCCGTTTTAGGTTTAGGACTTCCATTCATGCGTCGATTTTAGAGTCTGTTGACAAACTCAAGCACTGTTGTGGTTACAGGGATTATAGCATGGCAGACAAGGTTCCTGTGTCCAGGGAGTTTCTCTCCTGGTAAAAGTGACAATATAGTAGACAAATAGTGCAAATCACAATATGAAATTATCCTATCAAGGAAACAAATGGTGATTTGAAAAGGTAATGGCAGGGAGGGAGGGAGGTAGGCAGATGGTAGAGAAAGCCTGTTTTAGGAGGTAACTCTTTGCCTGAAGAATGAGCACCCCTGCCATGTAAGGAAGAAATTCTGTGGCTTTTAGTTGGGGGAATTTTTTAGATAACCATTTCTCTAGAAGAAATCCTCTTCTTTAGTCTTTTATGTTATCCTTAAAGGTACATACTTTTAATCTGCTTTTTCATGCTATTTGAAAGCACCCCCCAAAAAAAAGAAACCAGAACAAAAAACTCAAAAGCAAAAAATGTTTTTAATTATTTATTTTGAGAAGTCATTGTCCAGAAGATAAAATCTGTTTTTTCCTTTGTTTGATTTCTGAGGCCCTTGGCGTCTTCAGCTTAACTTAGCTTTACACCCTTTTTATATCATATTTGGGAATCTCATGTTCCTGTCAAACTTGTTTTACTTGCTGCCCTTTGAGCCCTTGTCATTCTGTGTTCACCTCCTTTTATGCCATTGCTTACATTGTTTCCCTGGACTGAAGTTTATTCTCCATTTCATTGTACTCAGTTAAATCTCGTAGATTGTTAGTTTCTCTTACTATCTTAATTGAGAGTTTAAGTGTATGAAACATACTGGACACGGCACATATTTGAAGAATCTTTTGTTCATTTTTCATCCTTTCTTACGTTGAGGGGGACCGTGAAGCTTCCAGAGTTGAACTCTGCCACTTCTTGCTCAATTGATTAGAGTCAGGAGTTAAAAATACTTGGAGAGAGACCTGAAGGCATGCTAGCACCTGCCTCTCCTTCTCCTAATTTTCTCTGTCTCTGAAGGCACCCACTTGGGAGAAGGAACTTAGTTTTTCAACACATGATCTCCAGTCATCCTTTTAGAATCTTAACTCTAATTTGATAAATTTAAAACTACTTGATATTTTTCATACTAATATATGTTCTTTTAATGGAATGCATTCTGTCCTTAGACTAGCCACTCAACTAATTTGAAAATGTTGAGATGTAGTCTTAATAACACTGCATAAAAAATAGCTATTAAGGAGAAATGTGTGCTATGAAAGGGGGTTGTTTCAGATTGAGGGCTAGGACATGCTCTTCTAAGGATTTGGCATGGAAGTTGAAACATGAAGAATGACCAAGAAGTAGGCTGACAGAGAGTGAGAGGTAGAACGTAGGAAGGATCTAGGGTAGGAAGGAACTGGGCACATCCTCAGAGAACTGAAAGAGGACAGTGTAGCTAAAGTGTAGTGAGCAAGGAGTTTGAATGACTTTCCTCTGTACTCATTAAAATTCAAGACACATGTCAAGATCTGAGACACATGACTGTTCTGTAGAGAGTGTTTTGAAATGGAGATAAGAGTGAAAGTGGGAGAACAGCATTATGGTGAACCCAGCGTATTTTATTGGTGTCAGAATGAGGAGATCCTTGGTCTGGTATTAATTCTACGTAGCCCTATAGTGCTGATTGCCTGTTTGCCCTGATTTTTTTTTTTAAGCCATCTTGATTATTTTTTGTCTTTTTAGGGCCGCACCTGTGGCATATGGAGATTCCCAGGCTAGGGGTCCGATCGGAGGGATCCGAGCTGTGTCTGCAACCTACACCACAGCTCACGGCAACGCTGGATCCTTAACCCACCAAGCAAGGCCAGGGATCGAACCTGCAACCTCATGGTGGCTAGTGCTCTGTGTGGTTTTGAATTCTGTGTCTAAGGTCTCTGAAGAGTCCAGAATTGTATGTGGATAATTCTTTTTCAGGAAAGTAGAAGTATAAGGCCCTGAGTCTTGAGGGCATAGGCAGTTTGAAGGCTCTAGGCTTTCATTGTTATTTGTTAATATAGCCCTCACCAACAATTTAAAGGAGAATAAAAATCTTACTCTAAAATCTTCATGGAAGTTCCCCTGTAGCACATAGGGTTAAGGATCTGGTGTTGCCACAGCTATGGTGCCTGTCACAGCTGTGGTGCCGGTTTGATCCCTGGCTCAGGAACTTCATACGCCCCACATGTGGCCAAAACACATGAACACACACACACTCAACGTTAATCCCCTAGTGGAAAGTCAGATGGCAGAGGTCAAAAGAGGTTAATTACATTCAGAAGTATGGCATCTTAGGTTTAGTTTTTTTTTTTTTTTTTAAATAGTCCTTCTTCACACTCTCAAGCAGTACCTTATAAGACAAGTGAAAGGCACTATAGAAGTTTTTACTTAGTAAGGTAGAGGCAGAAACTGGATGAAAGCACATATTGCCTGATTTGAGTTCTCTTTTCTAAATGAGTGGTTCTCAACTTGGTTAGGACCAACCTTCTCACCCTGTGAAAATATTTTAAAAGTTATTTTTAAAAAGTGAAGTGTACAGTATTTTCCAGATTCCCATGACCATGCAGTGTTTTTAATTCAAATCACTTCATGATTAGAGTTTGAGAAATGATGAATTACGAACTTCTCTCTAAGCTAGACAAGTAAAAGTCACGTGTAAGGTGTGGTAGTCTTTTTTATGGTAGCAGTTTTATTCATGTGTAATTTACCTACCAGATGGTTCACCCCTTTACATTTGTACAACCATTACCAAAATCAATTTTGGACTTCTTATGATCCCAAGAGAAACCCTGTAACTGTTGCCATTTGACACCCCTCCCCCTTCCCCTTAGCCCCCGGGCACCTATGAATCCCCTTTCTCTCTCTATAGATTGGCCTACTAAGACTATTTTATATAAGTGGGATCCTACATGTGTAGTCTTGTGTCTGACTTATTTTCACTTAGTGTAATATCTCCAAGGTTCATTGTGTTATAACATACTTGTTCCTTTTTGTTGCTGAATAGTATTCCATAGTATAGATAAACCATGTTTTATTCATTTGTTAATCATTTGTGGGACATTGATTTGTTTCCATTTTTGGCTGTTAAGAATAATGTGATGAACATTTGTGGACATATGCTTTCACTTCTCTTGGACATAAACCTAGAAGTAGAATTGTTGGATCACATGACAATTCTGTTCAGCCTTTTCAGGAACTGTCATTTCCAAAGCAGCTGAGTGTGTTTTACATGCACAGCGGTGTGTTAGGAGGGTACTAATTCCTCTACATCCTCATCAACACTAAAGTCTTTTTGACTGTAGCTATCCTAATGCATGTGAAGTGGTATATCGTTGCAAGTTTAAATTGCATTTCTCCAGTGACTAATTCTGTTGAGCATCTTTTCCTGTGCCTCTTGATCATTTGCGTGTCTTTGAGAAATGCTTATTGGGATGTTTTGCTCTTTTAAAAATCTGCTTTTTCTTTTTTATTGAATTGTGAGAGTTCCTCTTAGTAGAACCAGGTAAAAGTCCTTTTTAATTTTGACAGAGTATATCTGCTGTTCCTTTTTTCACTTGTACTCTTGGCAATTTGTGCTTATATTTTATAAGAATTGATAGTTTTTGCTTCTGTGTTAATTTCTGTGATTTTGAGTTTTTGTGTATGACGAGGGAGGGATCCAACTCAACTTTGCTGCATGTGTACCTTCTCTTAAGTATTTTGTAAACTCCCCATTTCTAGCCTGTAGATAAACATACATGCTACCTACGCAGTTAAGAGTAGGAAAGATATGGGCAGGAGTTCCCATCGTGGCTCAGCAGTTAGTGAACCTGACCAGCATCCATGAGGATGTGGGTTTGATCCCTGACCTTGCTCAGTGGGTTAAGGATCCGCTGTTTTCGTGAGCTGTGTATGTAGGTTGCAGACGTGGCTTGGATCCCACATTCTGCGGCTGTGGTGTAGGCTGGCAGCTACAGCTCCGATTGGACCTCTAGTCGGGGAACCTCCGTATGGTGCAGGTTCAGCCCTAAAAGGACAGAAAGAACCCCCCCCCAAAAAAAAGATATGGTTAGCTCCAAAGGAAATAACACAGTATTTAATTTTCACAAAGTAGTTTGTATCACTGTGCTGAAAATATTTACTGTATTCATTTAGCAGTACCGGTTTTAAAATAGTCTTTATTAATGAAAGTCAGAGTTGTATCTTTCATGTGTCTCTACTAGTTTAATTATTTTTGGTCCTAACTTTAAGAAAGCAATCTCCTTGGATATCGTGTGTTTATAATAGATACCAGTGCAGGTGTATTATATGGCATTATTGTTAGTGATGAGATTTTTCTGAGTGGTAAACATTTTGGTAAAAGTTTGAAGCAAAACTAAGTACAGTACGATTTGTGCAACAGTTACATTCCTGGAAAATTCAGCAGGTTGTGTTAAGCAGAATTTGTTTGAGAAATGTCTTCTCTGCCCCTTCTTTCTAAGTACCAGCGGGCCCCTTCATATAAAGCAGTGCTGTCCGGTGAGCCACTTAAGCATTTTAAACTTTCTAGTAGCCAACGTCTGGAATTAAATTTTTTTTTTATGGCCGCACCTGTAGCATATGGAAGTTCCCAGGCTAGGGGTCAAATCAGAACTGCAGCTGCAAGTCTACACCACAGCTCATGGCAATGCTGGATCCTTAACCCACTGAGTGAGGCCAGGGATCAAACCCAGTCTTCATGGATATACTAGTCAGATTTGTTACTGCTGAGCCGCAATGGGAACTCCTGGAATTAATTTTAATAATAATAAACTAACCCAGTATATAAAAATATTAATGTGCTATTTTACGCTCTTTCGTATTAAGTCTTTGCCGGTGTGTATTTTATTCATAAAACAAATTTCAGTTTATAGTAGTCACTTTTCAAGCACACAGTAGCTGTCATTTGAATACTGAAGATCTTGAGGAGTAACTCAACTGCAGGGGACTATCAGATGTAAGCCCATTGTTGACATTGTTTTTTTTCCCCTTTCCCCAGGGGGCGTAGTCTGGTTAGCTGCGACTTTTGCTTTTTACTGCCAGTTATCTCATATGTAGTTGGTAAACTGGAGAATGACATCAGTATAAACTGAAGTTATGTTGGTTCAAACGTGAAATTTTTATTCTGGAGAAGGCGAATCAGGATAGCAGGAGTAGAGTTATAACCTTTCAAGTAGAAAGGAAAACGCTTTCAAGTAGCTGTGCAGGCAAGACCTCTTAAAAAAAATTCAAGTCTGCTCCCTTAGCCTTGCATGGCTTCCTCTCTGTGACAAGCTACTTATAGCCTCATTGCTCAGCATTACATTTCCATGTTCTCAGTGCCAGGAAGCCAAACCACATTTCTACCCTAATGTTTTTTGCATTTTTAATATCCCCTTAAGCAACCTGAAACCATGCTGAGCTGCTTGCCTGTGCTGTTCAATTTTTTGTTAGTGCTTTAGTTATGATAAAGTTGCATAATTTTGAGTGATTTGTTCCTACCCTACTTTTTCCATAAGATTCTTATTTTAGTGTGCAGTATTGCAGAATAAAGGGTTTTTTTCAAGGAAACGTGTTATGGCAGAAATACCCATTACAGATGCATGATTTTCTTTGCGAAATCCCTCCCCTGCCCCCCCCCCCTTTTAGGGCCACACCTGCTACCTATGGAAGTTCCCTGGCTAGGGGTCAGATCGGAGCTACAGCTGCTGTCCCGCACCACAGCCACAACAACACTGGATCCGAGCTGCATCTGCAACCTACACTGCAGTTTGTGGCAGTGCCAGAGGCCAGGGATTGAACCTTTGTCCTCATGGATACTAGTTAGATTCTTAACTCACTGAGCCACAATGGGAACTTCAGCAAGCCCCTTATTTTTAAATGTTTGTGGTCTCTGGTTTGAAGTGACGAGTGGGCCCAAGATAATAGAAGGCACTGTAACACTTAGAATGAAGTGTAGTCTGGATATTGACCATACCATTTTATCTTGAGGTCCCATATAACATCGTGTGAATCATAGTCTCTGAAATTAAACTTTGAAATCTACCTTTTTTAATAATATTGAGGTTTGAGGTTAAACTTTGAAATCTACCTTTTTTAATAATATTGAGGTTTGCTGAACCATATTCAGTCATACCTATTATCTGCTTGTATTATTTTGAATAGCATTTGGGGGTGGTGGATGTACATATAGATATACCTTACCTGTTCCTTCCGGTTTTTTGGAGAAGGCACTAAGACTTGATTTCTGGGAGTTTCTGTTGTGGCTCAGTGGTAAAGACCCCGACTGTTATCCATGAGAATGCAGGTTTGATCCCTGCACTCGCTCATTGGGTTAAGGATCCGGCTTTGCCGCAAGTTGTGCTGTAGGTTGTAGATGTGGCTTAGATCCCACATGGCAGTGGCTGTGATTTGACCCCTAGCCTGGGAACTTCCATATGCTGCAGGTGCGGCCCTAAAAACCACCACCAACAACCAACCCCCCCACCCCCGCCAACAAACAAACACTTACTTTCTAAAATACTTATTTTCTAAGTCTCCAGATTTGGTAGGGAATTCTAGTGGTTGTGATGTTCTGGGTGGGACACAAACCATAGTGTTTTGCTCCTGAGTAGAGGGGAAACTGTTGTTTCACCTTTAGAAAAGCTGGTTGTATTTCCCAGGTTTGTTTGATTATATAGAATTGTATGTACTTCCCACTTTCTGTCTAGTATTGAAGTTCCCATTTCTAAATGGGAGGGCAGGGCAATACCTACTTCTTGTTGGATCAGGTGTTTTGCTGCATGTTTTGGTCCATTTCCCGTAGTAAATTCATAGGGCTCCATCTTTCTCGGATTGTAGGTTGTAGCCTTCTCACCCTTAAAATCTAGCTTCTGAAGTTTAGAGGATGAAAAGTAGGAGGAATTACTCTCCCTTTTAAATATCGAAGATTTTTTTTTTAGGGAAAGGGTCAGGAGCTCTTGTGTTATTATATTAACTACCTGTCTCAGATAACATGACCCAGTCCAGGAATTGGCACATTTTTTCCTGAAGGGCTTTAATGATAAGTATTTTAGCCATAGTCATTGTCACAATTAAAGTAGCAAAAGTAGCTGTAGCTAATACTTAGATGGCTGGCTGCACCTGTGTTTTGATAAAATTTTATTAGTAAAAACACATACAGCAGGTTGTAGTTTGTCGATCCTTCTGTTCTAGTGTGATACTAGCGTCCAGTCAGGTAATCACATCCACTTCAAATTTGCTTTGGTTAAAGCCCTGGGCAGGAGACCTTTGCTCACTTATTTTTTGATTTTTATTTATTTATTTTTTTGTCTTTTTACCTTATCTAGGGCCGCACCCGCGGCATATGGAGATTCCCAGGCTAGCGGTCTAATAGGAGATGTAGCTGCCGGCCTGCGCCACAGCCACAGCAACGTGGGATCCAAGCCGCGTCTATGACCTACACCGCAGCTCATGGTAACACCAGATCCTTAACCCACTGAGCGAGGCCAGAGATCGAACCCGCAACCTTATGGTTCCTAGTCGAATTCGTTAACCACTGAGCCACGACGGGAACTCCTGCTCACTTTTTAGATTGATCAGATTGCAAGTGTAGATTTAAACCCCCCTTTTCTGCCACCCCCCCAACCCCCCAAGTAATTCTATCAAGAAGTCTTGAGGACTTACTTCATCAGTCTTAACTTTAATTTCTTAAGGTTGGTTTAAATGTGTATTATTTAAAACCAGTTTTATCCCACTTATCCACAAGTTCTACTTTTCTCAGGGAGGTAATTTTCTTTCTCTTTAAAGTATTGAGTCTTTTCCTTGGCGTACAGAGGGCATAAAGGGTACCCAGCCATATAAACAGCTTTTGCTCCCATTACTTTGTTGGGCTAAACAGTACCCAGGAGACAGTCTCTCACCAGCATGTGCTTTTTTTGTTCTTTGTGTGTGTGCACGTGTGAATAATTTCTGGATTGAGCATTGAAAATCTGAGTCGGGTTTTATTCATGGCTCTACTTTTCTTTATGTTACCACCCACAAATCACTTATTTCTCTCAGCCTTTAGACTCTACATTATACTACTAATTAAAAAAGAAAAAAGAAAGCACTTCTGTTCTTATCCTGAAACATACAAATTCATCATGGGTAGGATTTAAAAATTTTTATGTTTCTAAGATCAAATAGGAAATTTCAAAGAAATGCTGTTTTTGTAGCATTTACAAAACAAAGGTATGGCTGTGGGAAAGCATAAGCAGTTACTACACTGAACTTGCTTTAGGCTTGTATGTTACTTATTTGGAAAGAGCTACATGTAGAAATTAAAAGCTTCAGTGAGACCACTCACACAAATTGCTTTGGAAGATAATATAAATGGTAGCTTTAAAAATTTTTTTAGATTATTTTATATTGGAGTATACTTGATTTACAATGTAGTTAGTTTCAGTTGTATAGCAGAGTGATTGAATTATGCATATATACCTATCCATTCTTTTTCGGATCCTTTTCCTATATAGGTTATTACATAATATTGATAGAGTTCCCTGTGCTATATAGTAGATACTTGTTGATTATCTATTTTATACATAGTAGTTAATCCCAGACTCCTAATTTAACCACCCCCTGCTTTCCCTTTTGGTAACCGTAAGTTTGTTTTCTAAGTTTGTGTGTCTGTTTCTGTTAGGTCAGTTGGTTCACTTGTGTCGTTTTTTATTTTTTTATTAATTTTTTTATTTTTTGCTTTTTAGGGCCACACCTGTGGCATATAGAGGTTCCCAGACTAGTGGTCTAATCAGGGCTGCAGCGGTTGGCCTATACCACAGCCTCAGCAATGCCAGATCCTAGCCACGTCTGCAACCTACAGCTCACGGCAGTGCAGGTTGCTTAACCCACTGAGCGAGGCCAGGGATTGAACCCGCAACCTCATGGTTCCTAGTCGGATTTGTTTCTGCTACAGCATGATGGGAACGCCTTGTAAGATTTTTTTAGATATTTCTCTGACTTAGTGTGATAATGTCCACCTGTGTTGCTGCAAATGGCATAATTTCATTCTTTTTATGGCTGAGTAATATTCCATTGTATATATGTACCTTTTTAAAAAAATTTTTAAGTTTTAATTTTTTTCTTTTTTGGTTGCCCTGTGGTAAATGGAGTTCCCTGGCCAGGGATCAGATCCAAGCTACACTTGGATCCTGAATCCTTATTAACCCACTGTGCTGGGCAGGGAATTGAATCTCGTTCCAGTGCTCCAGAGGCATTGCTGATCCTGTTGTGCCACAATGGGAACTCTTATTGTACCACATCTTAATCCCTTCAGCTGGTGATGGACACTTAGATTTGCTTCCATGTCTTGGCTGTTGTAAATACCACTGGTATGAACATAGAGGTGCATGCATCTCTGAATTATCGTTTCGTTTGGGTAAATGCCCAAGAGTGGGATTGCTGGATCATACAGTAGTCCTATTTTTAGTCTTTTAAGGAACCTCCATACTGTTCTCCATAGTGGGTGTACCTATTTACATTTCTGCCTTCTAGTGTAGGAGGGTTCCCTTTTCTCTACACCCTCCCAGCATTTATCGTTTGTAGACTTTTTGATGGTGGCCATTCTGACCAGTGTGAGATGTTACCTCATTGCATTTCTTTAATAATTAGCAATGTTGAACGTCTCTTTTTTTTGTCTTTTTGCCTTATATAGAGCCGCACCTGCAGCATATGGAGGTTCCCAGGCTAGGGGTCTAACAGGAGCTGTAGCTGCGGGCCTTCGCCACAGCCACAGCAACTTGGGATCTGAGCCGCGTCTGCGACCTACACCACAGCTCACGGCAACACCGGATTCTTAACCCACTGAGCAAGGCCAGGGATCGAACCCACAACCTCGGTTCCCATTCAGATTCGTTAATCACTGAGCCACGACGGGAACTCCAGTGTTTGAACGTCTTTGATGTGCTTTTTGGCCGTTTGTACATCTTCTTTGGAGAAATGGCTGTTTATATCTTCTGCCCATTTTTTGACTTGTTTTTTTTTTTTTTTTTTTGTATTGAGCTGCATTAACCGCTGCGCCATTACGGGAACTCCGATGCTTATGTTTTTTCATTATTGTGCTGTGACCTGTGAAAAGACACATAGTAGACCTAAAAATGATCTGATAACCACCTATCAGGCTGGTGAACATGTCATTTCTTCAGAGGTTAAGAGCTTAATTAATTGGGTGCTTGTCAGTTTTTCAGTTTTCATTGATATGAAGAATAAAACTAGGAGTTCCCGTCGTGGCTCAGTGGTTAACAAATCCGAGTAGGAACCATGAGGTTGTGGGTTCGATCCCTGGCCTCGCTCATTGGGTCAAGGATCCGGCGTTGCTGTGAGCTGTGGTGTAGGTTACAGGTCAGCAGCTGTAGCTCGGATTAGACCCCTAGCCTGGGAATCTCCATAAGCCTCAGGTGCGGCCCTAAAATGACAAAAGCCATAAATAAATAAATAAATAAATAAATAATAAATTTCTAAAAAAAAGAATAAAACTGAAGTGAATTTCTTGTATCTTAACCTCATGAAAGGTCACTAGACCTCACTTCTAACCTGTCTTATACTTTGAGAATACCCTCCCTATCTTGTCTTTCAATAATTTTGGAGTGGCAGGGGGCTGCAGCATGCAGCAGCTGGATGTGGGATTTCAGTTCCCAGACCAGGGATTGAACCTGGGCCACAGCAGTGAAAGTGCTGAATTCCTAAGTGCTAGACCACTGGGGAACTTCCCTGACAAGTCTTTAATGTACATTTTATTTCAGAGACACGTAGCTCTAGAATATATGCAAATAAATGTCAGGGTATCTCACCCAGGCTTCCCTTTTTTTTTTTTTTTTTTTTTTTTGCTTTTTGGGGCTGCACTCTTGGCATATGGAGGTTCCCAGGCTAGGGTTCTAATCAAAAGCTACAGCTGTCGGCCTACGCCATAGCCTCAACAATGCCAGATCCGAGCCGCATCTTCAAACTACACCACAGCTCACGGCAACTCTAGATCCTTAATTTGAGCAAGGCCAGGGATCGAACCCTCAACCTCATGGTTCCCAATTGGATTCGTTTCCCCTGCTCCACGACGGGAACTCCTCACCCAGGCTTCTTAATGGACTTCTCTGGGGATCATTTTGGTCAGTAAGATTGGCCTTTTCTTCATTATTGCCAACATGTTTATGGAAATTTGCATGGGAATCTCATCTTGTGTATGAATATGGTATTCTAGTAGTCCATGTTACTAGATCTCTTTCTCTATTCAGTTGTAAAGCTGATTTATAAAAACAGTTTTATGAGTACATCTGAAAATGCAAATTTGGGTATAGATCTTAAGAAAAAAGTCTCAATTTGCAGTATTAAGTTTTCTTGGTAACTGAGTGAGGTTCCTTAAAAGGACCCAGTTTTGGGTCCACCCAGTTCTGGTGATTCTTAAGCAAACTCAACAGGACCCAGTGTAGTTATGGCTATAATTTACTAACTGTGAAAGAATACAGAGTGTAATTGGCAAAGGGAAAGGGATATGGGACAATATCTGGAGGACACCAGGTGTAAACTTCTAAGAATTTTGTCCCAGTAGAGTCCCACAGCACAAGTTTCATTTCTGCAGCAATGAATTGTGACAACACTTGTGAAATGTCTGCTAGGGAACCTTACTAGAGATTTAGTACCCAAGGTTTTATTGAATTTGGACTCTTATGTAGGCACCTTTGCCTAGTTCTTTCCAAAGCTTGGATTCCCAGTAGGAAAGCAGATGTTGGGCATAAACCATGTCATCTGCACAAACAGCTTAGGCACAGTGAGCCCCTCTAGTCAGTTACTGTTGTGGGAACCCTTCTGAGCAGGAGCTGTGCCAGCCAGGGACCAGCTGTGCTAGCAGCCTTTTCTAAGGACGGCAGTCCTGCCATGTCACTTTCCTGCACACTGAGTCTGTTGTTCTTGACTGGTTTCTTCTTGATTGTGTTCATTCTTGCAATGTTTATTGAATTTATTGACAACTGTATTAAAAAAAAGTTTAGGGTGTTTTGCGTAAGTTCCAGCAAGATAAATTTAAAAGCAAATCTATGAAGAAACCATCGGGGATCTTGGGCAGCAGCCTTGTTGGGAAATTTCTTCTCTTGTACCTCCTACGTTTTGCTAGGTTCTTAAGTAACCCTCTTTTTGTCTTTTGTCATATCATTAGCTTTATTGGGTCTCTGAATCTACTTCCAGCTTCCCCTATAACTGGGTTCTATCCCAGGTTAAATCTTGGTCGTTGCCTTTTTTGTTGTCATGCCACTATTTCATTCTGAGCTCAAAGTGCTTATTTATCAGATGCAAGGAATCCCCTACCTTTTTCACCTTTAATGAAAGAGACTTCCCATCCACTTCTGAATTCCTAGTTCTGCACAACTCTGCTGACCATTTCCTCTTGGATATGTAAAACCTTATAATCATCTTCTGTCCTGGTTCACCTTTCTTATCCACTTTCAGGCATCTTTGATGAGATTGCAGATTTAGTTCCAGACCATTGCAATAAAATTAATATCACAGTAAAGTGAGTTACACAATTTTTTTTGGTTTCTCAGTACATGTAAAAGTTATGTTTACACTGTATTGTAGTCTACTGAGTGTGAAATAGCATTATGCCTTTTAAAAATGTACATATAACTTTAATTTCAAAATACTTTCTTGCTAAAAAAATGCTATTGATCCTTTGATCCTTCAGGAATCCTAATCATTTTTGCTGGTGGAGGGTCTTGCCTTTATGTTGACGGCTGCTGACTGATCCGGGTAATGGTTGCTTACGGCTGGGGTGGCTGTGGCAATTTCTTAAAATAAGACAACAGTGTAATTTGCTTCATTGGTTGGCTTTTCCTTTTACAAATGTTTTTCTGTAGCATGCAGTGTCAGTTGATAGCAATTTACCCACAGTAGAATTTCTTCGAGAATTAGAGGGAGTTCCTGTTGTAGGGTTAAGGACTCAGTGTTGTCTCTGTGAGGGTGCAGGTTTGATCCCTGGCCTTGTTCAGTGAGTTAAGGATCCTGTGTTGCCAGAAGCTGCAGTTTAAGGTGCAGGGCTTAGGTTGCAGGTGCAGCTCAGATCTGGTGTTGCTGTGGCTGTGTGTGGTGTAGGCAGGCAGCTGTAGCTCTGATTCAGCCCCAGGCCTGGAACTTCCCATATGCTGCAGGTGTGGCCGTTAAAAAAAAAAAAAAAAATTGGAGTGAGTGGTCTCAAATCCTGCTGGTATATCAACTAAGTTTTGTAATATTCTGAAGGTTTTTTTTTTTTTTTTTACTCTTTGTGTATGTGTGCGCGCGTGTGTGTGTGTGTGTCTTTTTAGGGCCGTACCAGTGGCACATGGAAGTTCCCAGGCAAGGAGGTCGAATCGGAGCAGCAGCTGCTGACCCACACCACAGCCCACAGCAAGGCCGGATCCTTAATTCACTGAGTGAAGTCAGGGATTGAACCAGCGTCTTCATGGATGCTAATCGAGTTTGTTACCACTGAGCCATGATAGGAACTCCTCTAAGTCCTTTTTGTCGTTTCAACAGCATCTTCTTCACCAGGAGTAGATTCTTTCTCAAAAAATCACTTTCTTTGCTCTTCCATAAGAAGCAGCTCATCGTGAATAAAGTTTTGCCCTGAGATTGCAGCAATTCCATCCGGTCTTCAGGCTCCACTTCTAGTTCTCTTACTATTTCCACTGTATATGCAGTTACTTCCTCCACTGAAGTCTTGAACCCCTCAAAATCATCCCTGAGGATTGGAATCACCTACTTTCAGACTCTTACTCATTTTGTTTTGACCTCTTCCCATGAATCCCAAATGTTCTTAATGGCATCTAGAATGGTGAATCCTTTCCAGAAGGTTTTCAGTTCTCTTTGCACGGCTCCGTCAGAGGACTTAGGGTCTGTGGCATCTGTAGTCTTATAAAATGTATTTCTTAACTAAGACCTGAAAGTGGAAATTACTCCTTGATCCACTGTGGTGTAAGCCATCAGCCACAGCTGTCATTCGACCCCTAGCCTGGGAACCTCCATATGCCGAGGGTGTGGCCCTGAAAAGCCAAAAAAAAGAAATTACACTCCTTGATCCATGAGTTCCGGAATGGATGTTGTGTGAAAAAAATAGTAATCATGTTGTTCATTTTCATCAGAGCTCTTGGGTGACCAGGTATCTTGTCAGGGAGCAGTGATATTTTGAAAGGAATCTTTTTACTTGGTAGTAGGTCTCCACACTGGGTTTAAAATCATCAGTAGACCATTTTGTAAACAGGTGTGCTGTCATCAGCCTGTGTTGTTACATTTTGAGAACACTGGCGGAGTAGATTTAGCATAATTCTTAAGAACCCTGGGATTTTCAGATGGTAAATGAGCACTGGCTTCAACTTCAAGTCACCAGCTACATCACCCCCTGAGAGCGAGCCTGTCCTTTGAAGCCAGACATTGACTTCTCCTCTCTACGAAAGAAATAAAAGGCTGTTTGTCCACACTGCAGTCTGTTGTTCGGTGCAGCCACCTTCATTCACGATCAAGCTGGATCTCCTGGGTGACTTTTCTCCCATCAGCAGTGGCTGCTTCCCCTGGCACTTGGATGTTAGGGAGACAGCGTCTTTCCTTAAACCTCATGAGCCAGACTTTTCTTGCCTCGAACTTTTCTTCCGAAGCTTCCTCACCTCTTCAGCCTTCATAGAATTGAAGGGAGTTAGGAGTTACTCTGAGTGAGGCTTTGGCTTAGGTGAATGTTGTGGCTGGTTTCAGCTTCTATCCAGACCACTCAAACTTTCTGCACATCAGCATTAAGGCTGTGTACTTTCTTACCATTCATGTGTTCACTGGAGGAGCACTTTTAATTGCCCTCAGGGACTTTTCCTTTGCTTTCTCACAACTTGGCTAACTTTGGTGCAAGGAGAGGCCTCACTTTCTGCCCCTCCTGGCTTTTGACCTGCCTTCCTCACAAAGCTTAATCATGTCTAGCTTTTCAAGTGAGAGGTGTGTGACTCTTTCCTTTTACTTGAACACTTAGAGGCCGTTGTAGGGTTATGCATTGGCCTGATTTCAGTATTGTTGTGTCTCAGGGAAGAGGAAGGCCTGAGGAGAGGTGGTGGGTGGAGCAGCCAGAACATGTACGGCATTGATAGTTAGGTTTACCGTCTAATGTGGGCGATCATAGTAACATCAAAGATCACTCACCATAGATCACTGTAATAAATATAATAACAAAAAGTTTGAAATATTGCAAGAATTACCAAAATGTGACAGACATGAAGTAATAAGCAAATGCTGTTGGAAAAATGGTGTGATAGAGAATTCTTCAGTTTGTCAAAAACTCATTATCTGTGAAGTGCAATAAAGCAAGAGTCCAACAAAACAGAGGTAGGCCTGTAGTTTTTCCTGTTGATTGAAATAGTTAATTTTTATTTGTTTCTACCCATAAGAACTTTAGTTCTGACTGTTAATTATTTTCCTGGTCTACTGGGCCATCTACATTGCTCTTCCCACTTCCAGTTTCTGTTCGTTATAGTGTGGCCTTCTACAGTGTTGGCCTTGCCAGCTCATTTTTGGGGGTGGGAGGGGGGGTTGGAAGACGAATTATGTTACATTGATGGTTAAAAATAAAAGATGGAATGAAGTTGAAATACTAATGACTAGACTTCTGTAGTGTATCTTTTAGTATCATTAATCAAGGCTGGACTTCTATATCTTGGCTTTTCTTAAAGCAATAAAAGCTATCATTCCTGATGGTTTCTGAGATGTGTAGATTACTCATAGAACTCATGAGTTACCTTTAAGCAATTTTTAGGAAGAGTTGGACCTATTGTAAGGAGATTTGATGTCAGTCTTCATCATCTTGAAAGAAGTACTTTCCCTGAAACTTTTTGAGAACTTGGTACTGTTCTAGTTGAAATTTGGCAGATCTTAAAAAAGCAAGTTGTGGAAACTAAGAAGTTGAAAAATAAAGACCAAAAAAAAGGAGTTCCCGTTGTGGCTCAGCGGAAATGAATCCAACTAGGAACCATGAGTTGAGGGTTCGATCCCTGGCCTTGCTCAGTGGGTTAAGGATCTGGCGTTGCCGTGAGCTTTGGTGTAGGTTGCAGACGCGGCTCGGATCCCGAGTTGCTGTGGCGTAGGTCAGCAGCTGTAGCTCTGATTAGTCCCCTAGCCTGAGAACATCCACGTGCCGCAGGTGCGGCCCCAAAAGGACAAAAGACAAAAAAAAAAAAAGTTTGAAAAATAATGGCAAAAACATACTGGATTAATTGTGACTTCTAGTTCTCAGTTGAAATTTTTTCCTTTTTTCTCTATATATGTTGTGTATGTCTTTCTCTAATAGAATTTTTATTTTTAAAAAATCTACAAGTTGCTATTAACGATGAAAAAGAGGTTTTGCTCATCTAGTTATAAATAACACTGTTCCATAGTATATCAGTCGTGTAATTAGTGTGTATGCTCTGTAAGTCACATCTTTAGTAGGCTCACAAATACTTTACGTATTTTAAGAAGTAGGAAAGTGTTATGTATTCTTGATGTTTATATAAAATGATGATTTCATGATATACATTCATGATATACATGATCTGTAGAATGCTAGAAACCAATGTAAACATCATATACGACTTACTTTGAATTCACTTTGCTTTTTATTTTAAGGGACCAGTTACTCTCCACAAGAAAATTCACACAACCACAGTGCTCTTCATAGTTCAAATTCACATTCTTCTAATCCAAGCAATAATCCAAGCAAAACTTCAGATGCAGTAAGTATATAAACATGCCCAATTTTGTTTTTTGGAATATATTGCAAAAAAATTTTTTTAATCAAAGTCGATCTTTTCTTAGTGCATTTGAACTAATGAGCTAGCCTTATTAGTAGAGGTGAGGAAGGTCAGTAGATGCCATCTTGGTGTTGTTTCATCAGCATTCCTGCATAGAGCAAAATTTACCATTGTGATATTTGACATATAAAAAACTTTAGATTGTGAAACTTGTGATTTAACTTGAGCTTGCTCCCTTTCCATAGTATATAAACTTCCATTAAAAAAATCTATAAATTTATTGAGTTTCTACTGTATATTTTATGCTCTTCAAGACACTAGTGGTATAAAGGTCCCTGACCTCAACAGCATGAAATCCAGTGAGAAAATTGTAGGTTATTTAAAAAAATGAAGTAATTCATTTTGGGTTTTTTAAGGTCAAGGTTCAAATGAAAATTCTAATACATTCATTCAAAAATAAGGTTTCCATTTGCCAAGCGTATGTTAGGTTTTTGATATGTAGAACTAAGGAAGTATGTATCCTAGCTTAAAGGAGCTTTCAGACCTGTGGTGGAGACTGAAAAGTAAACCATGAAAAGGTTGCATGTTACTGGTGTTGGGGGAGTACTTGAGGGGGAGTGGCAGCTTGGATGAGGGAGGTGTGCTAGCCAACAGACTAAAGGTAACTCTCCTAGTTGAAGAGGTCTGGAATTTGTGTAGCATGGAAAGGAACAGTACCTACAAAGACATAGAAGTGGGAACTAGTATCACATGTTTGGAGAACACAGATTTTGATCATGTGGGAGAATGGCAGGCCTCAGGTTACAGGGCTAAGTGGGGCCAGATCATGAAGAGTTCTGTACCTGCCAGGAAATACGAATTTTATATAAAGGCCGTTGAAGGATATAATTGGTGAAGTGCCATATTTTTGCAATTTCAAAAACATCAGATAGCAATGTGGAAAATACATTGTAGGAAGGAAGAACAACTAGAAGGCTATAAAAGTACAGGCTGAATCCAGCAGATAACTTGGTTATCTGGGTAGTCATTACACCTTGATCAGTATTGAAAGACCCTTGGGGGTTTATTATTTTTTTGAATGCATGTGGATAGTACATTTCCATAAAATTGAGATGTCAAAGATTTTCATAAAAATTAATTTAGAGTAGTTTTAAATGTATTAATCTGGGTTCAGTTAGGAAAACAGAAATCATACTAATTATCTTAGCACAGAGAATTTTAAATACAGGGTTGGTTAAGTAGATACTAACAGGTATTGTAGACTGTAGTGATTACCCCTGAGGACTGGGGAGCAAAAGGAAGTGGGGGTTGTAGGAACCTCACAGCTCAGAGGAGGAGCCCTGCATAGTCGGTGACAGCGCCTCTGAGAGGTGCGAGGAAGTGGGTTCTCCGTCTGGGTGGACAGCTGGGAACCCGAACCAGCTGTGGCTGCCAGGCTTCCCCCCTTTCCTGCCTTTCAGTCCTCTTCAAATGTCTAGTGTTGGCAAGATCTGACAGGAAGCCAGCTGGCTAAATAGAATGTCATTTGCATTATCCCAACCCTAGCATCACAACAGAAGATAGAGGGGTGGTATTGAGGCTGAGACAGCAGCTCTATCAACCTTCACCAGTGTTGACCTCACACTGTTGTGCTGAAGCATTTTCACCAAAAGGTAGACTCGGGTTTTACAGTGAGTATCTCCGTTTTTGTGGAAAATGGCCCTCTTAACAAAGTAGCGCCAACCTAAGTTTCCCTTTATCACTGACAATTCAGATTTGGTATTTATCTGCTATTAGGACAAAGGCCATGTGGACATTGTTTTGGTGGGGAAAAAAATCCCTTATTTATGGGAAAATAAGACATGACGAAATTAGAAAGAATAAATAATGAGCTTAGATAAGCTTGAAAAATCCAAATTTTAAAGGGTGTCGGGATTTCACTATGTGAGTGGAAACTGAAGATGGATAAATATCTTGTGTTTTCAGAATCAAGGTTCCACTTTCTGTAGATTTCAACTCTAGACATAATTAACCTTTAAGTAGTGGTCTTTTTCATTATAATGTACTCAGTTTGCAAACTGTAAGTTTAATCTTACCCTAGAAACTAGCTTTTGGACATTTCTGAAGGTTAATTGTAACTGTCTTTTTTTAAAATTACTTCTAATGGAAGTTAGTAATAAGGTGAAACATAAAATTAGGTTTCATTTATATTTCATAATGAAAGAAATGAACAGATTTGTATTAGGTAACCCAGGTCAACACATTATTTTAACCCATGTTAAAATATGAAATAGGTTTTTTTTCAAAAGTAGGTTTTTATTTACTTTTGTGGTTTTGAAGTTTTAAATTTGTCTTTGAAAATCGGTAGCAGTATTATTTGGAGTTAGGTACACAGATGTTTGATTGTATGGATGATTTGTATTAATTGTTGAAAGATGAGTTGAAATTGCCTTTTTTTTTTAGTATTAAGATATTCACGTTGTAGTTCCCTGCTGAGTTCTAGATGAACATTTATTATGGTGTTTAACACAGAGCCCACCTAGTTCATGGTAAATATTTAGGCCTTGTTGAATTTAAATATTTAGCCTTTTTGAATGCCTCCTCCTTCCTAATCTAAATCGTGAGGACTCTCAGACATCACGTAGGCTGTTTTAGATTGTTATGCGTATTTCTGATTTTGAGAGACCTCTTTATTCAGAGAATCTTTTTACTTGGAAAAAAAATTATTTCCATTTAAAGACATTATAATTGGAATCTTCCCTTTTAAGTATAGTTCACCAATTTTGATTTGCTAGTAGTACTTTAAATTCAATCCTAGATTACTTTGTATTTATACTCCCAACTCTCCTTGCTATTAATTAAATATCTTCTGTTTTCAATTAAAATACCTTTTGGAGGTTTTTATGTTTGAGGCACTTAAGATGTTTTCTGTAATCAGTCTTGCCTAAAGATATTCTTTCTACTTAATCATAGAATTCTTAGGACTCCGTGAAATTCTTTGTTACGGGGAATGCCATCTTTGATGTTGTTATTTAATGAACTATTCTTCATTAACAAAGCCATAATTGAATCCCGAGATTAACACTTTATTTTCTATAGCTTAACTTGAGAAGGAGTGGTGGGACTCTATTTCAGAGAGAGTAAATAGGGAGTTGCTTTTTTATTTAAGGCGAGAAAAGCAGCATAAAAGTAAGAGTTCCAAAAGACGTTTTGAATTGAAAGAGCAGATAGGTGCTTCAGTAATTATTTATGCTATTCTTTTAGAGCAGCCATTTTCATATTTTTTAGTCTCGAGACCTCTATATTCATGAAAATTGAGAACTTTCATTTATGTAGACTATCATTGTTTACTCTATTGAAATTTTAAACTGATAAGTTTGAAAAGTAATTTATTGCAAAATAAGGTGCAAAGCTATTATTACATGTCAATACATGTAATATATTTCTATGAAAAATAACTCTCCGAAACAAAAACAGTCATTGACCATCTCTTTAATTCCTGACTTTAATGGGAGAAGATACCTAGATTGTCATAGCTGCTCTGCATCCAGTCTTCTGTGATAGCAAATGTCCTATAAAGCCACTGGGAAACGCCACTGTGTTCTTATGATAGAATGTGGAGGAAGAAGACAGAATTGTCTCAGCAGTATCTGTAGTAGTATTAGTTGTGTTTTTGTGAATGGTCTCGGAGCCCCTCAAGGGTTCCCGAGCAGCACTTGTTGAACTGTTGCCTGAGAGCACGTGTTGGCAACTATAGCAAACCTAATTTATTAGGAAACTTGAAATGTTTGCAGGCCTTATGTTTTAATTTTAGATACTCTTTTTAAAATAAACCTGAGAATTTAACGTGTAACATGGTAAGTAGCTGATAGCTCTGTACTGTAAACTGAAATTTGCTAAGTAGAACTGAAATGTTCTCACAGGAAAGTCTGTGAGTGAGGTGACAGAGACGGATGTGTTAACTAGATGAGGGGAATCTGTTCACCATGTATATGGATATCAGATCATCGAGGTGTACACTTAAATATCTTACAATTTTGTCATTAATATCTCAGTAAAGCTGAAAAAAAGAGATTGCTTTTGCCTTTTGGCTGTGTGTGTGTGTCTCTTAGGGCTGCACCCACGGCATATGGGAGTTCCCAGGCTAGGGATCAAATGGAGCTGAAACTGCTGGCCTACAGCACAGCCACAGCAGCTTGGGATCTGAGCCATGTCTGTAATCTACACTGCAGCTTGCGGCAACACTGCATCCTTAACTCACTGAGCAAGGCCATGGATCAAACCCACATCCTCATGGATACTAGTCATGTTCTTAATCCGAGGAGCCACAAGGGGAATTACTGTTGGCATTTTAAAAATTACCCTTTTACTTAAAAGATTTTTTCCCTTAACTTTTTTTTTTTTGAGGATAGAAGCAGGATGAAGATGAACTAAAAGTTATTATTACTAGTATGTTATCGTAGCGCTGTACCTTGAAGCGCACATTCTGTTCAATAAGACATTAACTTGTACTAACCCAGGATTTGATAGACCCCTGCTTATGAAGGTTCTGGTCTGTGAACTTTTAACTGTCCTGGAGGTTGTGCCAGAGTGGAAATGAACTGTTATTAAGTACACTGTTTACCTGAGCAGTGTGTGTTTTGTAGAGCAATACCTTTGGCTAGGAAAGCAGTATGTTGATAGTTCTTCTGATGCAAGCTCCTTGTTTTCCTGCAGCACAGGTCACAGTTCACACAACCATCAATTTGAAGAACACTGGTTTAGATCACTCTGACCCTAGCCTTCTGGAAGCTAGGGAATTGAGAATTAACTCTCTACTAATTGTGAAGGTTTAGAAGCATGAGGCAGATATCCATAGCCTTATTATTCTGAGATGTAAACCTGAGAGCAGATTCTGCAGTATTTCTTCAACTGTCTTCAAATTACTAGGACATTTCCAAAATTAGTGTTGATTTATTGGAAAAATAGATGGCGGGAACTTGAGTTTTGATCCTTTCTTCTGTTAATTAGTTTTGTGACCTGTGAACAACGTGAATGTTCTCTTGGCTTGTTCTTAGGCGGTTAAATTAAAGCTGAGTAGGCAGTGCATAAGGGTTCCTTTCCTCAAGCTTTAAAACTGTGACCCTCTGCACTATGATAAAACCAGAAGAAGGATGGGCTGTCAAGGTATAAACCTTATTTATTTTAATGTCAGGGCTCCTTTGGAAATTAGATTCATCTAGAAGTATACTTGGGGTTCTACCAGACTTCATGGAAAATAGGTTCCATGAGAATTGGGCTTTTTAGATATTTCTAATTTCATTGTAATTTTACAGTGCCTGTGAACTTGGCATCAAGAGAATGTATCTGAGAACATAGACCAGACTGAATTATGAGAAAATGAGTGACACTGCTGATCCTATATATATTGTGAGACAGGGTTTATTATTTACTTGACCCATCTCATGGATTTTGAAAGTGAAGTCAAGTCATATCTTGTAATTAGCTTTGTGTTTACATTAAAGTTTTTTTGTGTGTGTCTTGCGTTTTTCCCCCCTCACTAAGAACATTGAATACAGGCAGGTTGTTCTCTGTTACAGACTATGTGATCACTACTGTGAAGAGCCTGGATCTTATGTGTTCTCATGCTGTCAAATCAGTCATTTGAGAGTGGGTTCTCTAAGCTACCCTCCATGTGACTGGATTTCAGCAGTTAAAGCTGTGATGTTGGGGAGTTTCGTAATGCTTTTCTAAAGTCAAGGTGAAGATATCTTGTCTTTGTTCCTGGGCCTCATAAACTACTAATCTGTTTAATTTGGTATTTTAACAATTGGTTTTCCATTTGTTATCCTTTAAGGTCCATATAGACTAAGATCTCCCAAAAGGTATACACACATAATTACATTTTAGATCAGGGCACCTTTATCTGAAATCTTTTTCCATATGTATGCTTTGATATTTCATATCAAGTGATTGTTAGTAACATTTTCTAATCTTTAAAAATGTATTTTTTAAGCCTTATGATTCTGCAGATGACTGGTCTGAACATATTAGCTCTTCTGGGAAAAAATACTACTACAATTGTCGAACAGAAGTTTCACAGTGGGAAAAACCAAAAGAGTGGCTTGAAAGGTATCTGCTCTTAATGAAATTGAACGTTATTTTTCATTCTTGGTTCTATAGGCTAGCATCTTAGAATGCTAAACATTGTAAATTTAGGTTTCTTAGTGTGGTGCTCAGCACTCCCGAATTTAATTGCAGTGGTTGGACCATTGTCTGTGTTTTCCATAAATTCTCTTTACCATTAAAAAAAAAAAAAAAACTAGAACAGGTAAAAAACTGTACACAGGGGCCTTGTGAAGAGTCAGTATATTTAATTTAAAAATGTATATTAATCTGCATTATACATTTTCGTTATAATTTATACTAGAAATCTTTATAATTCTTATAGGACGTTAAGTTTCCTTTATAAATGTCTAATTATTATTGCAGAGTTTTGGTTGTAGGGTTAATAGCATATAAATAATTGGTATAATATTGTCATCAGTGAGAAACGTGTTTTTTTTTATTTTCCATGTACTATTTCATTGCACATTTGCCCAGAAGTGTTAAATGTAGATTCATTGTACCTGTTGTAAGTTTTTGGGGTTTATTTTTTGTTTTTAGAGAGCAGAGACAAAAAGAAGCTAACAAGATGGCAGTTAATAGCTTCCCAAAAGATAGGGATTACAGAAGAGAGGTGATGCAGGCAACAGCCACTAGTGGGTTTGCCAGTGGAAGTAAGTATTACCTTTTTTTTTCTTTGAACCAGTATGATGTTTGATTCATTCCTACAGTTCATTAGCTTTACAGATTTATATGCATAACCATTTGTGTCTGTGAGCTAAAATAAATAAAAACATAGGAATTTTCTTTTATGTTGAATCTGCCCTCATGACCTGTGTGTCATTTTGTTTCTTGTGAAGGGAAAAGGGTACACAGTAGAATTTTGTTTCTTGTAAAGGGAAAGGGTACACATAAGTATTCATCACTTCTCAGTAGTGCCACTGACTTGGTTACACAATAAAATTTTCATGTTATGGATTGGTTTCTTTTAAAATAGGAGCCTCCCTTACCCCACTGCTCCATTTAAATGGACACTGGAAAACGCCCCTGGGTTTCTGTCTAGTAATTGAATCATAGCCACACAGCTAGTGACATAAAGTACCTATTGAAGTTCTCTGTTAACCAGGGAGAAGCTTATTTATCCTTATGTTTGGAAATGAATTTCATCATGATCATAGTATCTGTGTGTTCTCTCCATACTGTGGGCATAAGTGTTCTCATGAGGTCAGATTTTGTTTAAGTAGAGACAGTAGGGGTAACATACTTCTATTTTTTTAATTCAAATAAAATTAGAATTTGAAGATTTTACTAGATATATTCTATTCCCAGTGGCTTCCCTTGCCCAGAATAGAATTTAAATGCCACATAGAGTTCTTAGGCTCTTTAGCAAAGTTCGAATCAAATTTTGAGAATTTTAAGATGGGTTTTGGAAATTCTTAGACTTTAAGTATTTGAATTCTCCTTTTATTTATTTTTTTAACTTTTCTGAAACAGGTGACTTATTAAAGTGCCTTTAATCATATTGTAGTTGATTTTTCCTGGATTTTCTTTATTAATTGATTTTATTACAATTATAGGTGTACAAAAATCATCACAACCAAATTTTATAGCATTTCCTTAAGTGTTTGAATTCTTTTATAACCCAAAACAAAAAAAGTAGGGAATAGGGAGTTCCCTGGTGGCCTTTTGGTTAAGAATCTGGCATCAG
>PVHT021183661.1:12790462-12852964 GCA_004024745.2 Catagonus wagneri
GCCTTTAATCATATTGTAGTTGATTTTTCCTGGATTTTCTTTATTAATTGATTTTATTACAATTATAGGTGTACAAAAATCATCACAACCAAATTTTATAGCATTTCCTTAAGTGTTTGAATTCTTTTATAACCCAAAACAAAAAAAGTAGGGAATAGGGAGTTCCCTGGTGGCCTTTTGGTTAAGAATCTGGCATCAGCATCGTCACTGTGGGGCTCAGGGCACTGCTGTGACGTGGTTTCGATCCCTGGCCCAGGGGCTTCTGCATGCTGTGGGCATGGCCAGAAAAGGAGGGGGGATATATTTGTCCCAGCGAAGGATATTGAATTTTTAATGGGAACAATTTAAGATGAAACAGATAATAAAATAGTTCTGGAGAAGTGAATGTTTAAAATGTGTTCCTTGGAACGTTAACTTTTTATATTAGTGAAATTATATTCTTAGAAAATAAGAATGATTTACAGTACTGGATTTTAGGATACTAAGAATATTGTGTTTTGAGACAGAAGACTTGGGTTGTAGTCCCATTTCACTTCCTAAGTAACTGACTTTTGGCAAATAACTAAAAATGAGAGATCTTCTATTTCAGGTTAAAAAAATAGTGCCCAGCTTGTGGTCCCCCTGAACAAATTGCAGGTATCAAGGAAGGCTAAATGAGTATAAAAATAACATTTTTTCAGTTATTGGATCAGACCTCTCCTTGTAATGGCTGATGGTTCCCAGAGGAAGAAGATCAGAGCCTAGTATGTCTGTTCTTTCCAAAGTAACGTGTCATTTAAGTCACTTATCCTCTCTCGGGATAATTAGAGATCTGATAGAAACATTGATGGGAGTAAAAATACTATTTTGTCTGTTTAATAGAACGTCTTTAAGGAAGTAAGATCAGAGTTGTGTTTTTACATTATTTGTGTGCATATTTTCCAAAAGTGAAATCAGGAGTTTCTGCTGTGGTGCAGCAGGTTGAGAATCTGCAGTGGCTCGGTTGCTGTGGAGGCATGGGTTTTATCCCCAGCCTTGTGCAGTGGGTTAAAGGAATCCAGTGTGGCCACAGCTGCAGCATAGGTTGCAGCTGCAGCCCTAGCCTGTGCTACAGGTGTGCCCATTTAAAAAAAAAAAAGTGAAGTCAATTTTTGTTAATGATTTCGGAAGTTAGGCATGTTTATTATTAAAAAATAGAGGGAAAATATTTTAATCTTATGACTCAGGAATACTTGGTGACATAATACTTTTTTCTAGCTGTATGTAAATGTGTATAAAAATTACATATGTATGTATTTTACACCAAAAATCAGATTTTATGTTACCTTTTTTAACCTTTTCTTCTGTTCAGTAGTATTTCAAGGATTTGTTTTCCTTGTCATTTTATAAATTAAACATTTGCTGTATTGACTGCATGGTGTTCCACTTTTTGGTTGTGCCCTCCTACACACAAACACACACACACACAGATCCTCTAATCCATGGGTACTTAGGGTGGTTTTTAGTTTTTTCCTGCTGTAAACAACGCTGTTATTCTTTCCTTTGCCCACTTACCTAATTACTTAGCTAAATTCCTCAAAGTACAAATGAGAGGTCAGTGAGTCTGTGTGTTGAATGTAGTCATATATTACACGTTTTGAGTTTTGTTTGTTTGAGAAAGGGCTTTAGCTATTTCCCGCACTTAAAAAAAAAAAAAAATGGTTTGGTAGTAATCAAGTCACTAGGGCCATTTAAGTGCTTACCTTTCTCTCTCCAAAAGATGTTGGCAGTTTTCCCGTATGTACAGCGCATTGATGCTCATGTAGGGTAGGGCTTAAAGCTTTGTTGTTCCTAACAGCCCATAAAAGTGTGTGTGTATGTATATGTATGTAGGGCGGACTGGGGAGATTTTATATGTAGCAAGAGAAGTAGAAAAAAAGACTTTTAAAAAGTATTGATGTGTTTCAGGCTTTTTTGGCAATGTAGCAAATAATATCCACAATTTGACATTGAAATTGTATGGTTACAGAAACTTTAACTTGGAGTTCCTCAACACTGATGCTGGCATTTGGGGTCAGGTCATTCTTAGAGGATTCTGTCCTGTGTTGTAGGATATACAGCAGCATTCTTGTCTCTATATACCAGGTCCCAGTAGCGCACTTCTTCTCCGCAGTCGACCAAAGATAACTACAGACTTTGCCCAGTGTTCTTGCTGTTGGGGGAACGGTGCTAATAGAGAACCCATGCAGCTGTAGCTTCCTCATTTGCTGTAGTGCTGCTGCTGGTTTTTTCCCCCAAGCTTTACACATGTGTCTTTTTTTTTTTTTTTTTTTTTTGAGAGTAGCTTTGATTTTGTTTTTTGAAGATTTTTATCTTTTTCTATTATAGTTGACTTCACACATTTACCTTTAATTTTCACCTGAATACATTTACTTTGATGCCTTTTGGCTCTGGTCATACAGAACTGAAAGGGAATTATCTTGGTGAGGAAATAAAAGTTTCTAGGTAGTGAAGTAAAAAGGTTCGTGGGAATTGGGTATTGTTTCTGTTTATCTGTTCCTAAAAGCTTCTATTGTGATAGCATTCTTTTCTGGAGGAAACTCGAGAGTAAAAATGTTTTATTTTATGTTCATGCAGGTTGATAGTTTTTACCTGTTAAGTAAATTGTTGTCATGTAACAGATGTTTGTAATCTGCTGTGATAGCTGTCTTTTTCATTTTTATAATAAGATAATATGTGCATAATTTGTAACATCGAATTGCATTAACTGAGTTATTAAGTCAAAAGACCTTGTTTTGATAGGATTGAAGTTTTTCGGCAGTGCCTGGTGCCTTTATTTGGCAGTAACTTGTAGAAGCTGTGTTCTGACAACTTGAAAACTGACTTGTAATTTAAGCATAGGCACTTCCTTCTTTGTGCTGTCATGCCCTCTAGACTTGGAGGAACCATGAATTGGAAAAAACAACACAGTTTTCAACAGGGAGGGCATCCTTTGGTAATATTATGTATCATGTAGTTGAATCTTAAGGTGTTTTTCTTCCTGGAAGTTGCTTTAATCCTTTAGTTACTGGTGAAACTTTTGTAACTTAGGCTAGTGATTTTTGATAAGTAAAATTTTTGTTACTGTGACTGCTGAAATTTTCCCTTTTTTGTACTCTTTCTGCAGAAGCAAAAGTACTTTTGGGTTTAAAATATTTTTGTGGCTTTAGATTGGAAGAAGATCTGTTTTAAATTTAACTGACAATGCCAAGTAGAGTTTTCTAACTTGGCTGCAGTTGTGTAGGGCTTCTGTTTTCAGATAGCATTATCTGTAACTTAATTTTATAGCTAACTCTGTAATTTGTTGGCATTATTAAAAATATGAATTGTTTTGCTTATTGAATGCAGAGTTCTTTATAAATTCTACCATCCTAAAATGAGGTCATTTGGAGTTCCCTTCGTGGCCCAGTGGTTAACGAATCCGACTAAGAACCATGAGGTTGCGGGTTCGATCCCTGGCCTTGCTCAGTGGGTTAAGGATCCGGCGTTGCTGTGAGCTGTGGTTTAAGGTTGCAGACATGGCTCGGATCCCGCGTGGCTGTGGCTGTGGCGAAGGCCAGTAGCTACAGCTCCTGTTAGACCCCTAGCCTGGGAACCTCCATATGCCGCAACTTGCGGCTCTACATAAAGGCAAAAAGACAAAAAATAAAAATAAAAAAAATAAAATGAGGTCATTTAATCCCTAGTTCCAAATACTTTAGAGCCCACTGATTAGCTATGTGAGTATTTAGAAGAGTCAGACTAATAAAGCTAATATTCTTTTGTGGCTGAACCACTGTGGACAATTCGATTATTAGAACAATGATGCGGGTTTTTAAAATGGAACTTTTTTTAGTGAAATGTTATAACTCCACCAATAGGATCTTTTAAAAAATGTTTTGTTTGAACTGTGGTGTGGTTCTAAAGAATCCCCCTAAAACTAGTAGCCCACTTGATATCTGAGTATAGAGTAATATTTATAGTTGAGGTCAAATTCCTTTTCCAGTATTTGGATGTTTTATATGCTAGTGGTGAAACTGCAGACACTTAACAGAGCTTGCAGTTTTATAAGAAGATATAAGTACAAGTATGTTGCTAAATTAGCTGATGTTAAAAGACAGGATTCTAACGTAATCTTTTTTCTTCCCCTTCCGTCATTCCAACATCTCTTTTTCCGAACTCTGAACTAAAGTGGAAGACAAGCATTCCAGTGATGCCAGTAGTTTGCTCCCACAGAATATTTTGTCTCAAACAAGCAGACACAATGACAGAGACTACAGACTGCCAAGAGCAGAGACTCACAGTAGTTCTACGCCAGTACAGCACCCCATCAAACCAGTGGTTCATCCAACTGCTACCCCAAGCACTGTTCCTTCTAGTCCATTTACGCTACAGTCTGATCACCAGCCAAAGAAATCATTTGATGCTAATGGAGCATCTACTTTATCAAAACTGCCTACACCCACATCTTCTGTCCCTGCACAGAAAACAGAAAGAAAAGGTATGCCATTATTACTAGATGCTGCACGTTGAACTGTAGTTTCTGATTATATTACATTATTTCCGTTACCTTAAATAAGACTCTTAATTATAAATTTTACAAGTCTTTAGAATGTTACTTCATAGATTAAGATCTAGAGCTAGCCATATTTTTTCTGATTTTGAATTATGAAGCCTCAGGAATGTTTTTTGCCTTTGACGTTTTGAAGTCAGGTGCTTAATTTAGAACAGTTAATAATGGTTTATGTAACTTATTAAAAGCCAAATGACTGTCCCTTCATCTTTGTATAAAATAATTTTTGATTTTTGTGATAATTGTCTTCATGGTTTAGTTTAGAAATTGTCTCATTTTTCTATTAAAATTTAATATGAGTAGAGACATTTTAACTTGTCTTTTCCACATAACATGGAATGATTGGTTTCAGTTTGTGTATTAGAAAAGTTAGTTATGGGCCACAAGATAAGGAATCTTAATGTCTGGACTAGGACTTAAGTTTAAAAGAGTAGAAGTTAAACATTGAACCCAAATTGTGTTTATTCAGGTCTATGCTAATAACCATAGAGTGTTTGAAAAAGAGAAAAATTATGACAGCTACTCCTTCACAGGTGATGCATAATGGAAAAAGGGTGATGGGATAAGCATGTTTGCACAAACCACTCACAATCCCAGATTTACACAGTTTTAAGAAACTAAGGAAATTAAAATATACGTAAATAAATTTTCATGAGTAGACTCATTACCAGACTGATTAGCATATTCGCGTCAGTGGATGTTGAGTTTTTCTGTGTCCTGTGGGTTTAGAAGATGCTACATGAACCCGAGGAGTCTTCAGGCTTTTACTGTATTGTCTGACTCCTTTGTTGACAAAGAATTTAAGTAATTGGGTTTCTTTTGTTTCGTTTCCTCTCCTTTTATGCCTGTTACTTGGATTTCCCCTGTAGCAGTTGTTACACATTACTAAACCATACTTTTATAATATAGTGCATAATACATGAAACAGGTTATTCCAAGTGTTGTCAACTTCCTTAAAGATGGTTTGTACCAAAATTCACATGTACAAGTTATATTTACCCTGGTGCAGAACTGAATTTCTGAAAGAGAATTCCTGAAGAAAAAATCTGAATTAATGCATTGTTATGTAGTAGTACTTTATAAAGGATATTACAGTTTTTCATTTCTGCTAATTTTCTTTTGATTATTTGGTTATAGAAAAATTTATCCTAAAAACTGCTGTCAGTTTAAAGAAACATCCTTTGGCCTTTAAAAAGACCTTTGGTTTTTATCTCATTTCACCTCTTGTTTATTTAATGAACACTTTTTACCTCTTTTTTGGAATTCTTTTCTTCCCTGACTTCTAGGATACCTCTGCTCTTTAATTTCTAGGTCCTTTCTTGCTCCTTAAATATCAATATCACTAGGGTTCAGTATTTTACTGTGTTCTCCTCTTTCTTCTTGTTCAACATGTCGTTTTTTTTGGCCTTTTGGGTTGCACCCATGGCACACAGAAGTTCCCAGGCTAGGGGTCAAATTGAAGCTACAGCTGACAGTCTACACTACAGCCACAGTAACTTGGGATCCAAGCCGCATCTGCGACCTACAACACAGCTCTCCTGGATCCCTGACCCACTGAGCGAGGCCAGGGATTGAACCTGGATTCTCATGGATACCTGCATACTTATGGATTGGTTTTCATTGCACCACAAGGGGAACTCCTCAACATGTCGACTTTTGCTTGGCATCTATTCTTGAGACTTCCTTGTCTACATAAGGACACCCTAATTCTTATTTCTAACTCACACACATAAATGTTTCCTTTTCTAAGCAGTTGGTATTTGTTTCAACTCCCCAGAATATTGTGTCCTAAATTCCTCCCTTTTCCATAGTTCTTAGGTTCTTACTGACAACGCTGTCATCCTACCTGTTCATGTTCTTTAGCCTTCTTGCCCTTCTCCCCCTACCCATCCATCAGCAAATCCTGGACTCTTCCCCCTGATTGCTATTTGTGCATATCCTCCTCTTAAAATTTTGCCACTGCCATTATTGACACTCGGGTCATCTGTCTTGAAATAACCTTCTGATGGCTATTGTGGTTTCTTCTACCCAGTGTGTCCACTTATGGTGGCATCACTATAAAATTTAAATTGGATTGTGTTTTTTCCTTACTTAAAAAGTTCTGATTGTTTTCTGTGATCTAAAGGATTTGAAGTCCATACTTCGCAGTAAGATTATAGCAAGCCTTTGACAGTCTGGTTGCAGTCTGTCTTACTAGATTGATTTCCAGTATTTAACTCTCATATCTGCTGCAAACTTGCACATTTTTTGTCATGTTATATTCTTTCTTGTTTTGAGCGTTTGCTGAAAAGAACACCTTCTTTCCCCCATTCAGTTGAACTTACTACTCTTTAAGAGCCAGCTTTGATGTCCTTGGGTTCTCAGTATCAGTTAACCACTCCCAAACTATGCTTCTCAAACACCTTTTTTTTTTAAAAAATTTGTCTATTATAGCTCTTAACCACTTTATAATTTTAGTTCTTTCAGTTAGACTCTCCTGTGTAGGATTAGGCATTATGATTTGTTTCATTTTGTACTTCATTTACCCTCTACTCTCTCCCTCCTTCAAGTACCATTCCCATTCCAGATGAACTTAACATAATTTAAAAAAGTAACTGTGTACCAGGTTAGCACATGGTGTAAGAGGCAACTTCGCCAAAATCCACATTCTTTTTATAAAACTGTACATAATGAAATAAATCACAAATCTGTATTAGCTTGGACTCTAGTAATTCAACTCTAGTAATTCAAAATTGTTCATAAATCATAGGTGATTCAAGTTTAAATTTACAAAATGTTTGTTGATCACAAACTTTATATGAAAATTTTATATATAATTTTAAACTTACAGTAAGAAACTTGATTAGAATTGCCTATAGGGAAAATAGTATAATCTTTCCACATATTTCCCTTGCGTGGGAGTTGGAGACAATATTATTTCCATAAATTGTGTAACAGGTTGGGTCTTTTCAGTTTGTTTTCCAATTAGTCTAAATTTGTGAAAATCCATTAATTTGAAATTTTTTTTTTTTCCTCAATGGAGACATCTATGTTACCTAAATTAAGTTTACCATTGCTTTTTACCAACATAGTGATTTCCTTATTTGGATTTTCCTTAGCAAATAATTTATATTAAGAGGTTGATGGCTCAAGTAAAATAGATCTCTTGGTCTTAAGTGCTAATAGTACAGCTAAACTGTATTTAAGGATGTCAGCAGTAGGATGCTGTGTTACATAATTCAAGAGCAGGATCTTTACCGGGTCACCACGCGGTGCAGTTGGAAAATCTGTAAACCAGCTATAATGCAAAAAATAAAAAATAAATTATTAAAAAAAAAAGCAGGATCTTTGTCTTAGCCACTGCTCTCTCACTAAAACTTGACAAATAACAGGCAGTCATTTAAGTATTTGTTGTAGATGAGTAAATAACTGAAAGACTGGTATTGAGTATGAGGGTTGGGTAGCACCCGCATTGGTCGTGGTTTCATGGTTTAAAAAAAATATATTTGGGAATTCCTGTCTTGGCTCAGCAGTTAACTGAGTATCCATATGGACTAGTAACCATGAGGATGCAGATTCAATCCCTGGCTTCACTCAGTGGGTTAAGAATCTGGCATTGCTGTGAGCTGTGGCGTAGGTTGCAGACGCGACTTGGATTCCATGTTGCTGTGGCTGTGGTGTAGGCCGGTGGCTTCAGCTCTGATTTGACCCCTAGCCTGGGAACCTCCATATGCTGCGGGTTCGGCCCTAAAAAGACCAAAAAAAAAAAAAAATTTTTTTTGGAGAAAAAGAAGAATGTTATATGTGTTGTGCATTTAATTAAAAGATACTAGCAATAATTTTAGATGTTTTAATGCCATTGTGTCTTTCACTGAAAAGAACTTAAGATAAATACATCTATGCTTGCTTGAGGGACAGGAGGAACAGAAGTTGAGGGAGAAGCTGTGAAGCTCTTTGATTTTGCAGAGAATAATCCTGATGTTAGGTAGGGTGAAAAAAGGGTGTCAGGTACCTTCTTTTGTTTTTACTTTTTTATTTTATTATTATTATTTTTGCTTTTTTTAGGGCCACACTCATGGCATATGGAGGTTCCCAGGCTAGGTGTCAAATTGAAACTACAGCTGCCGACTTACATGAGAGCCACAGCAGCGCAGGATCTGAGCCATGTGACCTACACCACAGCTCAGGACAGCGCTGGATCCTTATCCCACTGAGTGAAGCCAGGGATCGAACCCGCAAACACATGGTTCCTAGTTGGATTCGTTCCTGCTGTGCCACAATGGGAACTCCAGGTATCTTCTTTTAGATTTATGTCCGATTTTTGTGGTGGCATTTGAACATCTGTTGACAAGATTACTTTATTGAACAGCCATGTAACATACCGAAGTACAGAGAAACTGTGATGTGCTTTAAAAAAAAGAAATCTAAAGCTGATTTTCATTGGTTGGCACCGCAATGACCATTCTAAACTGGTCCTAACTCTTTCCAGATTTGTGAAATCACCAAATAGGCAGATGTGGGTCATTGTTTTTTGCTTTGGCCAAATAAGTGCCAAGAGTCCAGAAGAGTTTAATGACTTCAGTGAACAGGTTTCTCTTTTAATAATTTATAGTTATGCCTTATTAACATACGTAAGTTTAAGAAGCAAATAGTGTAGCCACAGGAGCAGACCTATTCAGTGACCTTAAGCCAGCTCTCTGAAAATTAGCGTGTCTAATGAGTCACATAGCAACATGCTGGTTCTATAGTCGTAATCTAATGGGGGGGTGGTTAGTCATTCATTAATGAGATGTGGCTTTGTCACCTAGAATAAACTTCCTTTTTATGTTTTGATGATATGCTTTGACTGGGTGAAATTCATCTTGAAGGCTTTTTCGGTATGTGTTAGGGAAGTAGTCTCTTACAGACAATTAGGAGGTCAGAGCAGGCTGTCAGGGGGTCCCATTCAGCCCTGACTTGCTTTGCATTAAAACTACTTTTAGGGAGTTCCCATTGTGGCACAGTGGAAACAAATCTGACTAGTGTCCATGAGGATGTGAGTTTGATCCATGGCCTTGCTCAGTGGGTTAAGGATCCAGCAGTGCTGTGAGCTGTGGTGTAGGTCACAAATGTGGCTTAGATCCGGCATTGCTGTGGCCATGGCATAGGCCGGCAATTGCAGCTCTGATTTGACCCCTAGCCTGGGAACCTCCATATGCCACGGGTGCGGCCCTTGCAAAAAAACAAAACAAAACAAAACAAACAAAAAAACTGCTTTTAGGATTACCAAATATTCATGTAAAATTACACCAATTGGCCATAGACATACTTAAATACTTGTTGAATAACTGAAGACATTAGTGTGGAGATTTAGTCTGATTTAGTAAATTTCACTAAAATTATGTTTAGTCAACTTAATAAAGGTATTTTGAATGATGATGGGGAATTTCTGTGATAAAAGGATATTAAATTAGAAAATATTGCTTATAAGTTGACCAGCAAAGAAGATGTTTTTAATCAGGACCAAAACACATTTTCCTTAAAAAAAAAAAGTTGGTAAATTCAGCCTCATAAGATAGTAAAAACCTTCTCTAAGGAAGAGATAAAATAAACAGTGGTTGAAAAACACATACCAAGTTGGGAGAAAAGATTTGCAACATACATCATACATAAATAACAGTATGTTAAGGAATTCATCAAAGCAGCATGAAAAAGACAATCCAGTAGAAAAATGAACAAATGAAATGAATAGGCAATTAAAGAAGAGAAATTTAAAATTGCTAGCCTTGGAGTTCCGGCTGTGGCACAGTGGGTTAAGGATCTGGCATTGGCTTAGGTCTTTGCTGATGTGCGGGTTCTGTTCCCAGCCCCTCAGATTTGATCCCTGGCTTGGGAACTTCATAGGCCTCGAGTATGGCCAAAAAGGAAATAAATAAAAATGCCAGCCTTGCCTTAGAACAGTTAGAAAAATCAACTCAGAAAATAGAACAAAGACTTAACTTTAGGAGCTAAAAACTCTAAAACTCTTAAAGAAAATAAGGGAAAATTTTTATGACATTGGACTTGATAGTGATTTTTTTTTAGATATGACATCAAAAGCACTGCCAACAGAAGGAAAAAATAGATAAATTGGACTTCCTCAAAATTAAAATCTTCTGTGCATCAGGGGCACTTTAGAGTGAAAAGACAACCCATGGAATGAGAGGAAGTAATATTAAGCCATATCTGTTAAGGGCTTAATATCCAGAATATACAAAGTCCTATAACTTAACAAAATGAAATGGCCCAGTTCAAAATTGAGCAGTGGAGGTTAAATAGACATTTTCCTTAGAATATATTCTAATGGCCAGTGAATGCATGTGAAGGTGTTCAATGTCACTAGTCGTCAGGGAAAGCCAATCAAAACTGCAGTGAAATATCACATCAGACCCATTAGGGATGACGGTTATTTAAATAAAAAAAAAAGTATGTTGGAGGCTGTGCATAAATTGGAGTCCTTATGCATTGCTGGTAAGAATGTAAAATAACACACTGCTGTTATATAGTTGCTGTTATATAGTTGGGCAGTTCCTCAAAAAGTAAAACAAAATTACCACGGTATCCAGCACTTCCATGACTAAGTACAGAATCCAAAGAATTGAACGGTAGGGCATCAAATGGGTATTTATACACCAGGGTTCATAGCACTATTCACAGTAGCCAAATGGCAGAAATAATTCAAATATCCATCAGCAGATAAAGGATAACAAAATATGATACATATACGTGCAGTATTACTCAGCCCTGAAAAGGAATAAAATTCTGATCCTGCAACATGGACGAAACTTGAAAAAACCTTATGCCAAGTGACAAAAGGACAGATATTGTATGATTCCACTTAAATGAGGTACCTAGAATGGACAGATTCATGGAGACAGAAACTAGAATAGTGCTTATTTAGGAGCATGGAAGAGGGGAACTTTTTTGTTGCTGTTGCTTTTTTTGTTTGTTTGTTTGCTTTTCAGAGCCTCACCTTTGGCATATGGAAGTTCCCAGGCTGTAGATTGAACTGAAGCTGCAGCTGCTGGCGTAGGCCACAGCCGCAGCAACACCAGATCGGAGCCTGATCTGTGACGTACACCACAGCTCACAACAACGCTAGATCCTTAATCCACTGAGTGAGGCCAGGGATTGAGCCCACATCCTCATGGATACTAGTCAGGTATACTACCACCAAGTCATGATGGGAACTCTGGGGAGCTGTTGTTGAATTGTATAGAGAGTTTCTGTTAGGAAAGATGGAAAAGTTCTAATAGTGGTGATGGTTTGCACTTAATGCTACTGAACTCTAAACTCAGAATTGGTTAAAATGGTAAGTTTTATGCTATATATTTTACCAGCATAAAAAAAAAATTCAAGAGAAAGATTACCAATACAATATTGGAAATGAAAATGAGATTTTTTCCCTTGTAAGATTAGTGACAGTTAACACTAGTGAATGTAGGGAAACAGTGGGTAGGAGTAAGTTATTGTGGAGGTCACTTTAGTAAAAGTTTTGAAAGAATTTTATCTTCTACATGTATTAGCATAAAGATTTTCTTGTCTGAATAAAACAAGTTGCAAAAAAAAATTTCCTTGTTATGAAACATCAATGGTATATTTTTATATGTATTTTGAATGCATAGAAAAAGTTCTGGACAGGCACATGATTTTAAAAAATCATGAATTATATGATAAAAAATTAAAAGTCACATTATATACCTCGTGTTGTCATCTAGGTATCTCATGGTTTTCTCCTATTCTTGTATATTTTGTCTTTATAATTTCTCCATGTTGTACCCTCTTGAGTAACAGCACTACCACAAAAATGAAACAGGCAGGCTGCCCTTGTTGCATCAGTAGTTTGGCTTTGTTGACATGTCCTGTTCAGTGTTGTTATAGCAACTGTCAGAATATTGTAGAAAACTAATGCACTTTTACTCTAAGTTTTTTAGATTTTAGTGCAGATCAAGAAGTTAATTTGGGATACTAGAAAAATGTAGAATCCACATGCAAAGTAAGAAAATTTTGATTTGGTTTATGCTTTCTTGAGTATTTTGAAAGGGTGCCCTATAAATTAGAAGAGGTGGTGGTCTTACCTTAAGCCTTAAAGATAGGTTGTTAATATTTCTATGTGAAGTCTAGTCCTTGGTATCTTACTCCCCCTACTGGTAAAAATTGGAAATATAAATAATTCATAATTATAAGCATGAGGGAGAGAAAAAAGTTTTATCAAAGCTAATATACACAATGTAAATTAAAGGAAAACATACTAATTTGGTGGTTTGTATTAAAGGATTGGTTAGAGATCTACAAATCATAGAAATAGTAGGTAATAAAGTGACTTAGTTCATTTTAAGTTTAAAATACGTTAGGAAGAGATTTGTAAGAGATATCCTTAAAAAAATATCATAGACACACAAAAATGCTATAACTAAAATTAGATACCATTGTTTTGCCGAAAACTGAAAACATATGCTTAACATAACAGGTTTCTCGAATGCTTGGCAAAGTTTGCATTTAAAGAATGAGGCCAGAGGCTGATATTAAAAAGCAGAAGAGCCTGTTATAATGACTTCGTAATGCAAAATGCTACATTAATTTTCTTAAATTTGTTATTTGACTTTATTTTCAGAGATCTAGATTTTTAATTTGATACAAAATGTGTAAACAGGGAAGTATATTAATCTAGCATTCTAACAGGTCAGATTCTGTATTAAAAGGTTTTAGACAATTAGAAATATTAATTAAAATTAAATATCTGTGTAGAAAAGGCACACACAGTTGACTGTGTATTTGTTCTGAATAGTTTGTTACCGTTGTGTGTTAAAAAAAAAAAGGTGGTTGAGGATTTTTTGATTATTAAAATCTTAAGTTAAATTTGTCACTAAGGCTGTGTGATGTTACTTGGGCTGTATAAGACTGCATAATATTTATTATAATAGCATACTCTTCATTGTCTACTTTGACAGTTACTTTTAGAGACCTTAGGCTTTGCTTCCCTTTTTTTGAACCTAGAATTTAAGGGATAGAACACATACATAAACACACACCTGGACCTTTCTAGCGGATTCAGTCAGTGGATACACGCTGATGCCGTTTTGTACCAGGGCTACAGAGAGAAATAAAACAGAATTCCTCCCCTGAAGGAGTTCACTTTCTGATAGAAGGGAGAGATGATAAACTATATAATAGAAGGTGCTGTGTAATAGAATCTGTGTTGGGTTGCTCTGAATGCAGAAGACCAGCATGCACCCAATAGTTTGCAAATCTTGAGTTTTAATGGTAAAAGTAAGACTCCTTTCAGGATAGTATTTTATATTTGTATTAATTATCAAACTCAATCATTTATTCTCAGTTATACTTGGAGGCTGAAGCAAGTAGTATTAAAGATACTAAGATGTAACATGCTTTGGGGGAGCAAATGCAGATGTCTCCGTGTGTCTTTAGGGAGAATGGGGTGGAGCCATTTAAAAAAAAAGAAAAAAAGGCATGCTGAAGACCTTCCTGGAGAAGCTGTGTAGCGTTCCTATCTTTGATCTTGTCCTTTCTCTACTTTGTTTTGGTTTTGTTTCCTTTTGTTTCTAAAGTTAAAAGGAACTTGGGAAATTCTCTAATGTATTTTCTCATAACCAGCATGGGGTGTCAGAATCACCCATAGAACTCTTAGACGTTCACCAGATGCTTGGACCACCCCCGAACCACCCCAGGTTCATTAGATCTGGGGTGGAGTTCTGGTATCTGAATTTGTTTTCCAATTTTATAGTTAATTCTGATAAGCTCATACTCAAAATCAAACCTTTTAAAAGAGAACCTCTGACCTTTGGAGATGTTACTTGCTCAAGTTTCCCATAAGTATTGAGTAGTGTCAACTGGTTTTCATACTGTTCATTAATAATCTTCCTTTACAAAGCTGCAAAAGAAGTCTATCCTCAGGATGAATAAACATTTATTTACATATTGGTCTATTTCTTTATGGTATGTATTAGTTTCCTGTTTGGGGAATCTTTTTCTTCTCTTGGATCGAAGGGTAATACTGAAAAATTTTCAAGCCTGGATTAATTTTTCAAATCTGTAGATAGATTTAGCAGCACCAAAACAAATTTAAAAGACAACTTGTACCTTCTCCAATTCCTGTCATTAGAGGGAGAAGAAAACCACAATAAAAGTTAAAGAAGGGTTATTTCAGAGGGATATAAATACTAATTTAACTGTTCATGCAGGAAGTAAAATTAGAGAACCTGTTTCATTCTAAACATCAAAATGCATCTCAACCATTTATTTCATAAGCTTAACCTTAAGGTACATGATCTGGAGAAAACTGCTACTATGGTTTCATAAAATGTAATATCTGACAGCAGATTGTTACAAGGAAAGTTCAAGTTTCTTTATACCTTATGAATTCAGAACAGAGCTGAACATGACAGGCAGTCAGCTAGACTTTTGTGGTCATAAACATTTTTATCTTATTAAGTTAGTTTATGATACATAAAAATTGAATCTTAGTGAGTTGTACTTTCCCTTTATCCTGATGGAAGCTTATTTGAAAGTTAAAATACGCATATCTTGGAGGTGTTATGAGTTCAGCTCCAGTCTTCCACTATAAAGCAAGTATCACAAAACGAGTCAATTTTTTGCTTTCCCAGTGCATATGAAAGTTATGTTTATACTGTTGTCTGTTAAGTGTGCAACAGCATTGTGTCTAAAAAACAGTGAGTATGCCTTAAAAAAAAATGCTGCTGGGAAAATGAGACGGATACACTCACTCAATACAGGGTTGCTGCAGACCTTTGGTTTGTTGGGGTGAATAAGAAAAGCAGTAACTGCAAAATGTAGTCAAGGCAAAATGCAGTAAAACAACGTATGCCTATACGTGTTTTGAGACAAGATTGCTGGTTGAATACGGCACTTAGTCACGCTTATGGTCGAATTGCTGCTTTACCAGACTTTGTGACTTTAATCAAGTTGCATAATCCTTGTTCAGTTTTCTCATGTATGACATCAGGATATGTCTACCTCAGGATTCTGGTCAGTCACGTGCTGAGTCTCCTCTGTGTGCTCCCCTCTCGATAGCAAATGAAGTGACTTGAGTTAGGCGCCTGGCTTGCTGGACATTTGTTCCACTTTTCTCTAGTCAACTAATGCTTTTCGGCCTCAATATCTTCTTTTTATTTAGAATCTACATCGGGAGACAAGTCTGTGTCACACGTTTGCACAACTCCTTCCACATCTTCTGCGTCTGGACTGAACCCCACATCTGCACCTCCAGCGTCTGCTTCAGCCATCCCTGTTTCTCCCGTCCCACAGTCACCAATACCTCCTCTACTTCAGGACCCAAATCTTCTTAGACAGTTGCTTCCTGCTCTGCAGGCCACGCTGCAACTTAATAATTCTAATGTGGACATATCCAAAATAAATGAAGGTAATTCTCTTCCCTTTTTTGGGGGGGTGGGGTGGGGAGTTTTTTAGGGCCCAACCCACGGCATATGAAAGTTCCCAAGCTAGGGGTTGAATCGGAGCTACAGCTGCCAGCCTATGCCACAGCCACGGTAGTGTGGGATCTGAGCTGTGTCTGCGACCTATACCGCAGCTCACGGCAACACCATATCCTTAACCCACTGATTGAACCCGCAACCTCATGGTTCCTAGTCGGATTCATTTCTGCTGTGCCACAGCAGGAACTCACAAGTGAAGGTAATTTTCATTGAAACAGTTTTTTAAAAAATTCATTTGAATTATGCAAAACTCTCAGATTAGGCGTGGTCTTTGTTTCATTTTGAAGTTGACAGTTGAACGTCATGCTCTGAAATTTATATCCCCCATAGCTTAAGGTCTTTGGTATTATATTAACAATACTTGGATTTTCTGTTTTTCAAGACTCGTGTACCTATCAGTTACTAGAGCTAACTCTTTTATCAGCTTACTGTGTATGATGATTTTTTTAATTTTTTAAAGAATAAGCAGAGAAAATAGTATTTGCTGAAATAGATATAAAACATTTGGTTTCTGGCATATTTCAGAAAAACCTCCTGTCTATTAGTAAATAATTATTTGGAATATTAAAAATATGCTATTTCCTAATGGTAGTAATTCAGGTAGTTCTTAAAATACTTAAAGTTTTTGAGAAGGGAAATAATGGATAGTGTTATGCTATCTTTCCTAGTTAATTTCATTGTTAATTCCAGTTTGCTTTTAAGTGCACTACTGAAGTAGGCAGCCACCTCTCAGAAGTCTGAATAAAATAAACATGGATATGTTTTTAATTCATAGACCATTTAAATTCTGACATTAAATCTTAATATTTCTGTTTCTGTACATTTTCACATTATATATTTTAACAGTAGTGTTAAGCAGTTAAGTTCTTTATTGTAAAAATTGAGCTATCTCAGGCTAGTTGGTCATTAATCTTAAATTCTTAGTCTCCTCAGTGTTTTGGATCTTTATTTAATTAAGATAACCATGCTCTTCTCTTATTCGATAGGTAAATTTTCCTAGGCAGAGCATCTGATAATGGAGTTACTTTAACTGAACACTTAAATTTTGGTGTAAAGGACACTCTACTATTGTGTTACAAACCCATTAAACTTCTTTTCCTCTGCCACAGATCATTTGATGTATCTTGACCCAAGATATTACTTCAATCTTGTAAACTTTAATTTTGAGAGTTCTAGTTTGAAACATTCCAGCTTTTTTCTGAGTTCTTTTTGGGTTTTCAAGTTGTTACCAATACCACTGTGCCGTTGTGTTTTTATTTGAATTTAAGACATTATATGCTTGTAGTTCTTACAGCAGCTGTGACACAAGCCTCATTGCAGTCTATAATTCACAAGTTTCTTACTGCTGGACCATCTGCTTTCAACATAACTTCTCTGATTTCCCAAGCTACTCAGCTCTCTACACAAGGTATTTATATTCTTAGATACTTTGGAATTGAAGCTTGATGGGAAGTGGGGGGATTAATAGCAAATTTCCTTTAGTCTTGAGAGAGAGTTTAGGCAAAAATAATGCTTTTTTTCTTTTTTTTCCCCCCCCCGTCACTTGCAACAAACATATGGAAGTTCCCTGTCCGGAGATGGAATCCGAGTTGAAGCTGTGAACTTCATCACAGCTAAGGCAACTCTGGATTCTTAACTCACTGTGCCAGGCCAGGAATCGAACCCTTGCCTCCTCAGCAATCCAGCAGCTGCAGAGACAACACTGATCCTTAACCCATGGAGCCACAGTGGGAACTCCTAATGATTTTATTTTGCTTGGTTTTTTTAACACTGCTGTACAGTAGTAGTTCTTTTACCTCTTAAAAATTCAATTAATTATTATTTTTTAAGGGTTGTACTCGCAGCATATGGAAGTTCCCAGGCTAGGGGTCAAATCGGAGCTGCAGCTTCCGGCCTGCACCACAGCCACAGCAACGCGGGATCCGAGCTGCATCTGCAACCTACATTACAGCTCATGGCAATGCTGTATCCTTAATGCAGTGAGTGAGGCCAGGGATCAAACCTGGGTCGCCATGGATGCTAGTCAGGTTCGGTACCATTGAACCACAACCAGAACTCTCATCTTTACTTTTTAGATGAAGCAGGCTTTTGGCATTTGTCTTACACTAATGCCATCCAATCTGTAATATAGTATATATTTAATTCCAGTATGACTCCAAAGTTTCAATAAACTATGATACACCCTCAATCTTCGTGAATCATTGGATGTACTTTAAGAGTTGGAGTTTGGGAGTTCCTGTTGTGGCTCCATGGCTTAAGAACCCGACTAGTATCCATGAGGGTGTGAGTTCTGTCTGTGGCCTCACTCAGTATGTTAGGATTTGGTGTTACCGTGAGTGGCAGCGTAGGTCTTAGATGTGCTTGGATCTGGTGTTGCTTTGACTGTGGTGTAGGCCGGCAGCTGTAGCTCTGATTCGACCCCTAGCAAAAGAGTTGGAGTTTGGTTTGAGTTGGCCTTAGGTGATCTGTGACTGGAGGCTATAGGAAGAGCTCAAGCCCTGCCTTGAGTCAGCAAGCTCTCTTCTTCATGCAGTGTCCAGAAGGGAGAGATGTACATCATAGGAGCAGAAAGGAAATGAAAGGGTCACTTGACCTGTCCCCAGCCCCTTGCAGAAAGCTGATAAGTCGAGCAGGAATACTGGTTCTAGTATAGAAGTATATATTGAAAATACTCTCACAGCCATTGGTGAGTCTCATGAGGCAGGAATCTGAGGGGCTAGTCAGCGCACTTGGAGCATGAAGAGGGAGTAAGGATGGTGAGAGGAAACCTTCCACTTGCACATGAGAGTATGTTCAGACTTAGAGTGGGAGCCATGCTGGGTGTGCTTATCTCAGCTTATTTAGTTTCTGTGGCCCCAGTGAGAAATTTAGATGGACTTTTTCCAAGTAAGGGTTTTCTTGGGGGGAATGGGGCATGTGGAGAGATGTAGAGATCTTCCTTGCATTTGTTACAAAGGTTTTTGGTTTATTGTACTCTCTTACAGCCCAGCCATCTAATCAGTCTCCAATGTCGTTAACGTCTGACGCGTCATCACCAAGATCCTACGTGTCACCGAGAATAAGCACACCTCAAACTAACACTGTCCCTATCAAACCTTTGATTAGTACTCCTCCTGTTTCATCACAGCCAAAGGTATGTTGCCTTTGAGGGAAGTTTGGGAGAGAAACCACTTTGGGATAAAATGGGTTTAATAATGTTTTAGGATATGTATTGGAGGAAAAGCCCTCTTTTGAGCATGAGGTAGTGGTATAGTGGAGGACACGTGAGTGAGAAAAAGATGCAGGTTAGAATGTCCTCCGTCATTTGACGGGTTGGAGGAGGGAACCCCTCTATGCCTCTTTTATGCACTGATTCCACTCTCCTATTTTTGGGCTTTGTGGATAAAGTATACTAATTGAGTCTTAATATTTGTAGAATTTTCAAACTCTAAAAGATATGTGACAACATGTTTTCCATTGATTTTCCCTATATTTTTATTACAAAAAGAGTCAATTTCTTGCTGAGAACTTTTTACATATCATAGTTTTCACATTTAACTACTATGTGCTTCATTTAATAGGTAGGAAAATTGAGCCTTCTGTTAAGTTTGATTTTTGTAGTGGAGTCAGAATTTGAGATTTAATATCTTTCTGAATATGGAACCCACTTTACTAAGCTCTGTTGCCTGTGTTTGTTCAAGCAAATTAATGTAGATGACTCCTCAGAGAGTTAGGAAATTGCTGTCTCTATTAGACTGTAAATAGGATCTTAGGATGCTGCTGTTAGATTTTGTATTACACCCTTTGAGTCTTGTTCACAAATTCATAAGCTGTCACCAGTCATAACTCATTCTTGCTTTGTAGCATACCACCAGTAGAACTTGAAGTTGGTGTATATACAAGTTATAAATTTGTTTTTCAGTCTTACTGATAACTCTAGGAGGAAATTCTTTTTAGTTGTAAAACAATGGGCTGTTTCAATCTTTTGTGCCAAAGAACTCTATTCAAATAAAATCTTAAGCAGAATTCTAAAGATAAAAATGTATTGAAATGTAGCTTGAAATTGATAGTAGGCCGCCTCTTTGGTATTCCCTTTGGCTCATCCCTTCCCTGCTTCAGCCACTTACCTGTGCAAGTTTTAGGTTCAGTCTAGATTGACCTTTGAAATTTTGAGTTATAATTGTTAGTTTGTATAAAGTTTTTTATTGTTTGCCTGTAATTTGATTGGAGAAGAATTAAAATGTGACTTTTAGCAAAAGAGACCTATTCTTAGAGCTTACAACTTATCTTCAGGGTCTGAGAGTACAGTGAATGATGACCAGAAGTGAGATAAGTGACAGTGTTAGGTTTACAGTTGGTTATAAAATTGTTTCAAATCCCTTAAGCAGATGGCTCTCAGTTTTTGGATTTCAAAACTTTCAAGTTGTTTTGAAAAATAAGTGAACATTCGATCTTATAAAAATGTTCTTTATGAAAGAATATGCTCTTTTATATTCAGAAGTGGTGCTGTCACATTTGTTGGGGAGAATATTAATTACTGGCGTATGGAAGTTCCCAGGCTAGGGGTCGAATCTGAGCTACAGTTGCCGGCCTAGCCATAGCCACGACAATGTGGTGTCCGAGCTGTGTCTGTGACCTACACCACCAGTCAGCAACACTGGATATCTGACCCACTGAGCAAGGCCAGGGATCGAAAAAACCTGCATCCTAATGGATATTAGTCGAATTCGTTTCACTGTGCCACAACAGGAACTCCATAACGTATTTATCTTTATTGATACAGAAGCAGCAGTAAATCAGAAGAGGTATTGTAGAGTACTGGAAATGACACTGGGCTCAAAATTATGAGAACTAGTTTCTTATGCTGGTTTGCTAATAAGTAACTTTATGGCCCTGAAATGCTTTATAAAGAATTAGATCCAAGTCTCAAAACTTGACTTTCTTCTAACGGCGTGACCTTTGGAGACTCCTTTGACTCTGCTTCTTTAAATCTCTAGATTTTTGGTGTTTAAAATTATTAACTAGACTTGTGTGCGCTTGGGCCCTAAAAGATACTAGCTTATGTAGTTAAATTTGGCTGAATCACTAATATTAATCTTATTGTGAAACAGGTCAATTCCTATTATGTTAAAAATCACTGGAGGGTTTGGGATACAAAATCTATAAAATTGACTTGTGATGATTTATGTACACCTATAATTGAAATAAAATCCATTAAGGGAAAAAAAAAAAGAGCACTGGCCTCAGAATGAGTGTTCAGTCAGTGTTAGCTCTTATTATTTTTCAGGTTTAAGACCTGGAGTTATTTTTCTCAATAAATAGTTTCAGCATTATTTAAAAAAAAAAAAAAATCACTGGATAGAAATAATTGTGAAGTTTCATTGGTAGAACTTTTGCTTTTATCTAGTTTTCGTGCTTTTTGCCTATGTGGTAGAATGCTGTCTTACCAGATTTTAACATTTCAGGTTAGTACTCCAGTAGTTAAGCAAGGACCAGTTTCACAATCAGCCACACAGCAGCCTGTAACTGCTGACAAGCAGCAAGGTCATGAACCTGTTTCCCCTCGAAGTCTTCAGCGCTCAAAGTAAGTTGATGTGTGTTGAGACAGCATTGTTTTTTCCTTAATACAGTACATCGCCATATTGTTGAGGTACTATAAATATATATATATATATGTATAGTAGAACTTGATCTTGGAAGAATCCATAGAGAGCCTTAGTCTGGTGTATTATAAAATTTACGAAGGCAAATATCTTACTACAATAACTAGATTGTCTCTAGTAGTGAAGCCTGGGTTTTAAAAAAGTGGCTTTCTTCAGAATTTTACTTGGTGGACTATGATCTGAGCAATATGTGATTACTTACTTCCACAAAGAGTGCACATGATTTTAAAATTTTTAACTCATTGAAATACCATTTTTAACTTCCTTGTAGCTGTTTTGGATTTGAGTGTATTGATGAAGCCAAAAATCTCACATCTGCAAATTGGGCCAATATTTTCCATCAGTCGTGTCTGTCTGTCTTTCCTTATAGTGTCAGCTCTGACCCTGTGTAGATTGCTTGTCAGAGTTGTATTGTCGATCTTCTTTGTTGAGTAACAGAACTTTAAATGATTTTCATGTGATTAATTGTCCTATTTTTATTTCTTGCCACGAAGTGGTAAAATAATTCAACTGTTGTTTTGTTGTTTTCTTTCTTTCTTTTTTTTTTTTTTTTTTTGTCTTTTTGCCTTTTCTACAACCGCACCCGTGGCATATGGAGGTTACCAGGCTAGGGGTCTAATTGGAGCTGTAGCCGCTGGCTGATGCCATAGCCACAGCCACGCGGGATCTGAGCCGTGTCTGCGACCTACACCACAGCTCACAGCAATGCCGGATCCTTAACCCACTGAACAAGGCCAGGGATCAAACTCTCAACCTCATGGTTCCTAGTCGGATTCGTTAACCACTGGGCCACGACAGAAACTCCTATTGTTGTTTTCTAAATAAACATTTCAGAACATGGACAACCGAATGAGAGTTGTTCCCTTGAAAATTATCGCTTCGGGAAACTGTCTACTTCACAGTGCTGCCATTGCTCAGAATATTTTTTCAGAAATTCTTCTTTTAAATTAACTTTAGAAGCTGCAGTGTTATTTTAGCTGTCCTCAGTGATGAAAAGACTTCGTTGTTTGGGAGACTTAGGTTTTCTAAATAACTGAAATTGATTCAGAGCCAAGTCTGGTGTGAAGCAGGTAGAAAATCAGCTTAGGTGATTAAATTTTTGGTTTTCACCATGAAGTCCTTAAACCCCAGCCCAAACCGTACAGTTTTAGAAGATAACCGGTCTCAGTATGTTGCCTTTTTTTTTTTTTTGGCCGCACCCATGGCATATGGGGGTTCCCAGGCTAGGGGTCAATTGGATCTACAACTGCTGGCCTATGCCACAGCCACAGCAACGTCAGATCCAAGTGGCATGTGCCACCTACACCACGGCTCACGGCAATGGCTGGATCGTTAACCCACTGAGCAAGGCCAGGGATCGAACCTGCAACCTCATGGTTCCTAGTCAGATTCATTAATAGCTGCGCCATGATGGGAACTCCAGAGTGTTGCTTTTTTGGTCTTACTTTGCCGCTAAACTCTTATTGTTATGCAATGGAATGTCTGTATTTTGTTTCACATTATTTCACCCTCTGATTCAGCAGTTTATTCTGATATTAAACAGTAAAACAGTGTATTTTTTCCCCTCCATATCGTCATGCATTTAAGATATAATAGCTACAACTTATTTCTATGACTGTTGAAATGTGACCACTTCATGGTTCTATTTCTGTGAGTATTTGCAGCACACAGCGTCAACAGATTATGCTGTCAAATGTGGGGAGAGCAATTATGATATTTAAATCCAACTCTGACATTAGTGTTAAAGGGCTCTCAACCCCCCCAAAGTGTATTAAGAATACATGATATACTTTGGATTTTAAATTCTGTTTATTTGATGTTAAAATAATGAATTTTTCTTAGGAATTTGGATGTCTTTAAATAAATTAAAAGGTATTGATAGACAATTTCTAGGATTCCTTAGAAACCACTTTAAAAATACAGTACATTTAACTGTGTTTTCTAGTAGCCAGAGAAGTCCATCACCTGGTCCAAATCATACTTCTAGTAGTAATGCATCAACTGCAGCAGCTGTACCACAGAATCCATCTGCCCGACCCGCGTGTTCATTAACACCCACGCTGGCAGCGCACTTCAATGAAAATCTCATCAAGCACGTTCAAGGATGGCCTGCAGATCATGCAGAGAAGCAGGTATGTTACATGATCAGCAGGTTTCTTACCTTTGGGTGATAATTGAATTCTGCTTTGAGAAAATCTGGAACACTGAATGGAAGCTATATTTAAATAACCAAGTAACCAGTTTCTAATTTGATTGTCCCTAGGCACTTTATAAAGTGTTGCATATGTACTTAAAGGGTATTTATAAGGTTAACTTTTTGGGATTTCAAATAAAATATTTAAGTTATCATTATAAATCCCATTATCAAGAACTCAGCATTTAGAAGTTCCTGTTGTGGCTCAGCGGTAACTAACCCAGCTAGTATCCATGAGGATGCGGGTTTGATCCCTGGCCCCACTCAGTGGGTTAAGGATCCGGCATTGCCATAAGCTGTGGTGTAGGTCACAGATGTAGCTTGGATCCTGAGTTGCTGTGGCTTTGGCATAGGCTGGCAGCTGCAGCTCAGATTTAGTCCCTAGCCTGGAAACTTCCATATGCTGTATATGCAGCCCTAAAAAGCAAAAAAAAAAACCTGAGCATTTGGCTTTGTGCTAAGTGCTAATGCTTTAATTTTCTACTTCCTAAAACTACTGACCAGTGCAGAGAATGATAGTTTTTCCATTTTACTATTGAGGCCCTAAGACCAAATAGTTGATTATACCAAAGTCACCCAGTTAATACAGTGATTCTGTTCAAAACCAGTGTGCCTTTGCTACCCAGCCAGCCAGTCTGATGGTTTTAAAACCTGTTAGTACAGTTGACCTTTGAGAAACTCGTGGGGTGGGGGCGACCCTCCCCACAGTCGAAAATCTAAGTTTATGGTCAGCCCTCTTTCCTGCAGTTCCTCATTCTCAGATCCATGGATCATGTAGTACAGTGGTATTTATTATTGAGAAAAATCCGTGTGTAAAGTGGGCCTGCATGGTTCAAACCTGTGTTGTCAGGGGTCAGCTGTACTACCAATCTTATGACTGTCCCACTAGACTAGCTACTAGAAGTTAGGAGATATTTTTGCTTTGGGATGAGGGACCTTAGGGCATTATACTTCCTACCATTGACTGTCGCCTTTTATCACATGACTGACCATCTGGGATGTTGTATAGGTGCAAGGAGCTACATTGTATATCTCATGGTAAAGGAGCACAGTGAGATCCTTGTATCAGTGTTATGCCTGGACTTTGCTTTAGCCAATCCAGCGTGTTTTATTTTTTATTATTATTATTATCTTTTTATGTCCTCACCTGCAGCGTATGGAAGTTCCCAGGCCAGGGTTGAATCATAGCTGCAGCTCCCGGCCTGCATTACAGCCACAGCAATGCCAGATCAGAGCCACATCTGCGACCTACACTAAAGCTCATGGTAACACTGGACCCTTAGCCCAGTGAGCAAGGCCAGGGATCAAACCCAAATCCTCATGGACACTGTGTCGGTTTCTTAACCTGCTGAGCCACAATGGGAACTCCCCCAGCATCTTTTATTCACCACAAATCATGAGTCCTCCTCTCCTAGTGCTATATGACTATGAGATTGGAAATACTATTCTCTCATATTAAAGGGGAAGTTTTTTGTTTTTTGTTTTTTGTTTTGGCCTCACCCTCAGCATGTGGAAATTCCCAGGCTGGGGCTCGAACATGAGCCTCTGCACTAACCTGAGTTGCTGCAGTCAGATTCTTAACCCACTATACCACAGTGGGAACTCCTTACTCAGAAATTTAATGTTTTCTTTTTTGTATATGAATATGACTTAGATTTTATGTGATTTTCATTTCTTTAATTACAGGCATCGAGATTGCGAGAAGAAGCCCATAACATGGGAAGCGTTCACATGTCAGAAATTTGTACTGAATTAAAAAATTTAAGATCTTTAGTCCGAGTATGTGAAATTCAAGCAACTTTGCGAGAGCAAAGGTAAGGGTTGTTTTTTTTTGTTTGTCTTTTTGCCTTTTCTAGGGCTACACTCGTGGCATATGGAAGTTCCCAGGCTAGGGGTCTAATCAGAGCTGCAGCCGCTGGCCTACGCCACAGCCACAGCAACGCGGGATCTGAGCCGCGTCTGCAACCTACACCACAGCTCACGGTAACGCCGGATCCTTAACCCACTGAGCGAGGCCAGGGATTGAACCCACAATCTCATGGTTTCTATTCAGATTCGTTAACCACTGAGCCATGTCGGGAACTCCAGGGTTTTTTGTCTTTTTAGGGCCGTAGTGGAGACATATGGAAGTTCCTAGGCTATGGGTCGAATTGGAGCTGTAACTGTGTCTGCAACTTACACCACAGCTCACAGCAATGCTGGATCCTTAACCCACTAAGCAAGGGCAGGGATCAAACCTTTGTCCTCTTGGATTCTAGTTAGATTTATTTCTGCTGAGCCACGACAGGAACACCAAGTTTTTCACTGAAATACAATTTTTTGTTTTTTAGCATTATCTTAAATTGGACTGAAGATCATAGGTTGTTTCATTTCTGAAATTTAAGTTCTTTGATATGTTGTCATATTCCCTATTACTGTAAACTGTTTTCATAATTTAATATTCCTGTGAATGTAGTGAATGCTAATGGCATCTAATACTTCATGAGACTTTTATCTTACATTATGATACTGTAAAGTGCCAATAATGTTTTATTTAAAAAGTGAGGTGTTGACAGTGGCAAAGTACAAAGTCCCCTCCTCAGTTGAGAATAGCACTCTATTGCCGAGGGTACGTATTTCAGTTGCAGTTTGCATCATTGATTGGCCTTTTGGAAATTACATTAAAGGCTTAGTTGCCTAGGAAGCTGAATGGTATATATCTGCTTTAATTGTTTTCACCTAAACTCTGTCTCATATTTCTTAATGAAAAGCAAAATATCTCCATCATGATTAGTATAGATATTTTTTTAAATGCCTATTACAGAGTCAGGGACAGATATTCAGTGGCCTCACATCCTGTCTGTATTGAGTCATAAGAGTTAATCTTGTCATAAGACCACAAAAATTTAGTAAATACCATCTTGGGACTTCTAGTAAACTTAGAAGTTTTTATCTAACCTTTCAACTACTAAAATATCTGGAGGTTCTTTTTGAATATCAGCTGGGAATATTTACTCTAGGATTGCTCTGAAAGTAGTTCTAACATACATGAAACTTTATTTTGGCTTTCTAGACAGATGATTGGACTTGCAGAAAATTACAACATTCTTTACTGCCACTTATGGAAACACAGTCACACATGTCAGTCATGAGTCACATAATCCTGTTTGGACAGAGGTATCTAGCTAGTGTGTGATTATGCCTAACTCACTGGTGTAGGCAGAGAGGTCAGAAGACAATCAGCTGTATAAAATTCATGGAAATCTAGTTAAACTGCTGTGGAATTTGTGCTTCAAACAAAAAATAAATATACATGTCAATTGGACCTTAACTCTGCTCCATTTTTATGAACCTACATTTATATTGAGAATTGTTCTTCAAAAGTTCCTCTTATGGCTCAGTGGTAATAAACCTGACTAGTATCCATGAGGATGCGGGTTCAAGCCCTGGCCTTGCTCAGTGGGTTAAGGATCTGACGTTGCTGTAAACTGTGATGTAGGTTGCAGACGCGACTCTGATCTGGCGTGGCTGTGGCTGTGGCGAAGGCTGACAGCTCGCAACTCCAATTCAACTCCTAGCCTGGGAACTTCTGTATGCCGCAGATGCAGCCCTAAAAAAGAAAGGAAAAATAATTGGCCTTTTGCACTTAACTATATTGTAGTCTAGAGAACATACAGGTTAAGTCTGTTTGATTTAATATCTGCTGCCTTTTGTGTTTGTCGTCAGGCAGGGAACGACTACAGTTTAAATCAGTCATTCGAAGTATTGAGAAATTGTTATAAAACTAGGAAACATCCTAACTTTTGTCATACTAATATTTTAATGTATGTCATTATTTTGTCCTAATTTAAATCAGTTTTAATGACTTTGTCTTAACTCATTTTCTTTGTAAAGGTATTTTTATAGTTAGAAGTTTTTTCTATAACATATAATGACATGAGTTCTAATGCCCTCTTTCATTTTTTTTTTTTTAATTTTTCAGGATACTATTTTTGAGACAACAAATTAAGGAACTTGAAAAGCTAAAAAATCAGAATTCCTTCATGGTGTGAAGATGTGAATAATTGCACACAGAGTTGAGTACAGGAACTGTAAATCTTGCCCAATCTTAACATTTTTGAGCTGCATTTAAGTAGACTTTGGACTGTTAAGCTGGGCAAAGGAAATGACAAGGGGATGGGGTCTGTGAGATTCAATTCAGGGGAGAGATACAAGATTGATTTGTAAAACCCTTGAAATGTAGATTCTTGTAGATGTATTCTTCACGTTGTAAATATATTTTGTAGAGTGAAGCCATGGGAAGCCATGTGTAACAGAGCTTAGACATCCAAAACTAATCAATGCTGAGGTGGCTAAATACCTAGCCTTTTACATGTAAACCTGTCTGCAAAATTAGCTTTTTTAAAAAAGAAAATTTGGGGGGTTAATTTATCATTCAGAAATCTTGCATTTTCAAAAAATTTCAGTGCAAGCGCCAGGCGAACTGTGTCTGAGAATGCAACCTTGAACCATATGGGCAGTGTACAAGATATCATGAAACAACGGTCCCCACACTTGCACCTGATCAAGAGCAGTGCTTCTCCATTTGTTTTGCAGAGAAATGTTTTTCATTTCCCGTGTGTTCCATTTCCCTCTGAAATCCTTGATCTGATTTTATCCATTTTTTTAAGGTTCTTCTTTTTCTCCTTTCTTAAGGCACTGTTGCTATGGCACTTTTCTATAATCTTTTCATTCCTGTGTACAGTAGCTTAAAAATTGCAGTGATTGAGCATAACCCACTTGTTTGTATAAATTATTGAAATCCATTTGCACCGTGTAAGAATGGACTTAAATACTGCTGGGCATGTGTGCTGAAAGTACAGTGATTGCTCAGATGTAAGGAAATGGCCCAATGAACATGGTTGTGGGAGGGGAAAGAGGAAACAAAGCTAGTCAGATGTGAATTGTACCTGTTGTAATAAACATGTTAAAACAAACAAAAATTGTTATTTTTCTTTTCCTTCGGTCAATGCATATTAGAATTTGAACTACCTGGGGATTCTTTTATCAGAACTATTCTTGTTGAACATTTATTCTTAATTGAGATAATTCCTTAAGGGCGGTTTTGTTTAAAGCATATTAACAGGAAGTTGTGTATAAGAATATTTAATGAAATATGAAATTCAACAAGAATGATTAAGTCACTTCCCAAGTGGTTGTCATTTGTTAAACCCTGGTTACCTGTCTTGCTATTACGACATTTCATTTTGAAGGATGTCTGTGTTGTAGCTATAACTGTTCAAGTCTGGTGCTGACTGCTGTTCTTAGCCATCACAAAACGCTAAATTTGTGTAATTGGAGCTTCCTGCTGTTATCTGGAAATGGTGGGAAAGCTCAGCTTTGTATATTGTTTCCTAAAGTATATTAAAATAAAAAAAGAAACTATTGCTACTATAAAATTACCTTGGCTTTTCTTTTCTTTGCTAAAATATTGGTCACATGGCCTTAGCATGACACTGCCAGTATTAAATCACAAAGGTTTCCTTGTGCAGAAAAATCTCATTTCAAAATCTTTTCTGATTTAGACGCTTTTTTTTTTCCTTATTGAGGCAGATGTATTCATGTGCTTTCAGAACTGCCAGCACCAAGGGCTTATTTTGTGTGTTAGATATTGTTATTATATTCTGGGATACTAAAATTTCAAAATTGCTCTTGTGCTTTAAACATATTGAAAGTATAGAAGATAATGTTCCAATTTTTCAATAAATTTAAAAAAGTGAATTGTAAGTAATAGTATGGATGATACTTTCTAAAATACAAAAATGTTCCAGTGTAATTAATTAAAATCATACTGGAAACTGATTTTTTTTTTCTGTAACTTGAGGATACTTTTAAAATGTAAGACAAGACAAATGTCATAAATTTTATCGTGATGAAATGTTAATGCCTATGAAATTGTTAATATTTGCTGGACTTGATTAGTGCATGTAAATGAAACTGAAGAACTGTGTTAAGTTAGAACCCTCACTGATGTAGTCCTGTGTCTTTTCTGCAAAGAAGTGAGAGCAGTTGTTGATGTAGTAGCCAGATGTTTCCTGGTCAGATGGCAACTTGTGATTTAAGGTAAATTTGAATTATGATTTGCTCATTGTGTATTGACCTATGTCACCTTTTTCTTTTGACTTTTAAAAAGTATTTATATCCCTGAACAAATTGCTCTTATATATATATAATATATATTACATATATATTACATATATATAGAAGATGCCTAATTTGAAATAGTCTGGTGAATTTTTAAACAAAATTAAAACTTTTATGGAAATATTTTTACAATATTTGATTCACATATTATTCTGTAGTGAATTATTTCAAATACTGCACTTTAATAACAGACATGGTGTCCAGCTTACTAACCTTCTTGAGGTAACCAGGGAATACTTATTAAAATAGGCATAATATCCAAGAATATTCTTCATTTAGTTGTCCTGTTGCCATGGCTTTGAACATGTATCTCATTTTGGTGGGCACCTTGGTTTTGGTAGTTTGAAAAAACGAATAGCCCGTAGGAAACCTCAGGGTTTTTATTTTTTCTGTTTTAAAAGGGACACTAGTAGTGTTACATTCAAACCTTAAAAGCTGATACTGTAACAAAATTATTTTGTGGAGGTGGGTCTGTTAGAAAGTAGGTCCCCTGAAGAACCAGCTTCCCTGCCTTTTTTTCCTTTTTTTCTTTTCTGTTTAGTTTGACTTAACTTGATTTTAAAACTTGGACTACAATTCCAGATTTTAAGCACACTGAAAGCTCTATGTGTCAGCCCTTTTTAAATATAGTATGCTGCTTTTAATATCCCAAATGAATGATTTTATCTCCTAAATTTTATATATCTGCTTCACTCTTGTAAAATCTTGGAAAGGAGGTGCTTAAAATTTTGCAAAGATTTCATTGTTAACACATTTCAGAAACAGTCTATTCTGTTTAAACACAACCTTAGCTTCGAGGGATTATTTTATTAAAGGGGAGGGGGCAGGGCGTGAAGTAATTCACTGCAAACCAGAACTATTGTAGTTCAGGACTTAAAGCTACTGTATTTAGATGTGGGGTTTGAATATACGGATTTCTTTTCAATACCTGTAAATATGGCTATATTCTTGTATTTGTACTGCAGTGTACAAAATGATACTAAAAAGTAATAAATATGTTTTGACTATATTGTGCAGTTATTTCAGAACAGTCTCTTAAAAGTCAGCACATAATTTTATGCATTTGAGGAAGAAAACAGGTTGCTACAAAGTTCTTAGTAGCAGTTCTAGTCACGTTTCATATAATTTCTGGATTGTACTGTAATGAACAGCTTGGCCTAAAGTTGGGATTCTTTAGGTCCTGTTCTAATGTGCCTGCCCTTTTTCTGGTTCTGAGACCCAGTTCGGGGAGTGCCCTGAAAGAGCAGGCGGCCTGCATCTCTCGTCCAGGCCCTGGGCTCTGCGGCCATCTGCCTTATCTCAGCCCTGCTCTGTTCTTTGAACTCAACAGTTGGTTTAATAACTTGCCTTAACATGGCAGATTCTCTTAAAAAAAAACTACTGTGCTTAAGAACATTGACTCACCGGTGTTCCCATTTTCAGCAGCAGACACTTGGTTCCCCCAGCTACTCAAGATGCAAACATTTCTTCTCAACACCCTGCATTTAATCCATCCTCACGACCCAAGAGCCCTGCCTTCTCAAGAGACCTCCTTCCGTCCCAGTAGGTCCCCTGAACCGGAGTCTGCCACAGCCCCCCAACCTTCCCTTCCCCTCCCCCCATATAGTCTCATCTCTACACTCTACCCTGGCTTGTGGGCACAAGCGCCTGCCTGTCACCAGCGTGTCACCTCGTCCAGTGTTTGCCTTGCTCACTGCAGCCTTTAGCGTTCCCCTGCTCTCGCTGCCTGTAAAGCTCTGTTCTTGGGTCTTTTCCTGACCTCCCACCCACATCAGGACATGGCCATTGCCTGGGCTCCAGTTCTCTCCCAAAGAGGAGTGTCCCTAATGTTAGTTGAATAAAGTATGAGTATTAAAGGGCTATGGAGGGAATCAGCTGAAGAAAATTTACAAAGATCACACCGTTTTTTCTTCAAATTTTGACTTGGAGTTCCATCGTGGCTCGAAGGTAATGAACCTGACTAGTATCCATGAGGTTCAATCCCTGGCCTTAGTGCGTTGGGGAGCCTGCGTTGCTGTGGCTGTGGTGTAGGCTGGCAGCTGCAGCTCCGATTCGACCCCTAGCCTGGGAACTTCCATATGCTGCGCGTGTGGCCATAAAAAACAACAAAACACAAATCTTTGGCCCTCTCACCTTGGAAGACAGGAAAGGAATAGCAGCTAACTCCCCACCCCCACCCCTCTTTTAAGAAACTGCAGTTGACTACCAAAACCCAACTCAAACTTGTTTTAATTGCTACCATTACAGAATATGATTTCTCTAACCAAGAATAATAATCAACTGAACCGGTAATAATTAGAGCCTCCTGTGAACACATTTTAGAAGAAAATAGCCAGTGAGAAGCAAGATGTTAATTCTGGCGTGATGGGCTTGGGGAGTTGGGAAGCAGGAACTGGCCTATTTCTGCAGTGTTGGTGGGTGATGGGTGGTGGCTGGGAACTCTGTCCTGGTCATAGGGTGGGAAGCTGCGTTAGGCCCATACCTTTAGTTCAGATGGTGCCTTAACATCCAACCAGATCCTTGTGACTTAGGACAGGGGTGTAGGAAAAAAAAAAAAAATGTGTTCTACGATGTGTCACTAAAAGAAGAGCGTCCTTATTACACACATCCATCCTAGAGGAAATGGCTGGGACATGAGAATTCCCTGTTTTGTGACTGGGTGGAAAGAAGAAGCTTGGACAGGCATTTGATGCTCTTGTATGTACTTCATAAACAAGCATCCTTCTCCTTTTCCTTTTTTTTTTTTTTTTCAATGTGCCTACTGTTTACTCGCCTAATTTGATCAGAAGTTTCCCAGGAGTTCCCATCATGGCTGAACAGTTAACAAACCTGACTAGGATTCATGAAGACTTGGATTCGATCCCTGGCTTCAATCAATGGGTTAAGGATCTGGTGTTGCCGTGAGCTGTGGTGTAGGTTGCAGACATGGCTCAGATCCCTCGATGCTGTGGCTGTGGTGTAAGCCCGCAGCTATAGCTCCCATTTGACCCCTAGCCTGAGAACCTCCATATGCTGCAGGCATGGCCCTAAAAAGCAAAAAAAAAAAAAAAAAAAAAAAAAAAAAAAAAAAAGGCTCACAAGTTTCCCTATCCCATTAGGTAGTTCCAGCGTTATTCCCTTACGTGAAAATGGCAGGATACAAGGACAGTTACTTTTGTTTCTTTTGTGTATTGTCTATTTCTATAGAAAATTCAGCACCTAGTGTATGCTTGCATTTTTTGCACGAAGGAGTGAAGTAAACATATTTGATCTGTAGGATCACTCGATTTTGTATTTGTGTAGTGCATTCAAACATTTTTATTTTAAAAAAATTGTGTTTAGAGGAGTTCCTGTAGTGGCTCAGCGGAAACGAATCTGAGTGGTAATGAATCACTGAAAGGTGATGACTTGAGAGAAAAGAAGACTGGAAAATTTTGGTGTAGTGTAGTGCATCTAATCACCCCTGAATTAGGGTCCAGTCCAAAAATGGAGGTGACCCTGGGTATTTCAAGAGGAGGGAATCTGAAATTGGTGGAGGGTAAATCAAGGCAGACCTGACTAGAGGAAAGAGCAAGGTGGCTGGGAGGACGGACAGGAGGCAACTCCCGTCCAGGGAGCTGGAGTCAAGGAAAAGGCCAGTCCACTGACCAAGATGCCAACCAGCAGAGAGAGGGAGAAACGCTGGCTTTGCCACATCCTCCCCTGCTTCTGCCCACGTTGGCAGAGCACAGCAGAGAGGGCAGGAGAGCCAGACAGATCCTCCACAATCCTGAGAAAGGAAGGAAGGGGAGAAAAATGGACCCTAGCGCCAACAAGCAAGTAACCGGCTCTGACCCCGCTAGCGGCACAAGGGAGGAGGGGTCAGACAACATTAGCCACCTCTCCTGAACAAAAGATAAGGGAGCATCATCTATGGTGTTCTAAAATATGCCTAAGAAAATGTATCGTGGAGTTCCTGTCCTGGCTCCACGAAAACAAATCCAACTAGTAACCACGAGGATGTGGGTTCAATCCCTGGCCTCCATCAGTGGGTTAAGGATAGTGCATAGGCTGGCAGCTGCAGGTCTGACTGTCCCCCAGCTTGGAAACTTCTGTATGCTCTGGGTGTGGCTCTAAAGAAGCAAAAAAAAAAAAAAAAGGAAAAGAAATTGAAAAAGTAAATGCACAAAAAATTTGGAATGCAATACAAAATGTCTCAGAAATACAGAGATAATTGCTATGAAGAAAACAAAAGGCAGTTGGAGACCGGCAAGGGCGGGCCTTGAGGGGAGCTAAAAGCCTCCCCAGGAATGGTCCACACTCCTGAGCCTGGATATTGACATGCTTGTCTTCTCTCCTCACACAGCCCACTGATGCTTATGACTTTTTATTTTGAAAAGTGTCAAACATACGAAACATTAAAAGAACTGTGCAGGAATTCCCTGGTGCTCAGAGGGTTAAGGTCACGGCGTCACCGCTGCGGCTCGGTTAGCTGTCCGGCCCCACACAGCAGGCGTGGCCAAAAAAACCCCCAAAACTGTCCAATGAACACCTGTGTGCCACCCATCCGTAGTCGTCACTGACTGCGCCACAGTCCCGCCCCTCACTTCCCCCCAAAACGTTTGAAAGGCAGTTGTAGCCACTGTGTTACTGACTTCAGCGTGCGTCTCCTGTGACGAAGGGTATGATCTTACACGACCATAACACCGCTGTCACGAGAACAGATACGATTTGATGTCATTGGTGAGTTAAGGAAAATTAGAAAACTATCCATGGGGGGGGGGGGTCAGCTCAGGGCTGCTTTGGCTTTCCACTGAATAAATCGGCTTTTAGAATCACTCTCTACAAGCACACTTGAAAGTTTACAACAAGCATCTTCTTTTGCAGTCGAGGCGGGGAGAAAGCATTTGGAGCTGTTCAGGACCAGTGAGATCTCAGCAACGAGCGGCTGGGTCATCCCGCTGATGACACTAGGTGGCGATGTTGGGCAACGTTCCACCGGATCCTCCAAACTGGCAAGAAGCTCCCCCAGGCACTTTAGGGATGAGCCAGAGAGAAAAATGGTTCTGCTCCCAAAGTCAATGCTAGAACTGGGAGTAGACCCTGAAGAGCCAGGAAAGGGGAAGCGATGGAGAACTTATTTTAATGAGCACCTTCTGCGGGGGAGGTGTGGCTACTGAGCACCGTCTCCAACGGAGTCTGACCTGCTGAATCCAAACCCAGGGTCTGTCCTTTCAGAGTTGATTTACCACCATCGACTTGAGTCCCAGGCTTGATTCTGTTTATCCTGTGTAGGCTTGTTGGGAAGGACACACGTGACGATGCACGGAAGTCCTTAGCAAGTTTCTGTCGCAGTGCAAGCGCCATGCCCTGCTGGCCAAGCTCTTCCATTTCTCTCCACCACTGAGTCCCTGCTGGCTCTCTCCTCTGGAAAACCTCTGCTTCTGCTCTAGTGCACCTGTTCTCCAGAGCTGCCTGGGTGGACAGTTTTTCCGAGCTGAATAGGTGGATGGAGCAGAGCAGGACCGCACAGCCTCACAGCGCCTGTCCTATCCTGTAAATGACCTGATGGACAAAAGTCCCAGTTTGGGTGGGTGGGGGGTGTTAGGAAACAGCGGCACAAAACACACTGAAGGAGTTCCCATTGTGGCGCAACGGGATCACTGGCATCTTGGAAGTGCTGGGATGCAGGCTCGAACCCCGGCCCCCAGGTGGGTTGAGGATTCTGCATTGCCACAGCTGCGCTTAGGTGGAGATTGTAGCTTGGATCTGATCCTTGGCCCTGAGACTCCGTATGCCGTGGGGCGGCGAAAATTGAAACAGTCACAAAAATAACAAAAACCAAACCACCCTAGAAGGAACAGCCCCTGGAAATAGTCTTGCCCTCTGCCTGTCTCCCCTACCACCTGGCCCCTCGTGGATGTACCAGCCGTGTCCTAGGCGTGGGGCAGCGGGGGGTAGAAAGGATGTGGAGGTCGCTGGAAGGGGAGTTGTCCAGCCTGCAATCTGTCCCCGAGCCCTCCCCCCAGCTCGACCCTGCTTTGCATGCCGGGGACATGCCCCAGACCTCACTGTCCCTCCTGGAGCTGTGGCGCTCTCCTCTCCCTCTGTGCATCTGTCCCCAGCATCCTCGCATAGCCGCCTAAGTGCCACTTCTTACCCAGGATCCACTCTGCTGTCTCCCCCGCGTGGAATTTGTTTCCCAGAGTCTCGGGTGGCTGATCCTCTTTGCCATCCATCCAGGCTTCCATGGCATCTTCTCAAGGGGCCTCCACTTCATGATCATTTGTTACCCACCACCCTGAGTGCTTTCTTTTTAAATTTTTTTCTTCTTTTTTTTTAGGGCCACCAGTTGCACTATATGGAAATTTCCAGGGTAGGGATCAAATTGGAGTTGCAGCTGCCAGCCTATGCCACAGGAACAGCAATGCCAGATCCAAGCCACGTGCTCATGACAACACTGGGTCCTTAATCCACTGAGCAAGGCCAGGGATCGAACTTGCGTCCTCATGGGTACTAGACAGGAAACGCTGAGCCACAGCAGGAACCCCCTGGACACTTTGTTCATGGCATTGATCACTCTCCAAGTTTGCATTAACTTGGCTGTAAGCCCCAGAAAAGTTCATCTCATTTTTGTTTTTTATGTATTTGTGGCTTCCCTTCCACGCCTTGAGAAATAAATTCCACAGTGGTAGGGCTTGTGAGTATCTCATTTGTTTCCTGAGTGTCCCCGGTGCCTAGAGCAGGACCTGGCACATAAGTGCTTAATAAAGATTTGTTGAATGAATAAACCCTCCACCCATTGACTGGAATCAATCATACCCTCTGGTAAATTCTTTCGCCCTTTATATGAGCTCTCATTGTTCTGTTCGATCCGATAGTGCTGGAGCTGTCTGGATGGTAAGCAGTGCCCACTGCAATATCTCAAATTTGCATGCTTTGAAATGTCTGCTCGTGCATAGCAGCTCCTTGGTTGCTTTGACTGTAGGTTTATTGTTTGGTGTTTAAATCACAGAATGAGAAGAAACCATCCTCAAGGGCATTGTTCTTTTTGGGGGGGGGAGGGCACACCCGCAGCATATGGAAGTTCCCAGGCTAGGGGTTGAATCAGAGCTGCAGCTGGAGCCTACGCCACAGCCACAGCAACGCCGGATCAGAGCCACATCTGTGACCTACACTACAGCTCACGGCAACGCCGGATCCTTAACCCACTGCGTGAGGCCAGGGATCAAACCCGAGTCCTCATGGATACTAGTCGGGTTCATTACCACTGAGCCATGACAGGAACGCCTGTGAAAGTTTGTTGAGTGCATGTGTGCCGTATGAACTTGCATGTGGCTGCCTTCCTGGTGTGGCTCCATTGGCCAGCACGCCCTCTTCTCCTTTTCATCTACCAAGCTCTGTCCTTGCTTTAAAGCCCAAGTCAGTTCACTGATCCTTTTTCTGGCTTATGTCCTCCAGAATACTATAAAGTTCTTGGAGTTCCCACTGTGTTGCAACAGGATCAGCAGCATCTCTGCAGCACTAGGACTCAGGTTTAATCCCCAGCCCAGCGCAGTGGGTTAAAGGATTTGGCATTGCCACAACTGTGGCGCAAATCACAGAGGCGGCTCAGATCTGATTCCTGGCCTGGGAACTCCATACGCCAAGGGAAAAAAAAAAGGGAAGTTCTGTATTATACACCACACTCCTGGCAGGAGTTATAGATTATTATTGTTATTATTGTTGTTGTTGTTATTGCTTTTTAGGGCCGTACCTGTGGCATATGGAGGTTCCCAGGCTAGGGGTTGAATCGGAGCTGTAGCTGCTGGCCTACACCACAGCCACAGCAACACAGGATCTGAGCTGCGTCTGTAATCTACGCCACAGCTCCCAGCAATGCCAGATCCTTAACCCACTGAGCAAGGCCAGGAATTGAACCCGCGTCCTCATGGATACTAGTTGGGTTCATTATAGCTGAGCCACAACGGGAAGTCCTAGAATTAATTACTAATGGCTAAACTTTTCTTCTTGGCCTAAACTGCCTCAAAACTAGACACTACATTTTAGCTCCACGAGATCCTTGTTTATTCCTGAAACTGAATACGTTCCTATGCCATCAAATATCTGGGGGGAGGGGGCGGTGCAGGGGCTTCTGAGTTGAACGTGTGGACATAAAGAAAGGAGAGAAAACCACTTTGTGTTTAGGCTGATTAACAGTGTTGAAGTGTGCTTTAGGCAGATTCAATTGGCCTCGCGCTACTGGAAGTAAAGAATATACGTTCTTGCTGGTTTTCATTGCATTAGATCATGTTATTTTAACCCGAGGGCCTCAGGAAGTGCAGAGTAAACTGGAGCCCTCCATCAAATACAAAAAAGTCTGCTTCCCCCGAGTTATGGTTGGTTGCGCCACAAACGCGAAAGTTCAAGTCGACATTCCAGCCGGAGCTCGTAATGTTATTACTGAGGTGCCCGAAAAGGGGGTGGGCGGGTATCAGGCTTCAACACCATTTGTCGTTACTTCTGAGGCTTTAGAAGAAAATGAACCTTGTGATAACCCGACCCTTCTGTGTTGCTGCATTTTCTCGAGTGTTCAAAGGTCGGTCTGGGCGGGAGAGCCAGGGTCTGCGTACTTTGCTCTTTGCCGGGTCGGCCTTGTCTGGCCGCACAGAAGTGCCTTCGGGAAAAATGCAGTCCACACCCCCCACCCCCCCACCCCCCGCCAAGGTCAATGTAAAGACTGTTCTGGAGCAGGAGTGGGGGTGGGGAGTGCTAGCCTAGCAGCCTTATAGCCTAGAGGCTGGTAGCCCTTGGTGTTACCTGCATGCTGTTCACCACGAAAGGTGAACAGTGTCTCTGGAACATCTCAGTTTAAAGAGTAAGAGTAAATGCTTGTCTATGGAACGAGCCAGTCCCAGCAACGTCACCACATCTGGGGTGCTGGACTTTGCAAAGACAGCTGGTGTAACCTTCGAGCATAATTAAGAGAGGAGGGTCTGACGGGTGTGAAGTGGTACCTCACTGTAGTTTCCATTTGCCTTTCTCTAACAGTGAGCGGAGAATAGCATGGAGGTTTCTCTGAAAACTAAACCTGGAACCACCATATGATCCAGCAATCCCACTCTTGGACATAGATTCAGAGGAAGTCGTGATTCGAAAAGATACGTGCACCCCACTGGTCACAGCAGCAGTATTTACAATAGACAAGACATGGAAACAGCCTAAATGTCCATCAACGGAGGAATGGATAAAGAAGTGGGGTTTATATATACAATGGAATATTACTCAGCCATAAAAAAGAATAAGTAATGCCATTTGCAGCAACATGGCTGAACCTACAGATTCTCATACTAAGTGAAGTAAGTCAGACTGGGAAAGACAAATATCACATGATATCACTTATATGTGGAGTTTAAAAAAAATGGTTCAGGAGTTCCCTTCGTGGCTCAGTGGTTAACGAATCCGACTAAGAACCATGAGGTTGTGGGTTCGATCCCTGGCCTTGCTCAGTGGGTTAAGGATCCGGTGTTGCTGTGAGCTGTGGTGTAGGTTCCAGACGCGGCTCAGATCCCACGTTGATGTGGCTGTGGTGTAGGCCGGCAGCTACAGCTCCTGTTAGACCCCTAGCCTGGGAACCTCCATATGCCGCGGATGCGGCTCTAGATAAAGGCAAAAAAAAAAAAAAAAAAAAAAAAAAGGTTCAAAAGAGTGGGAGAGTCTTTATTAGCATCTTCCTAATTCTTCTTCCTCTATCCTCATTCTGTTCATGGTCCCTTCTCAAACATCAGTCCCTTAGAAAACTAGTAACTGATCTTTACAGCTTACGCAACAGTCATTGCCGTGAGCTGTGGTGTAGGTCACAGACATGGTTCAGATCCCATGTTGCTGTGGCTGTGGTGTAGGCCGCCAGCTGTAGCTCAGCTTCTACCCCTAGCCCGGGAACATCCATATGCCCTAAAAGGATGAAAAAAAAAAAAGTGAGCCAGAGAAAAGGGCTTTCTGAATAAGCTAGCTTTCCATGTATTAAACTGCTACCTAGTTAGCACCTCAAAGAAATAATTATTTGATTAGAAATAGGGCCCCAAATACCCAGAAGAGTATCCTGAAGGACAGCTGGGTAAAGTGAGTCAAAAGCCTCGGGTGAGTCTCCAGTCCCCACTGCACTGCCTTTCTGCTTTGTGATTTGGTCCACTTGGAACGGCAGTTTCCTCTTCTGAAAATGGGGGTAATAATCTCTCCCCTCACTGCGTGGGAGGGTTATCAGGATGCACAAAGAAAGGAAAGCAAAGCTCTTGGAAGACTTGTCAAGGTCTGTATCAATACAAGTTATTGCTCTATGCTTCTCTGGGAAATGGACCCTGGGGAACAGGTGTGGGCCGGTGAGGTCCAGGTCTCGGTATTCGTGTGGAGAGGCTTCCGTTTTGCTAGCGGAGCAGGTGTACAATCTCTCAGCCATCTCTCAACGCATCTTTTGGGGATTGGGGGCCTAAGGTCCTCAAAGTATGGTCCCCAAACAGCAGCCTCAATGCCACCTGGGAATGAACGAGAAATGCACATTCTCAGGCCCCACCTCAGACCTACTGAATCAGAAGCTCTGGGGTTGGAGCCCATTCTTGCATTTTCACAAGCCTTCCAGGTGATTCCCATGTTTGCTCAGGTTTGAGAACTGTGAACTGGGGTTCTTGGAGCCTCGGCGGAAACCAAGATCAAGGGTCCCCCATTAACTACCTGCTGCAATAAGAGTAGGATGAGGAAGGCTTGGGATGCCAGAGCCAGGATGGAGCTGAGGAGCCAGTTTTCAGACTGGCTCACTTGGTAGCTGTGGGTGCTGCAGCCTCCTGGGGCTAGGGCAGGGCTGAGCCAAACCCAAGCTGGGAGCTGGTGTCAAGGTGATGCCTGGGCCAGGACCGTTCTCCTCTGGCCTGCTGCTTCTCCTGCATCCAGGTCACAAAGCTGAAGGCAATTGCTGCTCCGAGGAGCATGTACGTGAAGGAGCAAGGTCAAGTGGAGATGCTGGTCTCCAGAGGGCAGGGCCCCGGGTCTCTGGGTCTCCATGCAGCCGGCATGACCCCGGGGGGAGCCATTTGACTTCCTCTCAGTTTCCTCAGCGGTAAAGTCAGAAAGAGACATGATCGTATCCATTATTTAATTTAAAAATGGCTGATTCGGCTTCATGTAGCTCTCAGTACACAGAGGAACTCTTAGATTAATTTGATCGGTCTAGACTAGCAACTCATTCAGAGTTGGAGGCTGAATTATCCTGTTAGTTTCTTGGCTTTGATCTTGGCCCAAATGCAAGTCAGATTTTCAGATCCTGTGGGGGCGGGGTGGGGGCGGCGGTGGCGTGTGCAGCCTCAGGCCATATCCACACAGCGCTGCGGCGCTCAGCTATCGCGTAATGTCAGGCAGCATCCTTTGGTGTTATGTGGGTCGGGAAAGGAAGGGATCTTTGTTTAATTCATCTGTTTGGAGGTTTTCTGTTTGCATTTGAAAAAAAAACTTTTTTTTGTTGTTGTTGTTGTCTTTTTACGGCCGCCCCTGTGGCATATGGATGTTCCCAGGCTAGGGGTTGAATCTGAGCTACAGCTGCCGGCCTACACCACAGCCACAGCAACATGGGATCTGAAGCATTTCTGTGACCTACACCACAGCTCACAGCAAAGCCGGATCCCTAACCCACTGAGCGAGGCCAGGGATTGAACCCAGGTCCTCATAGATACTAGTTGGGTTCTATACTGCTGAGCCACAATGGGCACTCCTTCTTCCTTCTTTCCTTCCCTTTCTTTTTTGGCTCCAACTGAAGCATATGAAAGTTCATGGGCTAGGGATCGAACCCTGTGACCCGCACCAGAGCTGCGGCAGCCTCGGATCCTTAACCCACTGTGCCACAAGGGAGCGCCCTCTGTTTGTTTTTGAAAGTTGAAGTTGGACAAAAGAGTTAGTGGACGTAGGAACAGCACACACCTTTAGAATTTAAAAATGAGGGATAATACCTCTTGGTGGTTCTGTTCAAGAAAAGAAACACATTTCCATTCAAAAACATGAAAAACCAACGAACCAGGATCGCCCCAAATATGAAGAAGCCTCCTTGGGAGGCTCCCCGGCCTGCTGGTGTGCGACAAAGACCCACAAAGGCAAGGGTGTTCTATTTAGAACAATGGTCTCTGTCATGGGCCACGTCACACCTGAAACTGCTGCCACCAACAGCCCCTGCCTCCTGCACAGAGAGAAGCTTTTTCATTATTATCTGAAGCCCTAGGAAGAGTCTGGGAGCAGGGATCAGACCTGTCTTGTGGAGGTCACTGCATGACATTGAGACACCGTTGTTAACATTTTGAGGCTAAATTTCCCCTAGAGTGACCTTGCTTCTGGGATCAAGGGCAAAGGGCAGCTGCTCCGCTCCCACTTGGGCGCTGCTTCCCTCTCGCCACTAGAGGGCGAGAGAGACCCGTGCCCGGACCCGCTTCCTGGGTGGGGGCTGCACTCCCTCCAAGAGGAGAAAACTCTGGGCTGCAGAGACCGGGCAATTTATTCTCAGGAAAACGAAAGTGTGAATGGTTGTGGACGTTCCAGTGCTGACTAGGAAAAAAGGTTACCCCAGTGAGGTTGTTTTTTTTTTAACATTCTCTAGAGAGTGAATAAACACATTATTTTAAATAACGTGAATGATGCAGGCAGAGTCTAAATGTGTGATAAAAAAGCATCTGCTGATTTGGGGCAGAGGCACTATTCCCAGGGCTGGTGCTCTGGCTTCAGGGCCAGGTGACATATAGGGAACGTGTGGGGAAGGCAGCACTTTCAAGGGAAGGAAATGCACAGGCTGGGTTCAGAGAGTCCCTGAACCCAGTCCTAGGCGCATCTCATGCGGGACTTATCTAAAGTTGAAAATAACGTGTTGGAGTTCCCATCGTGGACAATGAACCAGACTAGTATCCAAGAGGAACTGGGTTCAATCCCTGGCATCACTCAGTGGATTAAGGATCTGGTGTTGCAGTGAGCTGTGCTGCAGATCTCAGATGCAGCTTGGATCTGGTGTTGCTGTGGCTGTGGTGTAGGCTGGCAGCCAATAGCTCCAATTCCGACCCCTGGCTTGGGAACTTCCATATGCTGTGGGTGTGACCCTAAAAAGACAAAAAAAAAAAAAAAAAAAAAAGGAAAGGAAGAAAGAAAGAAAATAGTGTGTTGGCAAAACCTGGGAAAATAAACTATGACGATACCATGAAAACATAGGATTCACCTGGCTTTTCCTCGTCTTCCTTGTCCCTCCCTCCCCCTCCTCTGCCTTTATTGATCTGGAACACAATATGGATATGAAATGATTTATGAGGAAGTTTGTTAGGGTCTGCTGAGTAGAATGCATATTTGTACCCGTAGAAAGTTAAATCTGTCCAGTTGCCAAGTGAAAGGAGATGAATGAATGCCCATCAGACAGAGAAAGGAAGTGACTTTTGGTAACAGGCAATGCAAATTTGGGAGAATTTCTTTTGGTTTGTTTATTTATTTATTCTTATTAGAGCCACACCTATGGCATATGGAAGGTCCCAGGCTAAAGGCTGAACTGGAGCGGCAGCTGCCAGCCTACACCACAGCCACAGCAACATGGGATCCAAACCACATCTGTGACCTACACCACAGCTCACGGCAATGCCGGATCCTTAACCCACTGAGCGAGGCCAAGGATCAAACCCAAATCCTCATGGATACTAGTTGGATTTTTAACCTGCTGAGCCACCATGGGAACTCCCAAATTTCTATTAGTTTAAAATGATTTTGGAGTTCTCGCTGTGGTAGTGTGTTAAGGATATATATTTTATAGTAAATATTTTATATATCAAAATACATGTTTATTTATAAAGTATAAGTATATAAAACACATATTTATTTTAGATACATAAATATACATATTTATATAGAAAATATAAGTATATATATAGTGTTTTTTTCCAAACACACCTCATCGTCTAATCCTAAATCCCCTGGGCCCTGTAGGGTGCCAGTCAGGAAGGTCACCTTTTTTTTTTGCTTTTTTAGGGCCGCACTCGTGGCATATGGAGGTTCCCAGGCCAGGGGTCAAATCAGAGCTGTAGACGCCGGCCTGCACCACAGCAACAGCAACGCGGGATCTGAGCTGCATCTGCGACCTACACCACAGCTCGCTGCAACGCCGGATTCCTTAACCCACTGAGTGAGGCCAGGGATCAAACCCTCAAACCTCATGGTTCCTAGTCGGATTCCTTAACCGCTGCACCACGACGGGAACTCCAGGAAAGTCACTTAGAATTAAATGATTCCCGGATCCTATTCTGACCAAAGTTAAGCAACAGTAAAACCCTTTCCCATCCCATCCATTACCCCCCCCCCCACTTATTCTGAAGGCCCAACTTAAGTCCCCTGAGTTAAGGGGGAAAAGGGAAAGAGGCTTCGGTGGCGTAAGACTGAGAACTACAGCCTGAGCGGGACGGGACGGCACAAGGATGGGGACAGAGGGTCCCCAAGCCCTGCAGACTCTAGCCCGGGGGTTGGGGGGGATCTGTCCAGCCCAGAAGGGTCTGCCCCTTGGTCGCTCAACTGGTTACGAGTGAAGGATGCTGCAGGTGGGGGGAGGGGCGGGGGCGGGGCGGGGGGGGGCGACGGCAGAGAACAGCTGGGAGGAGCCAGCAGGTGAGCCTGCAGCTGGGGCCCCTGACCTTGAGGCGGCGCTGAGTGGTCGAGGGACGACCGATCGCGGATGCGCGGATGCGGTGTGTCTAGGACCTGGCTGAACGATGCCAAGCAGAGCAGCCGCTTGGCGCCTCGGCATTATTACGTTCAATTAGGATAATTGGTGCCTCTCCAGGGCGTTCGCTTCCCTGAGGGATCTCGCTCGTTCCTCTCTCTCCTGCCTCCCGCTCCGTCATTCTCTCCTCCCCAGCCTCGCCCTCCCCCTCTCGGATCTTTTCTTTTCCGACCTTCTCGGGCCACTAGTATCCCACTGACTGGCCCGGAATAGCGATGCTGCTGCTACTCTTTCTATTGGCAAAGGAAACTTACAGAAATGTGCACTAGGCTTTATTTTATACTAAAACTCCTATCTCCAGGTATTTCTCTGCCTCCAGCCCAATAAACCGGGAACCAGGGCAAACATGTAGAGCTAGCTTTTCCCAGACTTCCTGGATCTGTCAAGACGCAAGAGCCGCGCTGGCTGGCTGCTGCCTACCCCCACGGCCCACCCGCTTTCTCTCTCTTCTCTTGCTGGGCTCTTGGCCGTGGAATGGAAACAAAAAGCTTTTAGATCTGGAGAGGCTTTGGTTATTCCTTGAGACAAAACTATAAAAACACAGGCTCTTTTCTCTGCATTATAGGCAAATATCAGGGGCCCGAACTCACCTATTTCCAGAAAAATTGCAGGTCTTCATGGCATGACTTGAAGGATTAGGGGAAAAAGCTTCTACACACTTTTGTTAAGATTAGTGGTGACAAGAAAAGAGGAATGGCGGTGTCGTAAGTGTTTCGAGGGCCGGAGGCTCTTCAATAATCTTACTGATCTTCCATCAAAAAGAGTGTGGTTCCTGGAGACCCCACTGTGGCTTAGGGGGTTAAGGGCCTCATGTAGTATCCGTGAGGGTGCAGGTCTGATCCCTGGCCTCGCTCAGTGGGTTAAGGATCCAGCGATGCTACAAGCTGCAGCAGGGCTTGCAGATGTGGCTCGGATCCCGCGTTGCTGTGGCTGTGGCTGTGGCATAGGCTGGCGGCTGCAGCTCTGACTGGACCCCTAGCCCGGGAGCTTCCATAGGCTGCAGGTTCGGCCCTAAAAACACAAAACAATAAAAATAAAAAAGAAAAGAGTACAGCTTAAGGCGAGTGCATCCCTCATCAATTAGGATTTTACTGAGAAAGGCTTCCTTTGGCAGTGAGACTTCTTTGATCAGTGCTATTGAATGGGAGCTGGGTAGCCCAAAGGGTCCTATTACAGGGTGGAAGATACTGCCTGTGTTTCCCAGAAGGCCAGAGGCATGAATTATAGCTCCTGTGAGCAGCTAAATTTCTTGCGTAATGATAAGTTAGCCAAGCAATTTGTCTCGGGTGATTCCTGGACCATCACCAGCCACGGGAGGTAACCTTTGTTGGCAAGATTCTCACTGTGTTTAGAGAGACAGCATCACCCCGCCAGTCTGCCTTGGCCGTGGCATCATTTGTGCTTCATATCCTCAGCTCCAGGGAGAAGAAAATCCTAAAACCAGCTGGGAAGCCCCAAAGCTGTCATAAATGTATCCAGCTGATTTGAAAATGGATTTGAATAAACTCTTTGATTCTAAAGAAAATTACTTAGGAGTTCCCTTCGTGGCTCAGTGGTTAATGAATCCGACTAGGAACCAAGAGGTTGCGGGTTCGATCCCTGGACTCGCTCAGTGGGTTAAGGATCTGGCGTTGCAGTGAGCTGTGGTGAAGGTCGCAGACGCGGCTGGGATCCCGCGTTGCTGTGGCTGTGGCGAAAGCCGGTGGCTACAGCTCCTGTTAGACCCCTAGCCTGGGAAACTCCATATGCCATGGGTGCAGCTCTACATTAAAAAAAAAAAAAAAAGGCAAAAAGACAAAAAATATAAAGAAAATTACTTAATGTTTCTATAGGGTTTCACACTTGCAACTTCAGGAGATGGCCTCGGGTTCCGCCTCCAGCACCCTCCGAGGCAGCCAGGCCACCTGCTGCCGTTGTCCTCGGCACAGCGTCCACACCGTTGTCCCTCATGGGGAGAAGAAAGGGAGGCACAGAAGCAACGCTTCATTTCCAGTGATCACACACTGAATGATGGAGCGTGGGTACAAATTCAGGTCTTCCTTCTCCCAATTAGCTCTGTTTCCTCAGCTATAAAGTTTCCATTCAAAATTCATTCATTGGCATTCACTTACTAAAAATAAGACAGCATTTCTGCTGTGGCGCAGTGGGTTAAGAATCTGATCGCGGGGACTTGGGTGGCCGCGGAGGCTCAGGTTTGATATCCAGCCGGATGCAGTGGGTTAGGGATCTGGCATGGCTGCAGCTGCAGCGCAGGTTGAAGCTGTGGCTTGGATTAAGTCCCTGGCCTGGGACATTCCATGTGCAGTGGGTGCAGCCATTATAAATAAATAAATAAATAAATAAATAAGACACCTTCAGGACCACATTGCAAAAAGCATCAAAGGGAATAAATGCAGGAATAAATGAAGGATTTTCTGGTCTTTTATTTTATTTTATTTTTTTGTCTTTTTAGGGCCACACCTGCAGCATATGGAGGTTCCCAGGCTAGGGGCTGAATCGAGCTGTAGCTGCCGGCCCTCATCACAGCCACAGCAACTTGGAATCTGACCTTCGTCTGCAAACTAAGCCACAGGCCACAGCAACGCCAGATCCTTAACCCACCGAGTTGGGCCTGGGATTGAACCTGAATCCTCAGGGATACTAGTCAGGTTCATTTCTGCTGAGCCACAATGGGAACTCCAGCAAATTAAAATAAAAAAAAAATTTATTATAGTTGAATTACAATGTTCTGTCATTTCTGCTGCACAGCAAAGAACGCAATACAGCAGATGTAATGGGTATCTTGATGCTTTGTGAATGGCTAAACAAATACCATATAACTGTTTCCTCAGGAATTGTTTTGAAGTAAAAACAGTGGCAGTGACAGAAACATGATGCTAAACACCAGTAACTTTAAGGTTCCTTTGCAAAAGAGCTCCCTCTGCTCTGTGGATGAGACTTCAGTTTGAAAAATCCAGTATTAGAAGACAATGGCTTGACGAGAATAGAAGTCTTGCAGTTTCCTCCGTCATGGCTCAGCGGTTAACAAACCTTGCTAGTATCCATGACAATGAGGGTTCGATCCCTGGCCTCACTCAGTGGGTTAAAGATCCGGCGTTGCCGTGAGCTGTGGTGTAGGTTGCAGACACAGCTTGGATCTGGCATTGCTGTGGCTGTGGTGTAGATTGGCAGCTGTAGCTCCGATTCAACCCCTACCCTGGGAACCTTCACATGCCTCTGGTGAAGCCCTAAAAAGACAAAAGACAAAAAAAAAAAGAGAAAGAAAAAAGGAGAAGTCTTTACAGCACTTCCCTGACTTTTGTAAGGTTCTCATAGCCGAGGTTTTAGTTACCTACTTAATTATCCAAAAATAGTAAATTGGGAGTCTCTGCTGTGGCTCTGCGGGTTAAGGACCTGATGTCCTCTCTGTGAGGATGTGGCTTTGATCCCGGGCCTCCATCAGTGGGTTAAAGTTCCGGCATTATTGTGAGCCGTGGGTGTAGGTCACAGATTTAGCTCAGATCTGGCATTGCTGTGGCTGTGCTGTAGGCCGGCAGCTGCAGCTCCGATTCAACCTCTGGCCCAGGAACTTCCATATGCCGCAGGTATGGCCATAAAAGAAAAAAAGTAAACAAGCAAGCCAATAAAAACAACTGCTCCAAAACACAAAAACAGTAAATGGAAAATTCTAGAAATAAACAATTCCTCAGTTTTAAATTGCATGCCCTCCTGAGCAGCATGATACAATCTCATGTCATTCAGCTTCATCCAGGCCAGGATGGGAACCATCCCCTTGTCTGGTGTGTCCTGTCCCTTTGTCACTCGGTAACTCTCTTGTTATCAGATGAACGGTCATGGCCACGGCATTTGTGTTCAGGTGACCCTTATTTTAATTAATAATGGCCCCGAGCACAAGGGGAGTGAAGCTGGAAATTTGGATATTCTCTTTACAGTGCCTAAGCTATATACTAAGCCTTATTGTAGGTAAGCATATCCAGGAAAAAAACAACCCACATAGGATATATCAGTTTTGGTGTGCCAGCTATGGATTCAGGCATTCGCTGAAGATCTTGGAACACACACACCACGGCTAAGCCCGCATAAAGGCAGGAGGGTGGGACGCACAGGGGCGCTCTGGGCGGTGGGCAAGGATGTAAGTTTTCAGCCAGTGCCAAGCAAGAGTCTAAATACTTATTTTCTAACAAAAATATCAAAGCTTGGATTTCAAGGATTTGTACACGAATAGTTTTAAAAAATCCTAAAAACAGAGCTCCCGTGGTGGCTCAGCAGGTTAAGAATCCAATAGTATCCATGAGGATGTGAGTTTGATCCCTTGCCTGGCTCAATGGGTTAGGGTTGCTGAAAGCTGGAGTGTAGGTCCCATCTACAGCTCCAATTTGACCCCTACCTGGAGAACTTTCATTATGCTACAGGAGTGGCCCTAAAGGAAAAAAAAATCCTAAAAAAAGACTAGTGAAATATTGTCAGGCAAGGAGACAGAACCCCAAAATACCGTGTATTGCATTAACCTGAACAGCACTCTGGGTCAAGGATGGTCCTTTAAGCAGGAATTTAAGGTAATTTCTCTGCTTGAAAGGACTAGTTTACCATTTGAGTTGAACAAAAGGCATCAGCCAGGTAATTTGACAACAGGTAGGCAAAGTTAGCAGAAATTATTGAATAATTTCTAAAAGTTCTACAGGCTTCATTGGAAATTACATTAATGCTAAGTAAATTGCACAAAGGCTGTATCAAGAATCACACAATATATTTGATACTATTTGATTGTAAATAATGTCCATTGTTAGTTTCATAAAGCGGTGTTCTTTTCATCTGTTTCTTACTGTTTTCTAAACTTAGTTGCTTTAAAAATGCTAACGAAAATCTCAACCTGACAGACTCCATAGCATTTTTGCTAGTCAGTGGGAGGATGAGCGTTTGGGAATCTTTTTTTCTAGGTCCATTTCCTAGATCACACTAGGCCCTGGACTCTGTCCTTTATCTGCTTGTCCGTACTGGGGGAAAAAAAGAAAAGCAAAAACTTCACCGGACATTCATTCCTTTGGGCTACACGAATCTCTCACCTTGCACCATATTCCAAAGAAAGTAAATTTTAGTTCTGTGCTCCTAACTTATACTGAGAACAAATGAGTTAAAAAAAAAAAAAGGGGAGTTCCCATTGTGGCTCAATGGTAATGAACCCCATTAGTATCCATGAGGATGTGGTTTCGATCCATGGCCCCGCTAAGCGGGTTAAGGATCCAGCCTTGCCGTGAGCTGTGGTGTAGGTCGTAGGTGAGCCTCGGATGCTGTGTTGCTGTGGCTGTGGTATAGGTCGGCAGGTGCAGCTCTGATTCAACCCCTAGCCTGGGAACTTCCATATGCCGTGGGTGCAGCCCTAAGAAGAAAAATACTCCCCCACTCCCCCGCAAAAAAAACCCCAGCAACTGCTACTGGGGATTTCAAGTGTTATCTAACCTCTGTGGATTTTTGGTTGGTAGAAGATTTGTATATCAGGCAGAAATGCTAGATTCTATCTCTAGATTGCAGCAGTTGTTTGCATGCTCGCCAGAAACTTCAATAAAATGCTTCTTTCTGAGCAAAGTGTAACAAAGTTCTGGTGGAGAGAGAGGCATTGCTGAAAATGGGGGAAATCATGTACAACTTGGGGAAACAACAGCATTACTTGGGTCAGCAGAGATTGCTAGAGTTTTTGGAGCTTTGCTAACAAAATGAATTGCGACCTCAAAAACCCTTGAAGGGATTTTTTTCTGTTTATAAGAAAAATAAAATTTAGAGGGTTTTTTCTTTTTCTTTTTTATTTTTTTAAAAAAATTATTTTTATTTTTTTTAGGGCCACTCCTGCATCATATGGAGGTTTCCAGGCTAGGGGGTGAATTGGAGCTGTAGCCGCTGGCTTACACCACAGCCACAGCAGATCCGAGCTTTGTCTGCGACCTGCACCAGAGCTCACCACAATGCTGGATCCTTAACTCACTGAAGGAGACCAGGGTTCGAACCCACATCCTCATGGATCCTAGTCGGATTCGTTTCCACTGAGCCACCGTGGGAACTCGTTCTGCTTTTTTAGGGCCACACATGCGGCATGTAGAAGTTCCCAGGCTAGGGGTCAGATTGGAGCTGCAGCCGCTGACCTACGCCACAGCCACAGTAACTTGGGATCCAAGACTCATCTGCAACCTACACCACAGCTCAAGGCAATGCCGGATCCTTAACCCACTGAGAGAGGCCAGGGATCGAACCTGAGTCCTCATGGATACTAGTAGGGTTCGATACTACTGAGCCATGATGGGAACTCCAAAATTTAGAGGTTTTCCGCGGCGGAGGACAACCATGAAGTGTATCACAGTGGTGCATTGTGATTATTCAGTATAATGTCCATGATACATCCTACCTAGAACACTGTTTGTAGGAAATAAAATAAAACTATTATAATGTTCCCTTATTTCAGTTTTTTAAGGCTAAAAGGAGCATTCTGTTCTTAGGTATAGATTGCTCATTCCCAGCTTATATTTTCAGAATTCCCTTCGTAACAGTAAAAAGTATTTTGGTCATTGATTTCCTTTGTTGATTAAAAAAATAAAAACAGCTAGATTTTACTATTTCCCCCTCTACTTATCCACCTGCATGTAGGAAAGTAATAACCAAATTATATATGAAACACAAGTACAATTCAGTAGAGAAGCAACTTTCCTTGATTCTTTTTTTTTTTTTTGTCTTTTTACCTTTATGTAGAGCCACACCCCCGGCATATGGAGTTTCCCAGGCTAGGGGTCTAACAGGAGCTGTAGCTGCCGGCCTTCACCACAGCCACAGCAACGCGGGATCCGAGCTGCGTCTGCAACCTACACCACAGCTCACGACAGCGCCAGATACTTAACCCACTGAGCAAGGCCAGGGATCGAACCCGCAACCTCATGGTTCCTAGTCGGATTCGTTAACCACTGAGCCACGAAGGGAACTCCTCCTTGAGTTTTAAGTTCAATTAAAATTGCTCTTTATTCTCTCAGCTATTGATATGGCCTCATTAAGTGACATATTATTTCTAAACCAATTTTGATTTTCCATATCGATTTAAACACTCTTGTTCACTTAGTTGAAGAGTCCATGTCTGCTCCAAAACCATTAGATGAAGTGTAGACTTGTTTCTCTTCAAACTAACTTTTAGCCATTTAAAAAACCTTCCCATTAAACTAATAATATAAAACTGAAGAGGTGAAATCACCGTCTGATCAGAATGTTCTTATTCTGAGTTATATTTGCAGCCAAAAAAGTATACATCCTGGAATAACAAACATCGATACTAATTCAGTAAAATATAAAAGTATTGTAGTTTGAATCCTTTGGGTTGAAAGGAAAAGACTCTTAGGTAAAAGGGTCTTTTACCTTTTCCAGGAGCCTGAGCTAATGCAATGACTGGGAATCCGCTTGGATTGACACAGCCCATTTGCTACTCTGCACAGCTTTGTCATTTTTTCTTGCTTTGCAGACAGGTGGACTCTGAATTTGTCTCCCATGAAGTGACCTCTGGAGATTGACCAGCATCTCTGTCTAAACACCCGGAAGAGAGAATCTTGATAGGTCCAGGTGGAGTCACGGGACTAGCCTTGGCCGGAGGGCAGACGCCTCGGTCTGGCTCCGGAGAAAGGAGTCATTCTCTGATGCGGGCTGGATAGGCACTCGCAAGTGTTTGCCACAGTACAAGGTTCATCAACACACTCCGCTAGACCATATATTTTTATCTACATCACAGGTAAATACAGTTACGTTCTGGTGCCTCTCTGCTTGCCCCTTCCTTCACATTTTATGCTCCAGCAACAAGGAATTGCTTGTACCCATCTACCCATCCCCTGACCACCCACAGGCCCCAGTGCAATCAACAAATTTCATTCCTAAAATCCTGTGGTCCTCTCTGCAGAACGGTCCCCTTCCATTGTCTCTATTTTTTAGGCTTCATGCCCAAGTCACCGCCTTCTGGACTTCTCCACCTTCCCGGACTGGCTGCTTTCCTTCCTCCCTCTGTCCCTCCCTCCCCCTTCTCCCTTCCGTCCTTCCTTTCCTCCTTCTTTCCATCTTTCTTTTCTTTCTTCCTTCTTTCCCTCCTTTTTCTTTCTCTCTCTCCTTCTTTCCTTCTCTCTTTTCTTTCCTTCCCTCTTTCTTGTTTTTGGCCATGTCCTCAGCACGTGGAAGTTCCTGGGCCAGTAATTGAACCTGCGCCACAGCAGTGACAATGCTGGATCCTTAATCCCCTGAGCCACCAAGGAACTCCTCCTTACCTCTTCCATCTTTCTGCATCGTAACTGGGCACACAATCTCTATCGTTCTTCAACTCCACTATTTATTTATTTTTGTGATTTACTCTTTAGGTTCTGATTTTTTTTTTTTGGCTCTTAGGGCCGCCTCTGCGGCATATGGAGGTTCCCAGGCTAGGGGTCTAATCAGAGCTGCTGCTGCCGGCCTGTACCACAGCCACAGCTACACCAGATCCGAGCTGCGTCTGCAACCTACACCACAGTTCACCGCAACGCCAGATCGTTAACCCACTGAGCGAGGCCAGGGATCGAATCCGCAACCTCATGGTTCCTAGTTGGATTTGTTTCCACTGCACCACGATGGGAACTCCAGCTTGTGGCATCTTTTTAACCCTCTGGCATCTTTTTAACCCTCTGGCATCTTTTTAATCCCACAAGCTGCGAGCCTGGTCTACAGTGAGTACTCCAAAATAGTTGCATGCATATACTCTGAAAAGTTGCCTGTTAGCTAATAATTGATCTCTATAGAGTTAAAAGAGAGTGTGTCTTGACAAGAAAAGTATTGTCTGTATAAACCCCTTAGACTTGTTAACTTGTCAAAGAATTAGACGTCAGGACGTGTTAATCCAGCCCCTCCCCAGGTCTACGCGGCAGGGTGCCCTTCAGAAACACCTGCTGTTTACCTGCTGCCCTGACCAGCTTATTTTCCTTTGAAAACTTCTGCTGGGGTCAGGACATCCATTTATGAAATCAGTTTATTATTTTTTTTCTGCATACAAACGTTATTTCTCAAAAGCAATCTCATTAATTACATCCTGCAGCACTGTGGACTTTCAACAACTTTAATTTACAAGGTTCGCCCTGATTTTGGGCGAACTGTATACACATTCTTTCTTAGTCTGAAAGCCCATTCCTGAGTTCTGGTTCCCCTGGGACTTGACTTCTCCCACCTGAGCACTGAACGCTCTTTTCTCTCCAACCCCACCCCTTGACTTTTTATCAGGTCGGCAAACGTTGGCTGACTCTAAAAGGAAATTTTGCAAACGGTTGACTTATGTTAATCCCAGGTTTTGGGGGCAGGGGAGAAAAGAGCTCCCCTCAAGTAAGAATTTTAAACTGAATTTTCCCTCCAGAAAACAAAACGAAAAACCCAGCAAAACCCCCAGGATAGCCTTTGGCTTCGTCGGGGCCGGCAGCCCCCGCCCCCAAGTCCTAATAAATGAATTAGCATCTCAGAGAGGAGATCACCGCGGGGCTGATATTGATCAGGGTCGGTCGGTGTGTTTGCCTGCGACTGTTTGGGGGGTGGTTAATTGAGTGTTGGTGTCGGCCTGGGTCGTCTCGCTGGCGCCGGGAGCTTTTGGATTTGCTAATTTTCGTTAAGTGTCTGTAGCCAGCCACTCGGCCCCAGTCTACCCCGGAGAACTCGGCGGCTCCTACTAATCAACAGTCTGTCTGTCTGGGCTTTATTGATCACAGGGCCGGCGGGCGAGGCGGATGCGCGGAGGGGAGGAGGGCGCTGGAAGCACGGCGGGGTAGTCCGCCCTCCCGGGCGCACGCTAGCCGGCGGGGCTCGGCAGGGGTGCCCCGGCAGCCTGCGCGCGCCTGGGGTCCGCCCGCGCCCCAGGGGTGCGCAGCGCTGCGCGGAGGGGCCCGAAGGTGGCCACGCGGGTCCCTCGTGAGTTTCGGGGGAACAAAAAGGAGGCCACGCGCAGGGGGACGCCGGCCCCAGGTTGTGAGGATCACGGAGGCGGGTGCCAGAGGCAAAGCCGGAGGCCGGGCTCGACCCTCTGCTCCCGAAGGTCACGGACGCGCGGCCTCCGCGAGGGGGAGCGCGGGAGACAGCAGGCGCCGCCAGCAGCCCAGACGCCGGCGCCGCTCGGGGCCGCGGGGCAGAGCCCCCGCCCGCGCCTGGGCCCGCCCCCGGCCGGGGTGAGTGACTGGAGCCCCGCGGCCAATCGGGCGGCGCCGGCGCGGCCGGGGAGGGGCGGGGTGGGGCCGCGGGGCCGGCCGGCTCCCAGCGCGGGGCGCTATTTACGGCGCGGAGCGGGGCAGACCCGGGCGGGCGCAAGCAGGAGCTCGCTGCTGGCGGCGTCTGCGCGGAGTGGCGGGCCGAGGGGAGCGGAGCCCGGAGCCTACTCGGACCGCGGAGCCGATCGGAGGAGCGGGGGCTGCGTAGTTCCATGTTCCGGCCGCGGCCCGGTCCCGCGCCCCGCGCAGCCCCCATGCCCTGCGTGCTCCGGGAGCCGTAGGCTGTAGCTGAGCCGCGGCTCCGGGAGCCGGCGGGGGCGCCGCGGCCGTGGGGGGCGTCAATGGATCGCCACTCCAGCTACATCTTCGTCTGGCTGCAGCTGGAACTCTGCGCCATGGCCGTGCTGCTCACCAAAGGTGGGTGCCCGCCGGCCTGCCGGCTGGGAAGAGCCGTGGGGTCCCGGGGCGGCCGCCGCCGCCGCCGCCCGCCTCTGTCGACCTCTGCCAAGGCTTTGTTAGCGGCGGGCCAGGTTGCCTCCCGCGCGGGAGCCCGCAGGTCGCGACAAGTTGCCAGTTCTTAGAGGTCGCGGCGGGGGCTCCGCGGCCTCCGCCCGCTCCCCGGGTGTCCCGGGCCCGGCGCGTGGAGGTGGAGTCGAATCTCAGGGCTAGTGGTTGTCAAAATGTTTGTGTAAGTCTGTCCGTAGTGAGCTTCCGAGCGTCTGCAGCCGGGAGCGGGGCCGGCGTGGGGGGCGGGGGCGGCCAGGAGGGACGCACAGTGCCCGAGTGTGAGTGTGTGTGTGTGTCCGTGTCCCAGTGTGTCTCTGAGTATCTGCGTGCTGGAGTGTGAGTCTCTGTGTTTGAGTGTCTCGGTTGTGTGCGCGTCTGTATTTGAGTGTGCTCTTGTGTCTGTGTGTCTCGGTCGTGTGCGCATCTCTGTATTTGAGTGTCTCTGCTGTGAGTGTGCGTCTCTGTATTTGAGTGTGTGTCGATATTCGCTTGTGTCTCTATATTTAAATGGGTCTCCGTTTGTGAATGTCTTTGTGTGTTTCTGTCAGTGTCTTTGTGAGCCTGGGAGTGGAGGTGTCCCAGGTGTGTGTGCAGGAGTGTGGGCTGGGTTGCTTCTCAGTGCCTGGGAGCTGTAGGCTCTGTCAAAGGTCCCATTTCCCACATACCTCATATTTTATAAACAGTCTTCAACTACCCCCCCCCAAAGAAGTGGGTCAGTTTCTTTTTTTTTTCCCCTTGCAGGCTTTCACCTTTTAGGTGGAAATAACCCTGACAATTCCCTCCAGTTTTCAGGGTTCCCCCAGCTCCCCCACCATGAACTCTAGGTAGGGTTTATTCTGGGAACAGATAATTTTTTTAAAATAGGAAGCATTTCTTAGCTTTTGCACAACCCCCCCCCCCCACTTTTCTCTAATTGCCATGTAGCAGGCATGAGGTTAAAGGATAAGCTAGCCCAGCCAGGGCGATGTGCTACAGTATTTATTTATTTTGGTAGGAAGGGTGTAATTAACCCTAAATAACAGCCCTCTGCAGCCTGCAGAGGGGAGCCCCCTGGCCCTATCAAAGGCCGGCGGAACAGGGCCGGACTGAGGCTGACATGAAGTCACAGATACCGAAACTATGAGCCTGATAATGATATAATTAGGGGATCAGAGATTTCTGACTGCTGCGGACTTCAAAAGCTTTAAGAGAAGCCAGCATTCCCTCCTGTAGCCATCTTGACTAAAGCAGACATTTTTGTTTAATCACCACATACAGTAACAAGAAAGGGGGCGCACAGAGGGGCATTGTTCCCTGTTTCAAAATGCCATACCCTCCTGGCCTTTGGCACGCCACAGGAAGAAACTTTATGAAATGGCAGAAATACAGTTTTAATACAGTAACACAAAAGTCTATTCAACTTGCTCAAATGTGGCTCCAATTAAAAAGAGCAAAGTTGTTAGAACTTTCCTAGTTACCTGTCAAAATTTTATTAGACTGGTCCAGGTCCTCGAAAATCTAGGATTTGAAATAGGCCCTCGTAAACACTGAAGCGGCATTTTCACTTGTATTCGGTTTTCCCTTTTTTTTCCCTGCACGAGGTCCGAGGTGATCCAGGATCGAGGTTTGACTCTTAATCTGTTTTTTTTCTCCTTTACATCGTATGTGGAATCTGTCAGATTTAAGTGCCATCACCACTTAAGTGAGCTTCAGGCGAAAAATCAAGTGGGGAAAGAGCAAAGCAGGAGTCTTAACTGGAACGTCTTGCTTAGTGGAGAAGGGACCTGGGCCCAGACCCGGGGCGGGAGCGAGACCTTCGGCTCTGCAGGGTTCAACTCAGGTTGCCAGCAATCTGTGTTTAGCTGGCTGTTTTTTTAAGAACTAAAGCATTAGCCGCCGCTCGTGAAAGCTGAGCGTACCTTACGGTGGCCTGGAATTTGGACAGGTAATTAAATGAGACGCCTTACTCAGGCAGTTCAGGAGAGGAGGAGGAAAAAAGGTGAGGGGTGGGAAGAAGTTGGTACTAGTAGGGCCTGGTGTTCAATTTCAGAGTGGCGGTTTCTGCAGTGACACTGGAACTTCAGATGGGAAAGCTGGGGAGAGGTGTGGATGCCACAGAGTTCAGTGTACGGTAGCTTGGGCAGGTGGCATGTGACAATGGCTGGGATCCACCGGGTCAGATGGCGTGTAAGGGATGACCCCCTAGATCCAGATCATTTCAACTCAAATCCACGTGAAAGCCCCCAGATCTTTGCGCTGCTGCGGCAAACTGTTAACTGAGCCTTGCAACTCACAAACTAGGTCTTACAAAGGAAACTTTTAATCACTTCCTGTAGAAAAATTTGAGGTTTCCTTAAGGATTTTTCATTCAGCCAGCAGAGGATTTTCAGTTTCAGTGTTTCCCCTTTTAGATCCCATGTTGAATTACATGTAAAACGGGGTGGGGTGGGGAGTGAGCCTTGGGGTTTTTTTTTTACCCCCTCCTCCCTGCCCCCCAGTTTTATGACTTTCCATTTGGGCTGAAAGAAATTGACTTTGGCAAGCAAACCACTAATTGTAAACTGCCTAGTTCCTGTTTTACAATACACTGACTAAAAGCTCGCCTGCATGAACAGATCTTTATAGGCCAAATTTGCCTTTTCTAGAGAGGTTGCAAAGAGTTGCCCAGTTTCAAGTTTTAAAACCTCCTGACCGGAGCAATTTCTAGATTGTTGTGTTTCTAGTTAATAACTTTATAAGGTGTGAGCTAAAGCTCTTAAATCTTGGCACAGCCCTTCGAGATAGTAAACAATTCAGCAGTTCCGATCAAATATTTATACTGACAAAAAAAAAATCAAAAAAGCCCAGCATTTCATTGTTGTACAGTCATGTAGGATTAAAATGAATAAAAAAGTGTAATTTACCTGGTGGCAGGAGAAGTTATTGTGACGATTATTCTCCTTCAAAAACAAAAGCGTTATTTTTAAGTCCTTGCTAACTTATCCGAAACCGCCATCGAACTTTTGATTCTCTGCTACTGGGATGAAAGCATTTCTACTCTAAACTGCTATTTACCTGGACTGGGCCGTGAGCACCAGCTTGCACAGCAGGCTTGTCCAGTCCACGTGGGGCTGCCCTTCTGTGGCCTCAGCTGAATATTCTATAGAGTGATATAGAGTGAGTGGGTGTCTGAAATGTGGGATTTAGCAGTGGCTGAAGGAGAGTGGCTTGATCTGGTGGTCTCTGGAGGACTTTGATGCACTTATTTGGAAAAAAAAATTTTTAAAGTATAGTTGGTTTACAGTGTTCTGCCAATTTCTGCTGTACAGCAAAGTGACTCAGCCATATATATATATATATATATATATATATATATATATACACACACACACACACACACACATTCTTTTGCTCATATTTTCTTCCATCATGGTCTGTCCCAAGAGACTGGATGTAGTTCCCTGTGCTGTACAGCAGGATCTCATTGCTTATCCATTCTAAATGGAATAATCGGCAGCCACTAACTCCTTCCTACTCACTGGTCCCTGATGCTGTTTGCTATTGTTCCAGGTGAAATCAGATGCTACTGTGATGCCGCCCACTGTGTGGCTACTGGTTATATGTGCAAATCTGAGCTGAGCGCCTGCTTCTCCAAGCTTCTCGATCCTCAGAACCCCAATTCCCCTCTCACCCACGGCTGTCTGGACTCCCTTGCAAGCACAGCAGACATCTGCCAAGTCAAACAGGCACGAAACCACTCCGGCACTGCCGTCCCCACGCTGGAATGCTGTCACGAAGACATGTGCAATTACCGAGGGCTGCAGGACGTCCTCGCCCCTCCCAAAGGGGAGGCCTCAGGTACGGAGAAGCCCGCCCCATCGACAGGCTTGTGACAGCCACGACTGTGTCTGTCTGCTATTGATTTTGTTAATGTAATTAGAGACAGCAGAGGGCGAGGCAGGGCTGGGTGCAAAGGTGCGTCTCTGTAGCTCTTGGGTCTGCCTGAGCCATAGATGTCTGTCTGCATAATAGGTTTTGCCTGTTTTTTTTCAGCATTTTGAAGCCATTAAAAAACCGTTACGAATCAGTAATGACACTCTGTAAACAACTGTTTTTGGAAGCTTCTTTGCCTCGATTTTGCAACATTTCTCTTCCAAACGTTGATTGAATCGGATTAATGGGGCGCCCTGTTTCAGAGGGAGAAGGATGCTCCTGCATATCTCCGGTTGGGGTGACCACGGTTTGAACTCTTTGCTTCTGCTCCTTCCTTTAGGACAAGGCAACAGGTATCAGCCCGACGGCAGCAGAAACCTCATCACCAAAGTTCAGGAGCTGACTTCCTCCAAAGAGTTGTGGTTCCGGGCGGCAGTGATCGCCGTCCCCATCGCCGGAGGGCTGATCCTGGTGTTGCTGATCATGCTGGCCCTGAGGATGCTGCGGAGCGAGAACAAGAGGCTGCAGGACCAGCGGCAGCAGATGCTGTCCCGTTTGCACTACAGCTTCCACGGACGCCACTCCAAAAAGGGGCAGGTTGCCAAGTTGGACTTGGAGTGCATGGTGCCCGTGAGCGGCCACGAGAACTGCTGTCTGACCTGTGACAAGATGAGGCAAGCTGACCTCAGCCACGACCGGCTCCTCTCGCTCGTGCACTGGGGCGTGTACAGCGGGCGCGGGAGGCTGGAGTTCGTATGATGGAGACTCCCCGGGAACCCGACTTCCGGGACCCTCGAAGGCCCTTGAGTTCTGCTGGACAGGAGCACTTTATCCGAAGAGAGACGCGCAATCACCTTCGAGAGACAAAACGACCTCCGCACACCGAACCTGGGATATTTCTTCTGAAGGATTATTTGCACAGACGTGAATATGGTCCAGATGTATTGATTTGCTTTCGGACGGTAAAAAGCAAAGAGAAGACTCTACACTGTTGCCAGGGTTATTTGCATCCAGGGGAGCTGGAATCGAGTACCTGAATAAACGAAAACGTGCTCTATGGAAGTTCCTCCATCTTGATTTATTGTAAAGATTTAAAAAATATATATATATTTTGTCTGAAATTTAGCGGTGTCTTGTCATAAATTAAAAACTTAAGCGGGAAGGGTAAGGAATTACATGTTAATTATACAAATGAAGATCTGTCTGTCCTTATTCACACGGTAGGGCCTCCACGATAGATTTTGGCTTGATTTTGTTTGTTTGTTTTGTTTTGTTTTTCCTTAAACAAGACCAAGGTCTTGTTTATTCTCATGTGGCACAGGTGTAATTTTCTTACAGCATGGAGAATTTCTAAATGTGTCCTGCCCATCATGCTGGCAGGACATCATGTCTTAGCCACAATTTTTTGTTAGGATGATTCTGGTTCTTAGCTTTCATCTAAGGGAAATCTGCAACTTATTTATAATTGATCAACTTCTTTATTTTATTTTGTTAGGGCCACACCTGCAGCACGTGGAAGTTCTGGGCTAGGGGTCGAATCAGAGCTGCAGCTGCTGGCTGGCACCAGGGCCACAGCAACTCCAGGTCTGAACTGTATCTGTGATGCAGCTTGAGGCAGCGCCAGATCCTTAACCCACTAAGCGGGGCCAGGGGTCAAACCCCGCATCCTCCCAGACGGTATGCTGGATTCTTAACCCTCTGAGCCACGATGGGAACTCCTATAATGGATCAGTTCCTGAAGTTGCCTTAGCGAACGGTGATATTTATCAACTTGATCAGTAGCTCTGATATACGTTTGTTAAATGTGTCTACCTCCAATCGGAAAAAGAAAAGTACTTACTAAATGAAACTTTCTTAGTTTTGGTAAAGTGAGTTAGTGTCTGCTTTTACTGTTAATGAATTCATCGGTTTATCCAAACCTAATTAAATATTTTGGAGCCCAAATTAGCCAAACTTTATTGTGCCATGTTCCTACTTTTTAAAACCTTCCTTTCACACAGTGTTATACTGATTTTTTATTTTTTTTACCTCTCAGTCTTTAGAAAGATTTTCAATAGTGAAGATTCTGTATCAATTGAGATTGAAATAACAGCGTCCTCCCAATTGATTCTTTTATAGACCATTGGTTTTTAGCCACGAATACACTAAGTAACAGTGTTTCAGCCCGGCCTGAATTTAAACCCATGTCACCTTTGTGTGCCTACCCCCCATGGGTCTTTGTTATCTTAAATGTGAGAATAATTTGTAGGTTCTTTTCTCAATTCTTTTGTATATTTGAAACTTGCTTAAAAATTAACCTATAGCCTGCATATTTGAATACATATGGGCTTTTCTTTTATGAGTATTAAAGGATATTTTTTGGATGTTTTCTGATCAGCATCACTTGGGTCCCTTAAGAAGACAGAAGCAGTCGCCCCCCGTTCATGGAAGAATCTGAGCTGCTGGGACATACCGAGGTTATTGAGTAACGAATAGCCCACAGCCCCAGTCAAGTTAGGCTGTGGAATAAATATGTGTTTTAATAAATGACAGCCTTCGTGACTGTGTTTTTTGAGACTGACAGTTCTTGCATGCATGACTTATCATTTATAAGAGGTATTACGTTTTTATGTGTGTCAGTTTTTGAAGGAGCCAAAGAGCGATTGGACCGATCTGTCCAAATCGAAGAGAAGAGAATGGATCAAAATGGCCTGTGGGTGGCATTTCCACCCTCCCTGCCTCTTGCTAGCTTTCGATCAAGTTACAGTAGTTTTGTAGCTTGAAGATGGTGACTTCTTGCCTCTTCTACATTCTCCTGTCAGGGGACGCATTCAGCGAGCTCTGTGATCCCAAAGTGGCCTTGAATCAGCTCTGCGGAGTTAACTGTCTTACCCCTTTTGCATGATTCTTTTTTTTTTTTTTTTTCCGAGGATGCAAGGTTTTATTTTTTTTTTATATTAACAATGAATTTTATTTCAGTTATAGGTGTACAAAGATCATAAGTCAATACGATAGATTTTGTGTCCCAAACCCACAGTGCATCCCCCCATCCCCCAGATTGTCTTATTTGAAAAACCAAGGTTTTCCAAAATCTGTGAGTCATTGTCTGTTCTTCAAAGAAGTTCATTGTGTCTCTTTAGTTTCCACATGTAAGCGGTAGCATTGGGTGTT
>PVHT021183661.1:12853964-12906372 GCA_004024745.2 Catagonus wagneri
GTCTCTGTGATGCAGTTACTTTCCAGTCTGTGGGGCTTCCCACCCGGGAGGTATGGGGTTGCTTCTATCGCGTAATCGCCCCTCCTACCTCTTGATGTGGTCTCCTCTTTGTCTTCTGGAGTAGAATATCTTTTTTGGAAGTTTACAGTCCAGTTGGTTGAAGGCTGCTCGGCATTTGTTTGTAGTTTTGCTGTTTTTCCTGCATGATTCTTTATTCACCCCATCTCTTCCACATTTCAGTTAACTAGGAGCTCAGGAATTCATTAGGAAATAAGGAGTTCCCGTCCTGGCTCAGCGGTTAACAAGACCTACTAGCATCCATGAGGACGTGGGTTCGATCCCTGACCTTGCTCAGCGTGTTAAGGATCCGACGTTGCCGTGAGCTGTGATGTGGGTCGCAGATGCGGCTCGGATCCCGTGTTGCTGTGGCTCTGGTCTAAGCTGGCGGCTACAGCTCCTGTTTGACCCCTAGCCTGGGAACCTCCATAGGCTGGGGGTGCGGCTCTAAAAAGACAAGAAATAAGGAAGGATTGAAGTTCATACGCGTTGAAACACTTTACACTCAGTGACCTCTGTCCTCCAGGATGGGCCTGGGTCTGGGCTCGTGCTGAGATCACAGAATTTAAATGGCAGGTGAATACAGAGCAATTCCCCTTGGTTCCGTTTGACTGACCTGCCTCGTTCTTTGGACTGTCAATCCACCAGGTGGTTTACGAGCCTCCCTGTTTTGCGGGGGTAGCAGCTCTGTGCCCAAATTCTTGCCTTCGGGCTGGGTGTCCTGGGGCTCAAGTGGTAGCCACATAATAGGTTACAAACTGCCTTATTCATGTAGTATTTGTGCACGTTCTTGCCACCCGTTTTAGAGTCCGATCCATACCTCACGTGGCCTTTCGACCAAAATATCGCAGGTTCCTCCACTTTGATTTTTTTCTAAGGACTAAACATAGAATCTACTTTGACTTTCCTAGGAGAGTCAGGGTTGCCAAGAGCGGAGATAAAGGACCCTTCATGAAAGAGTGACCTACCTGCTTCGGTGATGTCAGGCTGGTGATGACTGGCTTGTTTGTTTTTCCCCCCTAGAGATGTTTGCCGTTACTCTGAGATGTCAGTACGAGGCTGGGCTGACCAGGAACAGTCCTTGTTTAATATTGACATAGAGCCCCCCCCCAAAGTAATTTTCCCTAGGTGGAAATTTGCCCAAACCAGAGACAAATGGGACCACATTTGCCGTGATGTTTTCTGTATCTACACCCTTTATATATTCTGTCCCTTTCGAAAAAATTGATCTCTCCCTGCTTACATCTTTTACGTTATTTCCGCCCCCCTCCTCTTATTTGGAATGGCTCAGACTTCCTAGAAATTGACTGGTGTGTCTCTCATTTCTGCTGAACTGATTTTATTAAAAACACAGCACCATAGGGGGTTTGAGCTCCCTCCTAAAATACCAGACATGTCTGCTTTAGAAAAGCACAAAGCTCTCCTCCGAAGAGCTTGTAAATCTGGTTTCAATATGGCTTGATTATAGGCTAAAAGCTTGAAAGCAGTGACATCTCATATCGTGAGTCTGGAACGAGGCTTTTATGGGCAAGGACAGCCTTTTTGCCTTACAGCCTCTAATTGGTCCGCTTCTCTGTCTCTTAGCCTGGATACCTTTAAACCTCTACAAGCTGCGTGGTGTGATGAAGTTGAATTCATTCAAGGTAGTGATCAGGTGCACTTGGGCGTCAGCTTGGGTTCCTGTGCTGCCTGGGTCCCAACTAGCCATGTGAACTTGGGCATTATGTGGGCTCTTTAATACTCACTTTAGTTACGTCTACCATGCGGGCAATAATACACTTTATATGATTATATATTTATATATTATGTATATTATGCAATATACATTATATGTTATGTATGTTATATGTATATACATAATATATATAACACTATATATATGCACAAAACCCTTTATATGTTTATATATCATGTACACACAATCCCTTTGGTCACCTGCAGACTGGATTAAATTTTAATTTTTATTTACTTACTTACTTTATTTATTTATTCTTCTTTTTAGGGCTGCAGCTGTGGCATATGGAAGTTCCCAGGCTAGGGGTCGAATTAGAGCTGCAGCTGCCGGCCTATACCACAGCCTAGGCAACGCCAGATCCCAGCCACATCCGGGACCCTACACTCCAGCTTGAGGCAACGCAGGATCCTGACCCCACTGAGCAAAGCCAGGGATCAAACCCGCATTTTCACGGATCCTAGTCGGGTTCTTAACCCGCTGAGCCACAAAGGGAACTCCTTTGATTTAATTTTTAAATATTCAGTTTCAGGTGACTGCTTTTCACTTTTCCTCTTTACAAATTATATTGGTTTGTCATTGTTTCCTTTTGGAATGATCTAGATGGCTACTGATAAGAGCCTTTTATTGTATGTACCTGTTCCGTTTTTTGATAGTTGACAGAATGAAGTTCTCTGAGAGTTTCAGCTGCTCCAGATGGTTAATTCTTGGAGGAAATCATGAGAGTCAGGTCAGGTGACAGAATGTTTCAGAATTGCTTGAACAGTCTGTGTCTGATGGATGCAGCTGTCAGTTATCATTTGTCCCACAGATGCCCTCAGCAAAATGCAGCAGTTCCACTGGTTTGGGGGACTTTGTGAATTTGGGGAGGGGGGTACGGCACTCTCCTTAGTAAACAATCTAATTTCTCTGTTTGATGTTTAGTTAGTTACTCTGCAGGTCACAGTTATCATGACAAAAAAAAACCTACTCACCACCAACTCACTCTCTCGTCTGCTCAGATCTTTGTTGATGTGCCCTCACTCTGCTGAGTTTTTTTTATTTATTTTTTAAAAATATCGATGACATCCATACTTTTTTTAAAAACGTATTTTATGTATTTATTTATTTTTCTTTAGGGCCACATCTGGGGCAAATGGGAGTTCCCAGGCTAGGGCTCCAACTGGAGCTGCCCTGAGGCCTACACCACAGCCACAGCAACAGAGGATCCAAGCCACATCTGCAACATACAATGAAGCTTGAGTCAATGCCGGATCCTTAACCCACTGAGCGAGGCCAGGGATTGAACCCACATCCTCACGGATACTAGTCCGGTTCTTAACCCACTGAGCCGTAAGGGGAACACCAGCGGTTTGCTTTAAGACACGTGAAGACTGCGTTAGCTGTGATGAATGAATCAAGTCAGAGGCCATGGTCTGGAATTACTCTGAAGGATCGTGCATTGCAAACCGAATGGAACTGAAATGTTTTCAGCAGTCAAAACCAAGAGAAATACAGAAAGCTCTTTATCCCTGGTCTCTTCCCCTTGGAATTTCCTTGGAGATCCAATGAGGACAGTGGAAAAACACCATGCTTCTTCCTGCAGTTGCTTACTTTTCAAGTGTTAGAAGTTCAGGTGGAAACATTTTTTTTTTTTTTTAATAAATGTAGTGGATGTGATTTTGATACCATAGATTTTCGTTTGCAGTTGCCTTGGCAGGGGGTATTTCTCACCCGGGTTTAGGGCGAGATGCTCACCTTTGTTCGTTTCCTTAATAGAAACCCAGGAGAGAATGAGATGGACAGATGAAGGGTGAGGTCTGTACAGAAACAAACAGCCTCTCTCTTTTTGTTTCTCCATCCTAAACGATTGTTGCACTGCCTTATAATTGTTTTCTATGGGAAGCCTGTACAGGAGAACAGGTGGCTCATGAAAGGAGGTGAGGAGAAACCATTTCCAATGGCTCTGAAAACGAATGAGGCATGGCTAGGGTCGGATGCACACTCCACCTTTTAAAGTTGCTGCAAAAGTAGTAATAATAAAGTCACTGCCGCCTCAGTTCTAATGCATTCTCACCAAGAGGGCTCTCATCTTTGCCCATTAAACCCAGAGTTGGACTTTCATTTTTGTATTTTAAAACATCCAAAGGTTTCATCAAACCTGGGTGGTCTAAGGAGTTAAGAACAAGCCACCTGTTTGTTGGTCAAACAGGTCAAGAATCTGGAATCTGCAGGCTGACGCACTAGTTTATCTTCTAGAGCTTGTCAGGGCCCCAGTGGGGCAACTTTAGCAAATTCTTTTTTTCTCCTCCAGGAAATGAGCCTCTGACCAGAGGCTGTAATAAAAGCAACAGATAAATCATTGTGTTTTTTATTCAGGGACACACCAAAGGTTATAAATAAATGACCACTCCCCCAAACACTTAGCATTTTCATTCGAAGATGACCATTTGCTTCCAAACTCAAATTCTTTTGATGCATCCATTTACAGTGCTTTAATTTAGACTTTTATATCACTTTCTTTTACCGTATTATTATGTAGTGTTCTCTTAAGAGACTTAATCGTGCATCAGTAACTTTAAATAACCAAAAGGCAAATTTAAAAAAATGCTTGTGTGTGTGTATAGGGTGATCATTCATGCCTTTCTAATCCTTATATTGTTTCTAGTTTCCACATGCCTTTTATTTATTTAAGATAGTTTATAGTTTTATAATTAGTATATATAAATTTATAATAATTATCTTATATATAGGATAAAACATAATATACACAATACAATTGTATATAAAACAAAGTACAATATATTTATAACCATATTACACTATAATTTATATATTATATGTATTACATATATTTTATATATTTATATTTTCTATGAACCCTGGCTCAAACCTGCTTCCTGCAGTGTCTGTTAAAATTGTCAAAAAAGTGTAGAAAAGAGAAGCCCTATTTCTTCAAAAGCAGCATTTTTGTTGGTCAACATTTTCTTTTCCTTTTTTTTGTTGTTGTTGTTGCTTTTTTCTTTCTCTCTAATTGGTCAGCATTTTCAAAGGCAAAGTTCGTTGCAAAGCTTGGTGTAACGTCAGAGGCTGACAAAGCATGGAGGGGTCCCTGCCGTAGGAGGCTGTCTGAAGGGGGGGAGCCGTCTGTCCATCCCAAGATGCTAACCGGCAAGGGCCATCTCTCTCTGGCCTGACACTTGGTTGTGAGGCAGGTTAGGAGGTCAGGATTCCCAGGCCCCGGTCTGTGACAAACACTGGGGGCGGCCAACACACCCCAGGCCTCCTTACGGCCTTCAACCACGGCAGCCTGGCGGTTGGCATTTGTATGCAAATTGGGGTGAGTACCTAACAGGTTGCTTTGAAAGGTTCAATTTGTTTATCCCAACGTGGGAAGCCCGGCCTTTCTTGGTGGTGGAAGATTTATGGAGCTCTCGTTCAGGGCTCTCTGCCGCGAATGAGGCCCGGCAGGCTTTTCATTAACTCAAGTGTCTGCTGGTCCCTGGCCTGACCCAGATGGATGTGGCCTGCCCGGAAGCACTGGCTGTCCATCTGGTGGAGTCCTCCGCGCTCGGGCTGGGCCTGAGCTCCGCCCCGCCCCAAACAGCAAGCAACTGATAGAGAAAAAAATCCAAATGAAACGCCTGTCTTCACCATATGCATCCCATAAAGACCTCTTGTCTAGAGGAGTTCCTCCTGTGGCATGGTGGGTTAAGAACCTGACTGCAGGGACTTCCTGTGGTGGCGCAATGGTTAACGAATCCGACTAGGAACCATGAGGTTGCAGGTTCCATCCCTGGCCTTGCTCAGTGGGTTAACGATCCAGCGTTGCCCTGAGCTGTGGTGTAGGTCGCAGATGCAACTCGGATCCTGCGTTGCTGTGGCTACAGCGTAGGCCAGGGGCTACAGCTCTGATTAGACCCCTAGCCTGGGAACCTCCACATGCCGAGGGTGCGGCCCTCAAAAATGTTAAAAGGCAAAAAAAAAAAAAAAAAAGAACCTGACTGCAGGGAGTTCCCGTTGTAGCTCAGTGGGTTAAAACCTGACATAGCATCCATGAGGATGTGGGTTCGATCCCTGGCCTCACTCAGTGGGTTAAGGATCTGGCGTCACAAGCTGAGGTGTAGGTCACAGATGCAGGCTTGGATCCCGTGTGGCTGTGGCTGTGGCATAGGCCTCGGCTGCAGCTCTGATTTGACCCCTAGCCTGGGAACTTCTCTGTGCCTTGGGTGCAGCTGTTAGAAAAATAAAATAAAAAAAAAAGGAATCTGACTGCAGCGGCTTGGGTTACTGCTGAAGAGCAGATTCTATCCCTGAACTGGCGCCTTGGGTTAAAGGCCCCGGCCTGGGGAACTTCCTTATGCTGCGGGTTCAGCCGGAAAAGAAAAAGAAAAAGAAAAAAAACCCTCAACTGGAAAAAAAGAGATAGGTCATTTCTTTTGGCTTCCACCCCAAACCTGTTCTGGGAAAAAGCACCTTGTTCGTAGGCTGCAAGTCTCCCTAGGTGGGGTCTTGGTAGGAACTTGTTTTAGCCAAAAGCACTTGTTCAAAGAGCTGGTCCTAAGGCCCAAACAGCCTTTATGGGCTCTGGGCGTGTATGGTTTTGGCCTCTGAGGGACCTGGGTTTAAATTCCGACTTGGCTGATCTCTGGTTGAGTGTGACCTCGGCCTGGTTGATATCTGCTTCCTCACTCACGCAGCGACGGTGATAGTATTATCAGCACTCTGGGTTGTTGGGAGGATTAAATAAGAAGAAGGAAACAAAGACTTAGCTGAATCCCGTGCAGAGATGTTAAGGTCAGGCATTACTACGAGGTATTGTTTCTCCATAAACGCTCGCGCTGCTCAGGACGGGCGCAGGTGGCCGAGGTCCTCGGCCTACTTTATGGACCAAGAGCCAGACTAGAGCCAGACTGGGTGGATTCAAAGCTCCTGTGATGTTTAATCATTTTTCCTTGTGAGTGTCTTTAATTTGTCCAATGTAACCTTCCGGGGTAGCTTTTTCTTCTCTCTTTCTCTCTCTCTCTCTCTCTTTTTTTTTTTTTGCTTTCTTAGGGCCGAACCTTCGGCATATGGAAATTCCCAGGTTAGGGGCTGAATTGAAGCTGCAGCTGCCGGACTACACCATAGCCACAGCAAACAGGATCTGAGCCTCGTCTGTGACCTACATGGCAGCTTGCAGGAATGCTGGATCCTTAACACACTGAGCAGGGCCAGGGATCGAACCCTCATCCTCATGGATACTGGTCTGGTTCGTTTCTGTTGGGCCACAATGGGAACTCCGAGCTGTGCCTCTATATTACATACAAAATTTTTGCAGCATTTTTCTTTTTTCTTTTTCTTCTCTCTCTTCCCTTTCGATTCCTGGCATCTGCCACCAATGCCAGCTTTTGGCAGCACCAGATCCTTAACTCACTGAGCGAGGCCAGGGATTGATCCTGCATCCTCATGGATCCTGATTGGGTTCACTATCGCTGAGCCACCATGGGAACTCCTGTTCCATGTTTATGGTTTGCTCAAGACAGTAGGAAAGTACTTAGTTTTGATGTAGAAATATTGAAAGTATTCCTGGTAGGAAAAAGTTTCTTATTAGGAACCATTAGGGTTTTCTACCTCGGCACAGAGCAGGTTGATCTAACACTCTCCACCGTCAGAAAGGGCATATTATCTGGTCCCTGTTAGGACAAATGCCTGTTTTTGCACATTCTGTTAATGAATACACATCTGTCGAGGGGGAGGGGGTGAGTTTGCTCTGCTGACTTAGTGACAGAGGGCCCGGCCACAGCCCGCCGCCTCCAGCCCGGTCCACTGTCTTGCCACTTGGGGGTCCATATGAGGGGCTGGTGAGTGTCACCCCCATGGGAAGGCAAGAGGCATGTTAAAATGCCGTACTGGGGGGTTCCCGTTGTGGCTCAGCACGTTAAGAACCTGAATAGTATCCATGAAGATGCAAGTGTGATCCCTGACCTTGCTCAGTGGATTAAGGATCTAGCCTTGCTCTGAGTTGTGGTGTAGGTCATAGATGTGGCTCAGATCCCAAGTTGCTGTGACTATAGTGTAGACCAGCAGCTGTGGCTCCAATTTGACCTCTAGCCTGGAAACTTCCATATGCCACGGGTGCGGCCCTAAAATGACAGAAGAAAAAATGTTCTAGACTCATAAGGACTGTTCTCATGAGAATCTGTGCTTCTAAGAAATCTATTGGAATGAACCCACACTACAGCTTCGATAATAGGAGAACCGATCATAAAGCTATCAATTTGTCATGTATTGTTCCTTACGAAGAATGTGGTGACATACGTGGGTCTGTGTGTCCCTGTGAGCCAGCCTCATGGGCACGTTACTTAGGAAGCTGCCATGGAGTTCCCTGGTGGCTCAGTGGGTAAAGGACCTTGCCTGTCACTGTTGCGGCTCGGGTCGATGCTGTGTGTGGATTTGATTCCCGGCCCGGGAAATTGTACATGCTGCAGTTGTGGAAAGAAGAAGAAGAAGCAAAAGCAGCTGACAGATCGGGGGGCTCCTCCAGCCAAGGGCTCCATCTACTACAGCATCTGTCTACACAGCATCCTCCGGCAGCACCAGCCTCTCCCTGCTGCACCTGCTGCCTGAGACAGAAGGCAGCTTCATCACTTTTCTCATTCGTTTACCAGCCCTGGAAGCTTTCCACTCCACTGGGTCTTGCCTGGCTTGTTTCTTCTGACCTTGTTGGATATGCTTGAATTGCCGACGGTAACGTCGGGCTCCCATCTCCCCTTTGCTCTGACTTTGTCCTGTACTGTCTTTCCGGGTTTGGCTTCCCCCCTTTTCTTTTCTTCAACTCAATAAATTTCATTATATTTATAGTTGTACAATAAGCATCACAACACAATTTTATAGCATTTCCATCGCATGGATTTGGCTTTTCTGCCCAGCCTGTTTGCCTTTCGTTAATATGACTGGACAAACACCTTTGACTTTGGCCTTAATTAGGACGCTCTCTTGTGTCCACCCTGGTGCCAGAATGCCAAGCTGGTAAATCAGCCCTGAACTAGCCTGAGCAACCCCGCCTGCCTGGGTCTGGAAACTCTTGGACTCTTGTTTATATACAAACTTGACTTCACACTCAAGAATCATTTTTTTCTTTTCTTTCTTTCTTTCTTTCTTCCTTCCTTCCTTCCTTCCTTCCTTCCTTCCTTCCTTCCTTCCTTCCTTTCTTCCTTTCCTTCTTCCTTTCTCTCTCTCTCCCTTTCTTTCTTTCTCTTCCTTCCTTCCTTACTTTCCTTCTTCCTTTCTCTCTCTCTCCCTCCCTCTTTCTTTTTTTCTTTCTTTCTGTTTCTTTTTAGGGATGCACCTGCGGCATATGGAGGTTCCCAGGCTAAGGGTCAAATCAGACCTGAAGCTGCCGGTCTATACCACAGTCACAGCAACGCAGGCTCCGAGCCTCATATGCGACCCAGATCCTTTACCCACTGAGTGAGGCCAGGGATCAAACCCACGTCGTCATGGATACTAGTCGTTTTCGTAAACCACTGAGCCACGATGGGAACTCCTCGAGTTTTATTGCTGAATGGAAACTTGACAATGGCACTTTGTCTGAAATAGGGTCTGTACCTTTCAGGAAGGCAAAACCACATTAAACCCAAACCACATCATTTCTGCCAAGTCTTACCCCAGCACCGCGGTGGAGCCAGGAAGGCTTGTCTGCCTAGTTTATTTCTGGGGTTTGGGAGATGAAAAGAAATTTCTTTTCTTTCCAGATTTAATTCCTCGAGGGAAGAGCCCGTGTTTAATATGCTGTTCTGGCAGCTCCGGGGAAAGCATTTTCATTCTTCTCTCTGATGACCCTCCCTACTCGGGAGATAAAGGAGGCCACTGTTAGCTTTCCTTTTTCTGGCTTTTAGGAGCAACATGTTCCTAGAGGAAGAGAGTAAAAATGCAATCTTATGGAGTTCCCGTTATGGCTCGGTGGTAATGACCCAGACTTACATTCTCGTGGATGTGGGTTCGATCCCTGACCTTGCTCAGTGGGTTAAGGATCCAGCATTGCCATCAGCTGTGGTGTAGATCGCAGATGCGGGTAGTTTTGGCATTGCTGTGGCTCTGATTTGACCCCTAGCCTGGGAACTGCCACGCACCACATGTTCGGCCCTAAAAAAAAAAGGGGGGGGGAAAGAAAAAACAAAAAGAAAAGAAAACAGAGATGTAATCTCAATCTCTTTCTTACTTCTGGTCGCCTCTTACCAACCACTCTTCTCCCCCGAAAAAGCAGAACTGAATTAATTTGAGTGGCCTTTTGCGGTTTGTATTAGTGAAGCTTTCTGAAAAAAAATTTTTTTTTGAGAGAGAATGATTTTTCCCTTGGAAACATAGACGTATTTGTAGAGAAAGAAAAATGATGTGTTGAATTGACTCTTTTCCGAGCCTTGACTTTAAATTCTTAGCTAAGAACAGGGAGTCCCTGGTACAATTTTGTGAATAGTGTCAGGACGTGTTTTGCAAAGTCATAAAATGTCAAGCTTCATGTAAATTGTGTTTCTAAAGTCTCAACAGCGCTCAGACTCTGTAATTTTATCCTGACAGTGTCTTTTTCAGCAAAAGAGACTCAAACAGATTTCTTCACGGTCATGCTTTGACATCTTTATTCATTTTACTCATAACACGATCTGCAAAGTATTTCCTTTCGGATGACAGGCGCTGGATCCCACAGAGCGGTAACGTTTTACACGATTGAACACGCGGAAGGGTAGCGCTCCATTTCCAGAGTAATCAAAAAGTTCAGGGACGTTAAGCGTTTCACAGAAAGACAAATATTTGTTTTTTTGTTTTTTGCTTTTTAGGTCTGCACGTTCCCAGACTAGGGGTCTAATCACAGCTGCAGCTGCAGGCCTACACCACAGCTCATGGCAACAACAGATCCTGAAGCCACTGAGCGAGGCCAGGGATCAAATCCACACCCTCATGGATCCTGGTCAGGTGCGTTACCACTGCGCCACAACAGGAACTCCGAAAGACGACTATTTGCTATTTTGGAACTAAAGTTAAATAGTTTGATGGGAGTTGTCAGATGCTGATAAAATGCCTGAATCAGAAAGTTAAGACATGAGGTGACACGGAGCCTAGGCAAAGGGAAAAGCCAGTGTTTAACCTTTCCAAGTTTTGCTGAAATTTAATGTGTGTGTGACAGAGAGAGAGAGAGAGAGAGAGAGAGAGAGAGAGGGAGAGAGAGGGAGAGAGAGAGAAATTTCCTGGTTGGTTACATCAGCATATTAAAAAGGTGCTTTGGATAGAGAATAAGAAGAAAGTTTTAACCATTTTCAAAAAAAGTGCTACGTAGGCAGACCTGCTTGGTCTTGGTTTTCTGTATTCCATGGCGCAGGGGCAGGGGAGGGGGGGAGATGAAATGAAAACATTATCTCATGGTAATTCATCCAATGATATAATTTATGGGAAAGAGTTCTTTAACAGGTAAAGACGCTTTGGTAATAGAAGGGTGATAATTGCTATTTTTCATTATGGACGTGGAGGCAGGCTGCTTCGTCACTGACGCACCTCCTCAAGAGAAAGAGTAAAAGAGCCCCAGGTTTCAGGTTTTGGGGGTGGGGCAGTGGGGGTGGGAAGAAAGTTCCTTTTGGCCATGTTGTTTCTGGAAGGAGGTATGAAAAACTCTACTTCTTCACTAATGAATCAATGGAGGGCTGAAAGTATGCCTTCTCTTTAAAAATATTTTTTTTTATTGAAGTGCAGTTGATTTACAATGTGCTGATTTCTGCTGTACAGCGAAGTGATTCAGTTATATACGCATATACATTCTTTTTCATATTTTTTCTGTTATGCTTTATCACAAGGTATTGAATAGAGTTCCCTGTGCTGTACAGTAAGTCCTTGTTATTTATCCATCCGATATATACTAGTCTGCATCTGCTAACCCCAAAGTCCTGGTTCATCCCTCACCCCACCCTCCCTTCCCCCTTGGCAACCACAAGTCAGTTCTCTGTGTCTGTGAGTCTGTTTCGTAGGTGAGTACGTTTATAGATTCCGCATATAAGTGATATCATATGATATCTGTCTTTCTCTAACTTACTTCAGTTAATATGAGACTCTCCAGTTGCATCCACGTTGCTGCAAATGGCATTATTTTACCCTTTTTTATGGCTGAGTAGTATTCCATACTGTATATGTGCCACATCATCTTTAAATGGGTATCCTTTCGTTTTTCCTTTTGAGGGCCTCACCTGTGGCAGGTGGAAGTTCCCAGGCTTGGGGTCGCATCAGAGCTGCAGCTGCCGGCTTACACCACAGCCACGGCGAGGCTGGATCCTTGCCACACCTGCGACCTATGTTGTAGCTTGTGGCAATGCCAGATCCTTAACCCACTGAGCGAGGCCAGGGATCAAACCCACATCCTCACAGAGAAAGCATCAGGTCCTTAACCTACTGAACCACAGCGGGACCTCCAGGAAGCCTTCTTGGGCCCGCTGCACAAGGGCAGGGAGGCTAAGCCAGCCGAGGTCGGTGGAGACAGCACAGTCATGAGGCCAAAAAGAGAGGAAGGCCGTGGCCTCAGGAGTTGGGGCAGCCCACCGCTGCTCTTCAGACAAGTTGCTGGACCCCTCAGGGCTCAGGTCTGCTATCTCAGGAGGTGAAACGAGGAAAGACACGCAAAGTGCTTGGCGCGGTTCTTCGGACGGAGTAGCTCCTGGACAAGCAGTTATTACTCCGATTGAGGTAGAGTTTATATGTCTTTTCAACCTAATTTAGGTTTCAAGTTATCACAGACAGGTACTATGAGACATCATACTTCTTGAGTTTCTTGTGAAGGCATCGCAACTTCTGATTTCTTTTCCTTTTCCCTGAAGAATTGAAGCTCTGACTGGTAGGCATTTTGCTGAGTGAATAACTTGGGGTCCACTTGGGCAAGGAAAGTTCTGACAATGGCTTTGAATCACGTGGTGTCTGGCATTCGCAGTGGCATCGACTTGCTCTCGTGATAAAAGCCGAGAGGAATGGCTCATTCCACCAAAGAAAAAGGCATTCACTTTCTTCCTCAGCCGGGCTACTCGGGACATTAATCAGCCCATAAAAATGGGATCAAGTCAACTCTTAATTTAGTTTTGCACCTCATCTTTAAAGTGTAACCGTTCTTTTGTGCTTTAATAGCGGGGGAATCACATTCTAGATGTAAGGAAAGAGCTGGGATATTTTCCCACAAATTTTCATGGGGCTTCGTGGCTACAAATGGACCCTTCCCTGAGGACATTTAATGAGCGATTATTCAGTCTGGGGGATGGCTTTGGAGGAACCATGCCAGCGGAGGGTGTATAAAGTAAGTTTCCTAAAATCTGTATAAATGAGAGATTGGAGTCACCCTCAAGCCGATAGGCATCTATTTTATCTTTTATTGCCTAATGAATCTGTTACAAGACCATGAGCCCATCAGCTTGAAATTTTGCTCCGGCTCTGTGTCACCGAAGGCAAACAGATGGATGTTTAATTCCTTCCTCTTAAAGTCTTATCGGATGGCAGAACCTTTGCGGCAATGGAGAGCCTGACATTCTCCCAGGCCTAAAGCAGCCTTCTCGGTTTTAAAGGACCTCTGCCCTTCAGGTTGGCTTTTTTTCTTTATCCTTTTCTTTTCTCTAGGTTTTTTCTCTAGGGACCTCAGGGGTCATTCCAGGCCAGAATGCCTCTCACTCCTCACTTAAGAGAAAGATGCCGGAGTTCCTGTCGTGGTTCAGTGGTTAATGAATCTGACTAGGAACCATGAGGTTGAGGGTTTGATCCCTGGCCTCGCTCGGTGGGTTAAGGATCCGGCGTTGCCATGAGCTGTGGTGTAAGTTGCAGACATGGCTCGTATCTGTCGTTGCTGTGGTTGTGACATCGGCCAGCAGTTACAACTCCGATTCGACCCCTAGCCTGGGAACCTCCATATGCTGTGGGTGTGGCCCTAGAAAAGACAAAAAAAAAAAAAAAAAAGTGGAAGATGCCAGAAGTCGTGGGTTTTTCCCAAGCAACTACATTGATTCAATTTAAAGAACTGACCTGAATGCTGAGATTTTGTTCTTTTTTCCCTTTTTTGGTATAAAATACTTTCTTTTCTTAGACGATTTTTTTTTTTTCTTGTTAGGGTTGCCCCAGCTGGGTCTGTTACAATTCCTGGGATGAAAAGCAAAGGATGAATTGTAACTTCCATCGGTACTCAATGGTATTTATTGATTTGCTTTGGGTTTTTTTAAATTTTAAATTTATTTAGTTTTTCTTATAGCTGCACCTGCGGCATACGGGAGTTCCCAGGCTAGGTGTTGAGTTGGCTTCCTTCCTACACCACAGCCGCGGCAACACTGGATCCGAGCCACATCTGCAACCTATGCCGCAGCTTGCGGCAACACCACATCCTTAACCCACTGAGCGAGGTCAGGGATCCAACCTCCATTCTCATGGATGCTAGTTAGGTTCTTAACATGCTGAGCCACCATGGGCACTCCTTAGATGATTTTTTAAAAGTGTCTTTGAGATAAAATGTTTTCCAAAAGAGCTTTCTTTTAAAAATTTTGCTATAAAAGACAGGAGTCTGGGAACCAAGGGTTTAAGGTCATCTCTCCATTTTGCGGTTGAAGGCCATTGCACTTCCCCCGAGTTGCTGGCTGAGTTGCTGGCAGAGGTGGGCCAGCACCAGGATTCTGCCTCTAGCCTGGTGGCTCTTTCTGCCATCACGTCCCTCTGAAGGGGACAGGGAAGCCCTTGCTGGGTGTGGATATGGCTCCAGGCAGTGAGAAAGATGCTCAGTGCACTCTAAGGCATCTGGCTTTGGAACAAGTGTCCAGTGAGGTTGCATTCAGAGCAGAGCTCACCTCCTCAAAGGTGGTTTGCATTCAAATGTTCTGGACTGTGCAGGTGTGCAAATATTTCCTGTCTCTGCCCAAGATGGTCACAACCTCAGCAATTTAAGATTAGGCCTGGCCCTCCCTGACCCCCCTGCTCTCTCTCTCTCTCTCTCTTTTTTTTTTTTTTTCTCTCCAAGAGCACATTTCCCTAAAACAAGTGCCCATAAACCTGTACGGGTCATTAGTTATTTCAGAATGAACAACTTCATTATTTCCTCCTTTGGAAGTCAGCTAAGAGCTGGAATTCTGATGAGGGGAAAAGGATGGACCCAGGGAAGTTCAGAGGAGGTCCGAAGAAGCAGATCTGGATTAGATGTGCAGCGTGGGGAGGGGAGGTGGGCCGGGCAGGGACGGTGTGAAGGTGCTGGTGCTGGCGATGGAAGTTCCGATGGACCGGTGGGTGGGTGAGCAGAGCGGATGAAGTTGGTCCTCTTTCTGGAATTCTCTATCGGGCAGGAAGGACTCCACTGAGCCTGGGGATTTCTGAGCCATGTGCTGGAATGGGAGGTTCTCAGAGAGAGAGGCTGAAGCTGCCTGAGAAGCTTCAAGCACTTTGGTCCTTACAGTCAACAAAAGACCCTGGTCTGGAGGACCAGAAAGAGCCCAGCCACATCTGATCACAGCTATACACAGGGGCCCGGAATAAGAAGCAAGCCCTGCTGGCAGGAACGACGAGCTGATCGCAACAGCTCCCACAGGCTGGCCCAGGACGCTGGGCTTAGGCAGGATGTGTGAAGGAAAAGCAAAGTTTCTGGGCTATACCTTCACCCCATGTTCTTGTTTAATCTTTGTCCCCAGGGCTCGTCCTAGGAGAGGGGCCATGCCCCACAAGCTGTCTGCCAAGCCAGTCGCCAGTCACCTTACACTTCCCAAGTTTCTTTCTTTTTTTCTTTTTTATTGGAGCTGAAACCTTTCAGAAACGGTCCAAATCCAGACACTGTTCTTATCTGCAGTTGTCTTTGGAAAGCATTCAGCGGTGGACACAGATGTCCAAATCCACACCCAGCACCGCCTCGGGGAGCTGTCACGGGGAAGCTGCGGCCAGTGGGTAACAGCCGCCGTTCCTCCGACTCCCCTTTGGTTCTCCGAGTTGAAAACTTTTTTTGTTCACAGACTTGACCCAAAAAAGGCCAAGTTCAGGGATGCCAAATCAAATGTGATCTGTCTTGAACCAAGCCCACCCAGGTTCACTTTGATTGTTCTTTAGCGAATGGATCCGAGAAAGAATGACCACGTGGCTTGAGCCTGGAGTCCCAGCAAAAGAGAAGCTCTTTGGGCTTCCCCAGCCCAAGACGCCGGACGCGGCAACCAAGATGGTGTTCCACGAAGCCCACTTATCTGAGCCGTGTGAATCTAATTGAAGCATTTAGCCTTCCGCGTGGGTTTGGACTTCCCAGCCTCCCAATTGTTGTTCTTTCTAGTTTTATTAAAGGAACCAGATCCTTCTCATAAGTTTTCCATTAATAGGGTTATAAATTGATATAATTTTAAGTCCAAGAATGCAGAGCTGGGACGGGGTAAACATCAACATGTGTTTGGTTTTAGATGTAAACTAGTACAGCCAAAGCGGGTAAGTGTTGTAAACTTCAAACATGAAACAGATGTAAGGTAATTAGAGGCATGAAAGTGATGACAACGGCAGTGAACTGTAGCCATGCAATGAATTGTTAGTTTAGGCAGGAATCGCTGCGGCCCTGTGGATTTATCACATTTCGAGCTGCCGTAAGAACTTGAAGCTACCCTTCTCTAGAAGTGCACAAGAAACGCTTTCTATACTGAAAGGCAGGAAGTACAACTCAGAAGCCTGTGGGCCACTTACTGGTTTTCTTTTCCTTTCTTTCTTTCTTTTTTTGCATTCTAGAGCTGCACCTGCAGCATATGGAGGTTCCCAGGCTAGGGGTTGAATTGGAGCGGCAGCTGCGGGCAATGTGGGATCCGAGCCACGTCTGAGACCTACACACAGCTCACGGCAACGCCAGGTTTCCCGACTCACTGAGTGAAGCCAGGGATTGAACCCAAATTCTCGTGCATATGAGTCGGGTTCGTAACCTGCTGAGCCTCAGTGGGAACTCCCCACTTATTGGTTTTCTATGTCTAAAGAAACGGATTGGCGTTGCCTACTGCAAAATGGGCCCCCTGGTTGGTGAACAGTTTAGACATTTTACTTCAACTCATTTTTGAATCTTAGAAGCAAGGTCTCCCGTCTGGAGAAGTTTGTTTTGGTCATAGGTAAAGTCTGCATGAAGTTTTCCACCTAGCCATGTGGGAGGGTCTGCTTACTCTGTGGGTAGGTGACAAGTGACAAGAGCATATTTTTTTTTTTCTTTATTCGCTTTTTTAGGGCTGCACCTGAGGCATGTGGAAGTTCCCAGGCTAGTGGTCGAATTGGAGCTGTAGCTGCCGGCCTACGCCACAGCCACAGCAAGGCCAGATCTAAGCCGCATCTGCGACCTCCACCACTGCTCACGGCAATGCTGGAACCTTAACCCACTGAGCGGGGCCAGGGATCGAACCTGCAACCTCACAGACACTGTGTCGGGTTCTTAACCTGTGAACCACAAGGGAACTCCCCTACTGATTTGTTTTGAATTGAACGCACAATCTATCGCATGTAAAAGACAAGGTGCGGGGGTGTGTGCGTAAGGACGAATGGATGTGATATTGCTATAAAGGAGTTTATGATTTTGGAGATTAAGACACATACAAATACAACATAATTTGTAAAAAATCTATGTATGATTTACAGTTCTATCTGTGTATATATATATATGTATGTATATATACACACACATATGTATGTATATAGGTGTAATGTGAGATATATTAAATGCTCTATAAGTTCAGAAAAGGGAATTTATTTGAGGGCCAGTAATAATCCTTAGGTTCCAATAACACCAAGGCTGTTTCTATGAGGTTTCTTTTTTGAGGTTGTACAACATTACACGTATATTTATACGTAGATGTTAAGAAAGAGGTAGGATCAGGGAAGGAGCGAGAGTAATGTTTTGATTTTTTTTTTAAATGTGTTCATTGAAGTACAGTTGATTTACAATGTTGTGTTAATTTCTGCTGTACAGCAAAGTGACTCAGTCATACACACTTTTTTTTTTTTTTTTTTGTCTTTTTAGAGCTGCACCTGCAGCATATGGAGGTTCCCAGGCTAGGGGACTAATCGGAGCTGTAGCCACCAGCCTGTGTTGCAGCCGCAGCAATGCCAGATCCAAGCTGTGTCTGTGACCTACACCAGAGCTCACCGCAACACCAGATCCTCAACCCACTAAGTGAGGCCAGGGATGGAGCCTGCGTCCCCAGGGATACTAGTCAGATTCGTTTCTGCTGAGCCACGACAGGAGCGCCTATATTCTTTTTCATATTCTTTCCCATTGTGGTTTATCACAGGATATTGAATACTGTTCCCCATGCCCTGCAGTAGAACCCTGTTTCTCACTCCATCCTTTGTTTACTAGTTTGCAATAAGGTTTTGACTTAATAATAGGTCGCTGAGACCAATTTCCTGAGTTCCAATGTCGACCTTGGCATATTTTTATATCTCTCTAAATCTTAGTTTTCTTTTCTGTAAAATGCACACAAGAATAGAATCTTCTTCTTCTTCCCACTTTTTTTTTTTTTCCTTTTTAGGGCTGCACCCATGGCATTTGGAAGTTCCCAGGCTAGGGGCTGAATTGGAGCTGCTGCTGCTGGCCTACACCATGGCCACAGGAATGCAGGACCCGAGCCACTTCTGTGACCTACACCTCATGGCAATGCCAGATCCTTAACCTGCAGAGAGAGGCCAGGGATCAAAACATGCATCCTCATGGATACCAGTTGGGTTTGTTACCCCTGAGCCATGACAGAAACTCTAAAATCTTCTTTATAATATTGCTATAAATACTAAATACGATAATACGTAGAAGTTGCTGGACGCATAGCGTAGACTCCTTGAACTTTATTTTTTTAATTAAAATATTTTATTGGAAGATAGTTAACTCACAAACTTGTGTTAATCTCAGGCATATAGTGAAGTAAATCAGCTGTACATATACATTCCTTTTCAGATTCTTTGTTTTTTTTCTTTTTTTAGATTTATTTTCCTTTTCAGATTCTTTGTGTTTTTTTTTTTTTAGATTTATTTTTGCTTTTTTAATTACTTAATTTATTATCGTTAAAGTATAGTTGATTTACAATGTTGGGCCAATTTCTTCTCCTAGTGTCAAGTCCTTGGGTGCCGGGCACTGGTCAGGCTTTAACTGCATTGTCTTATCTGGTCTTCCAGGCGCCCGTACCAGGTACTGGGCTTGTTCCCCAGATGGACTAACGTGGGTGACGGCTTCCCACGGGCTCGCCCGCCTGAGGAGGTAGATGTTCCAAGTGCTGGTCACCTGTTCGTTAATCGAATTGTGCGAATTAATCGTGATCCACAGCTCAGGTACTTAGAACAAGCACTCAGTCCAGTCGGAGTGCGAGTGTGGCAGGATCGTTAGCCGGTCTCCTGCATTCTTCCATTCCTGGGGGTGGGGGAGCCCTTCTGGCCGAGGGGGGAGGTCTCCGCTGTTGTCTAATGACAGTGTTCCCGTAGATGCTGGGAAGCAGGGCCTCCCTTGTAATTAACTGTTTGGCTGCTGAGCTGGGGGAGGCTTTGACAGACACCCAGGTGACAGTGGGGTGCCTGTGGTCCCGGACTGTGGAATTACGATTGAGAGGAGAGCTCAGTGGCCTCTCACGTCTACTCATTTTCTCTTAAATTACATGTGATTAAAAATATAATTACCACTCCTCACTCCTTCTCCCCAAAACACTATTTTTCTTTGCTCCTGCAGCGCTGAGGGGTGGGGATGGGGATGTGAGGAAGAAGAGAAGCAGGGTAGCAGGGTGGCCTGGGGGGGGGGATGGATTCCCCCCTCCCCCACTGGTGAGCTCTGAAGTTCAAAAACAAAACCCCAGGGGCCAGAGTGAGCATCAGAAAATGTCTGCCAAACGCTTGCATCCTTGAAATCATACCTGCCCAGGGTTTCCTGGGAGAGCCTGAAATGATATGATATGTGTGCTTACATTCGAATTATAAAGCTTGGGCTGTTGATCTTTTTATTTTTGGAATGTCTCTCCCTCTAATTACTTTACAGTCCAAATGATTAAAAAAAGGAGCAGAGAGTAACAGATAATCCCAAATTGCTGTGTTTAAAGGAAAGGGCTGTCTGTTTGTGTGGGGCTCTCCCTGAAATGAGAACCACTGCTGGGAGCTTTTTAGACAAACTCCAAAAAAAAAAAAAAAAAAAAAAGAGGGCTCAACGCTCCGGAGCCATCCAGGCTTCCACAAGCCAGGATTGCTTCTGCTGAGACTGGAGCCGCAGAGAAACGAGCTCGCAGCTGTGTTCTGAAATAATGGGTTCAGCTTCATTCTGAGCACAAGGGGGAGGCTATTTTAGCAAAAAAGCTTCCCAAGGCTGGTCGTCACTGACGGGGCCAGCTCAGCCTCTGAGTAGCTGGTCTCAAAATAGAACTGGTCCAGAGTTTACGAGGCGCCCCCGCCCCCCCGCCGTCCTGCCGCGCACAACCCTCGCGTCCCTGTCCCATGTGACGCCTCCGCTCCTGCTCCTTTTACGCTGGGTGGAGGCCCGGGGGCCCGGGGTGGGGGCGTGACCCCTCGGAAATGGGATAAAGAGAACAATGCCGGGGCTTCTCCCCAACGTCATGGCCAAGTACATCTCTCCCCAGGTGCGCTCCTCAAGCCCTTCCTCCACAACTCCCGTTCTAGCGCCAGGTGTAAATGCGACACTCGGTAAAAGGTGACCTCAGGTGCACCCGTGGCGTCCTCTGTGGGCTGCAGACGACTTGTCTGGGCTACGGCCACTTGGGGTCATTCATTCTTGCACAGGAACATCTCATGGGGGCAGAGGGGCATAGGCAAGGCCGCCCCGGAGGGGCTCGCGGAAGAATTGGGGTTATTAAAGATCGCTCACAGTCTCTTAGCGACTGGAAGAGAAGTTAGACCAAAGGCATCTCGCTGTTACACTGACTTCTTAATTAAAAAATATCTTTCTTTTTCCTTTGGCTCAGGCCAAGTGGCCTTTTCAATTTCCCCTCAAAATGCTGGGGGATTTTTCAGGGTGTTGAAATCACTTTTCTCAGGTAGCTTGAAAGAGCACACTCCCCCTGCCCCCCTCCCAACTTCTTGATGACCAAAAGCATGGATTACTTCCTTAGTTGCAAAATCTTGAACGTTTCAACTCATTCTGGAGGCGTACAGATGAAGTCAACGCAACCTGGAGACCGAGATAATTTTCCAGGTTGATGAACTTGGCCACATTTCGGCAATTCCAGGTTTCCCTTTGATGCTTGAAGAATTGTCCCCCCCCCCCGTGTAAAGCACCTCCATATGTTATTAATTAATTAATTAGTTAAGGGGAATATATATATATACACACACACATGCATGTGTGTGTGTGTGTGTGTGTGTGTGTATATATACACAAACACATACATATATATATATGTATGTATTTTTTTTTTTTTTGGCTGCCCCGGGAGCATATGGAGCTGCCGGGCCAGGGATCAAATCTGAGCCACAGCCAGGAACTTACCCACGTCCCAGAGCTCTCAAGACTCTGCCAATCCTGTTGCATAACAGCGGGAGCTCCAAGGGGGACTATTTTGACCCTGCAAACTTAAAATCCAAATGAGTGGTACACTTTCTTCCTAAGGTGCAGTGGACTCTAGGGAACGTTAACCCATATTGTCGGCGTTGATGAGACCCTATGTAAATCTTCCCACTCTTCCCCATCGGAAATGATGCTTTGGGTAGTCACATGGAATCAGGCTTCGCAAGAAGAGGTCATACAGACTGTTTCAGCCTCCTGCCTTCCTCTTTAATCTGCTCAGAAAGTTGGTTGGTGGCTCGAAGTCCCGCTGATGCACAGGCAGGAGATGGGCAGGGGTGCCTGTTTGAAAATGAGGCTTGAAACCACCTGTTCGTTGACTCTAGTTTGGTGTTTATCTCCACTGACGTGTGTTGTCAACCCTGACGCAAGCCAGAGCCACAGCTGGTTACTCCTGAGACCCATAGCTGCTATTCATACAGTAGGAGTTTTCGCTGGACGGACAGACTGTCCATGACAGAGCCTAGGCAGGAAAGCGTCTTGCAGCACTGTGTACAGGTCATTAAGTACCTGGCATAAGAGAAAGTTAAGCCTAGAAGATGCGGAAAGTGGTAGCATTATTTCTTGTGATGAGGCAGAAATTTATTTTTATTTTTTAATTTAAAAATTTTTGGGCCTTCTTAGAGCCGCACCTGTGGCCTATGGAAGTTCCTAGGCTAGGGGCTGAATCAGAGTTGTAGCTGCCGGCCTGCACCACAGCCACAGCAACACAGGATCCGAGCTGCGTCTGGGACCTACGCCACAGCTCACGGCAACCCTGGATCCTTAACCCACTGAGTGAGGCCAGGGATCAAACCCACATCTTCATGGATATGAGTTGCGTTCGTTACTACTGAGCCACGACAGGAACTCCACAAGGCAGAAATTTAAACAAAGGAATTTTTGTATATTACTAGATGGTAGAAAATTCAAAATTGTGATTTCTGTATCTAATTTTAAGACGGATTGAGTACCTCCCGTCTATCCCCAAACCAAATGAATAACAACAATGCTTTTAAATGATAGTAAGGAAAAAAAATGGATTATGACATTAAGTTGGGAGTTTTGGACTTTAGACCTTTGAGAATCCTGCAGAATAGACTAAAAATCGCTCCTGTCACCTCTTCCACTTCAGGTTTGGGCCAATAGAGAGAGGCATGTTCCTTCTGTTTTATGGTGAATTTGGAATTGAAAAATAAAAATTCTCTATAGGCAAAGTTGCCCCCATTTTCTGGGACTAGCTTTATCTTTGCCTATTTTTAATTTTTTTCAATTTAAAAACATTTAATTAATTATTTTTTTGCTTTTTATGGCTGCATCTGCAGCATATGGAAGTTCCCCAGGCTAGGGGGTGAATCGGAACTATAGCTGCTGGCCTACACCACAGCCACAGCAACGCAGGATCCTTAACCCGCTGAGCGAGGCCAGGGACTGAACCTGTGTCCTCACAGATACTAGCCAAGTTCGTAACCCGCTGAACTACCCTGGGAACTCACTCATTTGCATATTTTAGAGGGGACAAAACAGGCCCCTCCCCTTGCCCCGCCCTGCCCCCCCCGCCCCCCCCCCGAGATCCATAGGAATTTGGCATCTTTTATTCTCATAAAAGAACAGAATATATTGTGGTAAAAATGGGCTCAAGTAAAACCATCATAAAAACCAGTTCAGACAAAACGTCTGTCGACTATAAGCATTTGCAGGGTTTCAGCAATCAAGTAAAGAAAAGACAGGCAAGGATGGTTAAGGATGGTTACAAGTTCTGCAGTCAAAACAAGCATCCGCGGATAATTGTTCCAGTGGCTGATTTCTGCAGCAAATGATTTTTCTTGTGTCACATATCATAGTGAGGGGACGGTTTCACTTTTGTTTTTCTTTCCAGGATGGCACAATCACATGAAGATATTTGGAAAACCTTCAACTTTGGAGGATGATTTCAGAAATCGTGAAACAATAGGAGTTCCTGTCTTGGCTCAGATGTAATGAACCTGACTAGTATCCATGAAGACGCGGGTTCAATCCTTGGCCTCGCTCAGTGGGTTAAAATATCCCACATATATCACTTATATCTGGAATCGAATATATGGCACAATGAACCTTTCCACAGAAAAGAAACCCATGGACTTGGAGAACAGACTTGTGGTTGCCAAGGGGGACGGGGAGGGAGCGGGATGGACTGGGAATCTGGGGTTAATAGATGCAGACTATTGCCTTTGTAGTGGATAAGCAATGCGATCCTGCTGTACAGCACTGGGAACTCTATCTAGTCACTTGTGATGGAACAGGATGGAGGATAACGTGAGAAAAAGAGCGTGTATATATATGTACATATATATGTACTGGGTCACTTTGCTGTACAGCAGAAAACTGACAGAACACTGTAAACCAGCTCTAACAGAAAAAATAAAAATCATTTAAAAATATCCTGCATTGCCGTGAGCTGTGGTGTAGGTCTTGGACGCAGCTTGGATCTGGTGTTTGCTGTGGTTGTGGTGTAGGCCAGCGGCTACAGCTCCGATTAGACTCCTAGCCTGGGAACCTCCACATGCTGTGGGTGTGGCCCTAAAAAATAAAATAAATAAATAAATCCAATAAACTTTTAAAAAAATCATGAAACAACAAAGGAGAATCTAGTATTCGTAAGCCGTGGTTTTCAGCTTTATACCATCAAAAGATGTAAGGATTAGTAATTTCGAGTAGCCTACAAAGTAGAGCATGCTTAGGACGCACGTATAAGTGACTCACTGTGGAGGCCTGCTGCTGACATTCAGCGCTCGGGCACACAGGCTGGGTCCCTGGCGCTCACTGGTTCGAAGATGATAATACCTCATTAAGGTAAACCTCCCAAAGCCACCTCTGGGAATGAATCAGGTTGCAAAGACGTGTGGTGGCTGAAGTCGACGTTTGCAGATTTGACAGCCTTTGCTAAGAAATCTTGGAGCAGCACCTGGTTGGGGTCAGGATGATCAAAGAGAACACACAGGTCTGGAGATACAGCAAAAGCACAGAGTCACGGAGCCGCTACGGAGCTGCTACGTGTAATTTACATCACCTCGACATCAGCCCGGGTTTCCTGCCAGTCTCCACAGAGCAACATTTTAGCAACCTGCAGCAGGCTCTAGCAAGGGTTTGAGAGTTGCCTTCCCTGTGAAACATCTTCTCTCCAGAGTGTCTGAATTACCGAAGATTTTTTTCCTATGCCTTCATTTTTTATAAAAGTCGTGAATGGAAGAAAACAATTTGAAGAGCTAGTTAATAAAAGTGATTAAAACCAGCTCAGCGGGTTACGAACATGACTAGTATCCATGAGGATACAGGTTCGATTCCTGGCCTTGCCCGGTGGGTTAAGGATCCAGCGTTGCCATGAGCTGCGGTGTAGGTCGCAGATGCGGCTCGGATCCTGAGTTGCTGTGGCTGCGGCGCAGGCCGGCAGGGGTAACTCTGATTCGAGCCCTAGCCTGGGAACTTCCATATGTCTCGGGTGCGGCCCTAAAAAGCAAAATAAATAAATAAAAATCAAGGTGATCAAAGAAAGTTGCTCTAGTATCTTGGTTTGGCAGAGAAGAGGCAGAGCTTTCTCTCCAGAGCTAGAGCTAGAGCAGCTCCTTTTGCCAGACACACGCCAGGCTACAGCTCTGCCCGCTGTCGTGAGCAGAGTTTGCAGGTCTTTCCACAAGCTCTTGGCTTTTCAGGCGCCTCTTGGATGGAGGAGGGTGAGGATGATGAATGTGGCTGGGATACTCTGGATCTTGTCCTTTGAAAAATGCACCTGTAGTTCAGCCAGAATGTTCTCTGATGCAACCAGAGGGAGAAGGGAAGGAGAACCTGGGCTCTAGCGTCTCGGATACGCTGCCTGGTGGCCTGGTTTCCTGGATTTGCCTGGCCTCCTCCCCAGAGGTGATTTGTCATTGTGCTTAAGAAATGTTAAGCGCCTTGGTGAAAAGTTGCTACAAAAACGCACACAGGTCCTTGTGCTCTCCATTTGTGGCTGGGGACCCTCTTAAGCCACTGCGGATGAAGAAGAGCTCAGTACAGGAGTTCCCACGGTGGCTCAGTGGGTTAAGAACCTGGCTAGTACCCATGAGGATGCAGGTTCAATCCCTGGTCTTGCTCATGTGTTAAGGATCCAGCGTTGCCACAGGCTGGGGTGTAGGTCTCGGATGTGGCTCGCATCTGGTGTTGCTGTGGCTGTGGTGCGGGCTGTAGGTGCATCTCTGATCCGACCCCTAGCCTGGGAACCTCCACAAGGCTCACATGCGACCATAAAAAGAAAAAAAGCTCTCAGTGCAGCACAGAGAAGCCGGGAACTCCATTTCTACTTGTGAAATTCAGAACAAATTTCTATTTCCTCCCATTGCCTTAATGGGACTCCAAAATGCTCCTCAATTAACAGGGATCAATTTTGCTTTTTTGATTTGCAAGAGCAGAATTTCATGGCAAAGGACCTCATCTCAGCATATATCCAAGTGAATCTTTCCAGTAAATTGATTGTGCTAATTCCTGCTCTGCTAGGGAAAAAACACTTCTATAAAATATTTACCATGCCTAATCGTTTAACTTTATGCCAACAGAGCAGTAAAACCTGCCAAACAGAAAACTCCTGGCAACCCAGGATTAAATAACATTAATTTTTTTTGTTTTTTGGAGGCTTACAGGATTGCCCGGAGGGCCAGTGATAATAAGGATTTTTGTGGGTGGGTAGACACTGCAGAAGATAACACTAGAATAACATTTGGTGTTTATATCAAGCTGAGGGGACCCAAAACAACTTGAATCAGAGCAAAATTCAGAGTGGGAAATATGGATGCCTTGTATTTTTTAGAAAGCAATGCAACTTATGAGACAATTTCATATACAAACACTAGCATGATTGTGTCGCCATCTGTGAAGATGCCTGGGTGGGTGTAATTAGTCCCCTTTTATGGATAAGAAAACTGAGGTTTAGAAATACTGACTCAGCTGGGTAGGTAGGACCTGGGCTTCAAAATCTAGGTATTTTAATTCCGACCTCAGTACAGTTTTGGCTACATTTCTAATAATGGGGAGTTTGTTAGAATGAGTTGGTATTGCTTTCAGTTTCTGGTTAAGACCTTCAAAATCCGTTTTGTAGCACAGAATGAAATACAAGGAGACTCCTCCAGGAGGCCTTTTCCTTTCAAGACCTCTGGAAGGTTATCTGTTTCAAGAAGGAACTTCTCCAAGTTCCCATCCGGCGCAGTGGTTAACAACTCTGACTAGGAACCATGAGGTTGCGGGTTCGATCCCTGGTCTTGCTCAGTGGGTTAACGATCCAGCGTTGTTGTGAGCTGTGGTGTAGGCCCGGAGCTGTAGCTCCGATTCCACTCCTAGCCCGGGAACTTCCATATGCTGTGGGTGAGGCCCTAAAAACCAAGGGGAAAAAAAAAAAGGAACCTCTCTGCTGTGTGTACATTTAAAGGAAAGAAACAGATTCACAGATATAGAGAACAGGCTTGTGGTTGCCAAGGGGGAGGGAGTGGGATGGACTGGGAGTTTGGGGTTGGTAGATGCAAACTGCTCCACTGAGAACGGATAAGCACTGAGGTCCTGCTGTACAGCACAGGGAACTATACCCAGTCTCTTAGGAAAGACCATAATGGAAGATAATACACGAAAGGGAATGTGTATACGTATGACCTGGTTGCTTTGCTGTACAGCAGAAATTGGCACGACATTGTAAATCCACTGTAATTAAAAAAAAAAAAAAGAAATTTTGGAAAACCTTTGGGGAAGGGCATCTATCCAGAGAAAACCATGACCCAAAAAGATACATGCACCCTATGTTCACTGCAGCACTATTTACAGTAGCCAAGACATGGAAGCAACCTAAATGTCCATCGACAGAGGAGTACATATAGAAGATGTGGTACATATACACGATGGAATATTACTCAGCCCTAAAAAAGGAATGAAATGATGGATTTTGCAGCAACAATGGATGGACCTAGAAATTATGCTAACTGAAGTGAGTCAGACAGTGAAAGCACCAGATGCTATCACTTATAGGTAGAATCTAAAAAAAGGATACAGTGAATTTCTTTACAGAACAGAAGTTGACTCACAGACTTTGAAAAACTTACGGTTGACAAAGGGGACATGTTGCCAAGAGGAGGGATGGCCTGGGCGTTTGGGATGGAAACATTGTAAAATTGGGTTGTGATGATGGTTGTACAACTATAAATATAATAAAATTCATTGAGTTAAAAAAAAAAGCCAATGAAGAAAAGAAAATTATGGCAGGAGGGAAAGAAAAGAAAAGGGGGAGTTCCCGTTGTGGCTCAGTGGTAATGAACCCAACTAGTATCCATGAGGATGCAGGTTTGATCCCTGGCCTCGCTCAGTGGGTTAAGGATCTTGCATTGCCATGAGTTTTGGTGTAGGGTGCAGACACAGCTCAGATGTGGCGTTGCTATGGCTGTGGCTGTGGCCGGCAGCTTCAGCTCTGATTTGACCCCTAGCCTGGGAACTTCCATATGCTGCAGGTGCGGCCCTAAAGGGGGGAAAAAAAAAAAAGGGAAAGAAAGAAAAGAAAGGAAAAGAGAAAGTCAAGACTCGAGGTCCAGCAGTGAACAGAGAGCAGAGGCCCCGAGTGAGCTGCTGGGACTCTTTCTCCAGACCGCCAGCTAGAGAAGCTGGTGGGTTTCCCTATTTAGCGAGGAGGGTCTGAAGCCAGCGAGAGTGTGGGGTCTTCCAAGAATGTGGGTTCTGAGTGAAAATAGAAACTTTTCTTACATTCTGACTCACAGGGGATTAGAAAGTAGTGGATGGATTAGACAAAAATGCTTCAAGTTAAGAATTTAATCCTGTTAGGCAATAGTAAGTCACTTTCTTAAAGGCTCTTGCCAAAAAGTAGAAGGAAAAAAAAAAAGGGCGCATCCACAGTTTGTGAGATAATTATTTCTTTCTTTTATTTTTTAATTTTTTTTTTTTTTTTTTGTTTTTTCTTTTAAGGACCACACCTGAGGCATATGGAGGTTCCAGGCTAGGGCTCCAATCAGAGCTGTAGCCGCCGGCCTACGCCACAGCCACAGCCACATCTCGGATGTGGGATCCGAGCCACATCTGCGACCTACACCATAGCTCACGGCAACGCCGGATCCTTAACCCACTGAGCGAGGCCAAGGATCGAACCCGCATCCTCATGGATACTAGCCGGGTTTGTTTCTGCTGAACCACAATGGAAACTCCATGAGATAATTATTTCTGAAGAGCTGCTAGCCTAGGGCCTCTGAAAGGCCAGTTTCCCTCCAGGTTGCAGGACTTTCCTCTTCTGAAGACTGCCATGGATTTTACAGTGGGGTGTGAGCTGTGCATTAATAGTACAGGGCCTCCCAGCCGGGCTGCTCCTGCTTGTGTCTCTCTCCAGGGGAAGGTGCTGGAATATTCTGGGGGAGGATGCAGTAAGGAGGGACTCTGGGAATTCCCTGGTGGCCTAGCAGTTAAAGATCACCGCTGTGGCACGGGTTCCATCCTTGGCATGGCCAAAAAAAAAAAAAAATGGGGAGAGGAGAGACTCCGGTGGTTGTCAGAGTTTAATTATGCAGCACAGAATGAAACCTAATGGTTGAAATGATATTTCCGATGTAGACTTGAAAGCCGATTCAATCTCTTCCAGCTCCTTCTTGGTTCTCAAGACTCCCTCCTTAAAGGTGAAAACTTTGCTTGAGATCTGGGCTGTTGTGCTGCATTTAACGTGCCTCTTGGAAGAGGGGTGGGGCGAGGGTGGGGCAGGGGAATTACGGACAGGAAGGAGCCAGGGAGACTTTTACTTCTTGAGTGACACCAGCAAACGCCAGAAATTTACATAAAAATTATCTGGAGGCGGTGATCAACCCTGTGTGTTGCTTGCAAAGTCATCTATGGCGAGAAGTCCGGGGACAGATTTCAGAGAAAAACAATCCAACTTTATTTATTTATTTAATTTCATTTTCTTCTTCTTCTCCTTCTTCTTTTTGTTTTTTAAGGCCGCACCCACGGCATATGGAAGTCCCCAGGCTAGGGGTTGAATTGGAGCTGCAGCTGCCGGCCTATGCCACAGCCACCATAGCAACGTGGGATCTGAGCTACATCTGTGACTTACACTGTAGCTTGAGGCAATGCCGGATCGTTAAGTCACTGAGCAAGGCCAGGATTGAACCCACGCGTCCTCAAGGATACTAGCTGGGTTCATTACTGCTGAACCACAATGTGAACTCTGCAATCCAACTAAATCCAAAGAAATGCTGGAGACCCGTGGTTGAATCTGCTGTGATCCACTGAGCCAGTATCAAAGGACCGAGATGCCTCTTTTTAAGCTGTTGAGAATCTGGTTGCAGAAACAAGACATAAATGATCTGGCATCTGCTGCCCACAAAGGCCATATCTGACCTCGGCTTCTAAAGATGGTTCAGAGTGAACAACCACATGTACCACAGGACATTTGTTCTTCTGTCTTTTGTACTGGGTAAGAGAACAGGGGAGTTCCCATCACGGCTCAGTGGTTAACGTATCTGACTAGGAACCATGAGGTTGCAGGTTCGATCCCTGGCCTTGCTCAGTGTGTTAAGGATCTGGCGTTTCCGTGAGCTGTGGTGTAGGCTGCAGATGCGGCTCGGATCCCCCGTTGCTGTGGCTGTGGTGTAGGCCAGTAGCTACAGCTCCGATTAGACACCCTAGCCTGGGAACCTCCATATGCCGCAGGTGCGGCCCTAGAAAAGGCAAAAAGACCAAAAAAAAAAAAAAAGAATAGGAAAGGTTTTCCTTTGCATTTACTATTACAGGAAAAACAAAGTATCTGAAATATATATCACCTATACCATAGCTCACAGCAACGCCAGATTCTTAACCCACTGAGCAAGGCCAAGGATTGAACCCGCAACCTCATGGTTCCTAGTCGGATTCGTTTCTGCTGTGCCATGATGGGAACTCTGGAAAAATATATTTTGATTACTTGGTGTGGTTAATTTATTTCTTTTTTCCTTTTTGGGGGGGCCATGCCCATGGCATTCAGAAGTTCCTGGGCCAGGGACTGAACCCATGCCACAGCAGCAACCCGAGCTGCTGCAGTGACAATGCCAGCTCCTTAACCCACTGAGCCACCAGGGAACGCCTGTGGTGGTTAATTTTATATATCAGTTTGACTGGACTAAAACTTTCTTTCTGGGTGTGTTTGTGAGGGTGTTTGCAGAAAAGAGCTCTTTTCCTTCAAGGGGTCTCCCTATTTCTACGGGGCAAACAGATGAGTAGAAGATTTCTATCTGACGCCACCCAACAGATCTTACGGTTCAAATCCCAATGAACTGGGGGCATGGCTGTTAGGAACACTCTGCCCCCACCGCCGCCCAGCTTATTTCCTTTAAACTTCAGAACCATTTTGCAAGATACAGTCATTTCTATTCACACTTTCTCCCAGAACTCTTATCCTCTGAAAGGCAAAATACCTGCCATGGATTTACCCGCTAAGTGGCAGAGATGGGACTCAGATTCAGGTCTGCCTTTGAATCCAGACCTCTTCCGCTGTACCGAGCTGCCTCTTCAAAAGTTTCAATTTTTGCGCGTCCCGTTACATAATCGTGTCAGGAAATGATGAGTCCTTTCTAAATTTTTTTTTTCCAAGATAGTCAAAGCTGAGCCTTTTAAACACCAACAATTTGGAAACCATCACAGAGTTACATAGTTCTAGAATGCGTTTTCGACCTTCTCAAACAGAGCACGCTGCACAGATTTTGAAGTTAGCCTGATGATTCACACCACCTTTATGAAGAACGATTATTATGTAATGCCCCAATACAGGGACGGTAAGTATCCGGCCCTAGGCTAGACAGCTGTTGCGTGGGGAAGCCGTCCGGCCCCGGCAGCCTGGCTCCAGAGCCCATGTCCTTAGCGACCGTGCTGTGTATGGTGTCTCAGCCGAGGGCGAAATGGCGTCAGAGACCCCTGTGGGCTGGAAACAACTTGTCTCCATAGGATTGGCTGTCCTGGCAAAGAGCAAGCATGCAGGACCTGAAGGCACTGAGTAATCACGGCTGAGGGAGACGTGGAGTTCTGTTCTGACGTTTCAAACCAGAAAAACGCCAGCCCAAGCCAGAAGAAGGAAGTAGGTCAGAGGCAGAGAGGGGTTTATTAAAAAAAAAAAAAAAAGGAGTTCCCGGCATGGCTCAGTGGTTAACAAACCTGACTAACATCCGTGAGGTTGTGGGTTGGGTCCCTGGCCTCGCTCAGTGGGTTAAGGATCTGGCATTGCCGTGAACTGCGGTGTACGTTGAAGATGTGGCGCAGATCCTGAGTTTCTGTGGCTGTGGTGTAGGCCGGCAGCTGCAGCTCCGATTTGATCCCTAGGCTGGGAACCTCCATGTGCCGTGGGTGCGGCCCTAAATAGGCAAAAGACCAAATAATAATAATAATAATAATCATAATAAATAAAAACAAAACAAAAAATGGAGCTCCCTGATGGCCTAGCAGTTAAGGACCTGACATTGTCACTGCTGTGGCACAGGTTTTATCCCTGGCCCTGGAATTTCTCCCTGCCATGGGCACAAAACAGACAAACAAAAACAAGTGGATGTCAAAGAGTCTATATCCAGGAGCCTGAAATAAAAGGTGAGGGTCCTTGACGCTGTGCATAGAAATGGGTGACAGGCAGTCACAAAGAGCACCGACATGGGACCATGGGCGGGGAAGGCAGAGGAGTGAGTCAGAGCTGCCAGGGAGCTCAGTGGGGAGATTCGGGGAAGAGTGACCGCGTAGAAACTGCGGGAGAGCAAGTCCAAGAAGGAAAAGCCGCTGCTGCCAGTCACGGCACAGTGGCCGAGGGGCTAGTGGCCAGTGGAACAGGCGGCTGGGGGACGAGCGCAGACGTGCGTAAGGGGCAGGTGTGGGGGCTGGGATCTGAGTAAGTTTGTGTCCGAAGGCTCAGTGCATATACGCGTCCAGACCAAATCACTTTTCAGAGTTTTATTCTTAGGCAAGAACGTCAGTATTATTGTATAACATCTGACAGGTCTAAAGGAAGACAATAAGCCAGTCTTAGGCCGCCTTTCCATTTTCTGCCCTCTGCTGCGCTCTCCTTTCCTCCAAACACACATCACAGGGGCCCGTCAAGGGCAGACCTGCGGCCCCAGGCTGCAGAGAATGCTGTACGTCCCTGGGGATGGGCCCGGAGCTGTTTGACTTCAAAACAGCTAATTTGAAGGACCCTCTGCTAATTTGGTGGCCACAACCCCCTTTCCACATGTTCTGAGGGTTTTTTTTTTTCTCTTTTTGTCTTTGTAGGGCTGCATGTGTGGCATATGGAGGTTCCCAGGCTAGAGGTCAAATCGGAGCCACAGCTGCCGGCCTACACCACAGCCACAGTAATGCTAGATCCAAGCTGTGTCTGCGACCTACACCACAGCTCACAGCAATGCTGGATCCCTAACCCGCTGAGCAGGGCCAGGTATCAAACCTGCGTCCTAATAGATACTATTTGAGTTCTTTACCGCTGAGCCACAACAGGAACTCCTTTTGTTTGTTTTTTGGTTGGGCCTGCTGCAGGTGGAAGGTCCCAAGTCAGAGATCGAACCAACAGCACAGCAGTGACCTGAGCCACAGCAGGGACAACATCTGATCCTTAACCCCCTGAGCCACCAGGGAACTCCCTGAGAGTTGTTTTGACTTTAGTTTTTGATCCACTGCAGCAGCACTGCCGGACCCAGGGCTGTCCAGGTCCGGGAGCCACCTGAGAAGATGTGGCTGATGTCCACACAGAGAGCGCCCCCAACATTCCTTGGTGTCACTGTCGAGATGGTTTCCCGTGCCACTTTGAGAGGTGAGCCAAGGCCAAGGGGCGAAGTGCTGAGTGGGGTCTCCCGGCTGCAGGTCACGGCCAGTATCTGGAAGGCCATCGTTCTGAGCCCCTTTTCCTCCACTGAGGGGAAAGGGGCCGAGATGCAGAGCTGAGCCCATTTGATGGGTGGGTTTTGCTCCGGGGTCATGAGCAGGATCTTGGCCTTGGCGGGTGAAGGAAGCTGTGTTCCCAGGAAGCCCCCTGAAGGCCCTCGTGGGAGTAGCTCAGGGTCCCCTTAGAGTGAGCTGCCTCCTGGGGAACCTGACCACGTGGGGCCCATGCCCTCTGCCCCTGAAGTGCGGGTCTGTTGGTCTGGAATAGGCCTGGGCATCGATTTTCCCTTTCTTCCTTCCTTCCTCCCTCCCTCCCTCCCTCCCTCTCTTTCTTTCTTTCTTTCTTTCTTTCTTCCTTCCTGCCTGCCTGTCTGCCTGCCTGCCTGCAAGAAATAGATTTATTAGGATAGGACGCTTGTGAGAGATGCAAGCAGGCAGGCACAGAAGCTCTGCCCTGAGGATCTGGGCATCAGTTTCCAAAAGGTTGACCTGGTGACGCTAACACATAGCCGGGGCGGGGCATCTTTGAGATCCAGATGATTCCTTAGGCGCTCCTGAAGCATATAAGCTGGAGTTCCCACTATGGCTCAGTGGTAATGAACCCGACTAGTATCCATGAGGATGCAGGTTTTGGTTCCTGGCCTCCATCATGGGTTAAAAATCCGGTGTTGCTGGGAGCTGCGGTGTAGGTTGCAGACGCAGCTTGCATCTGGCGTTGCCGTGGCTGCGGTGTAGGCCAGAAGGTGTAGCTCCAGTTTGATCCCCAGCCTCTGGGAACTTCCATATGCCACAGTTGCAGCGCTAAAAAAATGCAAAGAAGAAAAATAATAATTAAAAAAAATAAAGTGTAGTTTAGGGGCCTTCTGGGCAGGCTCAGCCCTTGGCCTGGGATGTGGGTTGGTTTAATTAATTCCTCCAGGTCTGACAGCGCTGGGATCAGCTGCTCCGATGGGTGGGTTTGGGGGAGGTGGAGGGGGCTGTGGGTGGGGGCTATTTCTTGCCAGCCTGGAGGCGGATGAGCTGCTGCAGGATCTGGAGGAGACGCAGGGGGCAGCGAGGGGCCTTGGAGAAGCAGCTCTGAGACCTTGTAATTCTTTCCGTGGTTCCACAAAGGTGGCTTCCATAGCATATAGCAGTTATCAGACTGTGGCTTCACTTCATTTCTTTCTTTCCTCTTTATTTCCTTTTCTATTTTGGCTGTCCCACGGCATATGGAGTTCCCAGGCCGGGGGCCTGATCTGAACCAAAGCTGCAAGCTACGATGCCGCCGCTGTGGCAACAACAGATCTTTTAGCTCACAGTGTTGGGGTGGGGATCGAGCCTGCGTCCCAGGGCTCGAGAGATGCTGCCAATCCTGTTGAGCCATAGCAGGAACTCCTGTGGCTTCACAAGGGTCCGAGACGAGGAAGTGGACGCTTGATGCAGAAGTCAGACAACCGTGCTTTCCTCCCACCCCTTAGACACAGCTGCCCCGTCCCTGGGGGCCCCAACTGGGGGGCCGCTGTTGGGAGATGTCAGAGAGCTGCCGGGATGGGAGGGATCAAGGACCGCAGAGCGGCTGTGGCCGAGAGAGAGGAAAGGTACCAAAGCAAGGGTTCATGAACTTGACCCTGGACTGTGACTGGTCAGGACCTGATGGACCACCCAGGCTTTCTTCCTCATCCGTCAAACACTGGCAACGTTGGTAATTCCCTGGAAAATCGCCAGCAGGTACATGAAAGAGGAAAGAACAGAACAAAATAAAAGAAAACAATGACTTCCAAGGCTCCTGAGGGTGGGCGGGCTACCGCGGCAGGTTCAGTAAGTTGGTTTTGGAGGTAAGACGGTCAGTTGTTCTTTCCTTGGCACTTAAAAAAGATTTTATCTGATCGACGTCTGAAAGAGACAACAGCAACCTCTGGAGGAGTTATTTCCTTACCCACCTCCCCATGGCCAGCCGGTTCCACGTTCACGCTTTGGGAGCGTGTATATAGAATCATTCATTCTCTGAACTGGGCTGTGCGCCAGGCAGTGTTCTAGATGCTGGAACAGAGCGGTGAGCTGAGCCCCGAGGGTCCTGGCCAGCAGGGAGCATAGGGTCTGCACGCAGAGAGCGGGGACAGTGCTAAGTGGAGACGTGGAAAACGTGGTTGCTGGAGGCGGCTGGGGGCGGCTGGTGAGCTGGGGTTGCCGCTTTAAACAGGAAGCAGGGGGGCTTCTGAGCAGAGACCCGGGAGGCGCAGGGAACCGAGCACACAGCTCCGGAGGGGTGTCAGGCAGGGGCAGCCAAGACTCTGAGGGAGCGTCCTGAGCCTGCTGGGCAGAGGAAGGGCGGGCGGTGGGAGAGGAGGCAGCGGAGAGCCCCACATCCTCGGCCCTGTGTAGGCAAGACTTCACCCTATCCAATGAGAGGTCTGGCTTTGCACCTGGGAGGAGATCTGTAAGGCCTGGCGTTGAATATCTTTTAATACCTGGATCTTGGGTGACACAGATAGTCCAACAGTGTAATTTGGGATGGAGGCTTTGGGTGACATGGTGTCAGCTTGAGCTCTGGAGGGGCTGGAGGAGGTTGCATGTTGCTGGGCAGGCAAACGATGTGATGAAATTGGTGTTTGAGGAAATGAGTCACATTTCTATTTCCATCATTTAGCAATTTTTTTTTTTTTTGCTTTTTAAGACCTCACCTTCCTGGGCTAGGGGTTGAATTGGAGCTGCAGCTGCCAGCCTGTGCCACAGCCGCATCCGTGACCTACACCACAGCTCACCACTTGCTCAGATCCTTAAGCCACTGAGCAAGGCCGGGGATCGAACCCACATCCTCATGTGGGTTTGATACCGCTGAGCCACACTGGGAACTCTCTCAATTTCCATCATTTAAACTATGCAAAGGCTGAGAAATCAATGGAGCATCTATGCAACATCTCATTAGGGATAAGCTTGGAAGAGTGGAGCCGGAATCCTCAGACGGGCTTCTCTCGTTAGTGGCCAGAACCTGAGTGCACTGTGTACTCTCCCTAAAGGGGAGAGAGTGACTTCACTGGATAAGACAGGGCGCACCCACTGCATAGATACGCGGAGGAGCAGAAGCTGCACGGGTGGTGGTGGGGGGCAGGCCAGCGTCGCGAGGGAGCCAGGCTGCTGTGTCTGGGGTACGGAGTAAGGATGCACCTGGCGTCTGCTCTCCTCCTCCCCACCCCCTCCTCCCTCGGCCTCCCCCCCACCCCGCTCCTCCTCCTCTCCTTTCTTCTTCCTTCTCTTCCTTCTCTCACTCCCTTTTTCCTTTCTTTTCTTCCTTCTTTCCTTCCCCTCCTATGAGGGCTACTAATTTTCAGGATCTTGAGAACATAGCAGAGTTTTTATCAGGTCTTTCTCTGATTCATCCGTTCTCTCTCTTTCAGAACATGACACACTAAAAACTCAGAGGTACAAGGAGATCGCTCGTAGGCTAGCGTCCCAGCCTGGGCTTTCCAGAAAGCAGATATAGCAACATAGTCAAGCTCAAGCGCACCTACTTTGCTGGCGAGGATGATTCCGGAGCAGAAATGAAGGGATGTGATCCAAGCAAGGGAGAGCCAGCTACAAAGACGGGTTGTTGACCCGGGCATGGCTTCCACCGGACCTGATTCTGTGGGGCTGCCTGAGATGTGTCCGGGGCCATCAGCCTTGGAGAAGAAAGAGGAGGGTGCATTTATCCATCAGTTCGGGTCCCGCTACGGTCAAAGGTTTGCCCTGTAGGACATTAACTATCATCTCCCCATCTCCCAGTTTGCACATGTGCAAATGCCAAGCTGGTTCAAACACTGGGGCTGGCAGTGGGGACCTCAGCCTGGGTGCTATCTGGTTGTGCCTGCTGGCCAGAGCCTACACAGTGGCAGTCCCAACAGCAGTGGCTGCAAAAAGAAACAGGCGGGGCTGAGAGGATGAGGGGTAGTACCCAGGGAGCACCTTGATCGTGGCAAGATGTACAATACAAGGAACTGACTTCAGGAAACCTTGTTTCTTCGAAACACTACTATGTTACTGATGGAAATCTAGTTTGTGGGTCCCTTCTATGTCTTTGTATATGTAAGTTTATATGGTCTGTTGAAAAGTAATACCTGTGACAGACACAGATACTTTTTGTCTATCACGGGGCATTCGCTGCAATAGACTTTGCCCAACAGGATGGGGGGTGCCTTTATGGTTCGTCCTCTGTCAGGGAGTCGGAGTGTGGCTGAGGTCTGGCTTTAGCTAAAGAAAAGCAGCTGTTCATTCACCTTGAAAGCTGTCAGAGAATTACAATGAGCCAAAAGCCTAAGGGGAAGCATGAACTGGCATAATGTGGGAATGGACAATTTCTAGAGTCTCTTTTAGACTCCTGTGGGAAGACCTGACTCTAAGAAATTCATCTGTTGAACCCACTTTAAAAATTTAGACCTAGAGGAGTTCCCATTGTGGCGCAGTGGTTAACGAATCCGATAGGAACCATGAGGTTGCGGGTTCGATCCCTGGCCTTGCTCAGTGGGTTAAGGATCCGGCGTTGCCGTGAGCTGTGGTGTAGGTCGCAGACGCGGCTCAGATCCTGCACTGCTGTGGCTGTGGCGCAGGCCAGTGGCCACAGCTCTGATTAGACCCCTAGCCTGGGAACCTCCACATGCCACTGGTGAGGCCCTAAAATGACAAAAGGCAAAAAAAAAAAAAAAAAAAAATTTAGACCTAGAGAAATAAGCATTCAACAAAGCATCTCTAATATTCTTTTGCTCATTCCACCTCCAGCTGGTTCAAACTAGGTTAAAGCAAACATTGGAGGGCGGGGAGAGAGAAGTCAGACAAGGGCAGAATGGGCTAGAGCCTATGGTTCATACTGGAAAAAGATCTGAAGAGTTCCTGGTGTGGCTCAGTGGGTTAAGAACCTGATTCGTATCCATGAGGATGCGGGTTCGATCCCTGGACTGGCTGAGTGGGTTAAGGATCCAGTGTTGCTACGAGCTGCAGTGTAGGTCACAGATGCGGCTGGGATCTGGCATTGCTTTGGCTGTGATGTAGGCTGGCAGCTGCGGCTGCAATTCAACCCTTAGCTCAGAAACTTCCATATGCTGCAAGTGCAGCTGTAAAAAAGGAAAAAAACCTAAAAATGATCTATCAGATCCTCCTTTACTTCCTCCTGCACCTCAGTATTCTTGAGGTGGTGGGCAGAAGTGGACGCCTTATTCTTAAACAACCTGGAGGGTCCATCCCAGAGGCTGTGGTGACACTTTCTGGATCCCTGAGATGGCTCTGTCCTCACATTTTGCAACAGGACAGTTACAGAGCTGTTCTTGGGATAATCTGGGGGCCACGTATGTCTGTATTCAGAAGGCTGACCTCTTCTAAGTGCATATGTTTTTTGTTCATGTGGTTACACAGTGGAGGCATGCTTGGCTAGAAGTTATAATGATAAATTTAACCCCCCTGCCTGAACTGTCATCTTTATTTGGGTTGAGTTTGCTCATCGGAATTTTGTACTGTAAGAACCTGCAGATGGTTCCCAAATCAGGCATGTTTGTCTTTAGGTACTGGTAAATCCACTTGTCTGTAGAGGCTCACTCGCTACAAAGTGATTCAGCAGTTGTCTTTTACTGTGATCTTTTACCCCCAGGTCCAATACAATAGCCTATTTTTTTTCCCAGATAGAAAGAGCTTCCAGAGTTCTCTTTGTGGCTCAGTTAACGAACCAGACTAGGATCCATGAGGATGTGGGTTCGATCCCTGGCCTTGATCAGTGGGTTAAGGATCTGGTTTTGCTATGAGCTGTGGTGTAGGTTGCAGACACGGCTCGGATCCCACATGGCTGTGGCTGTGGTGTAGGCCAGCAGCTGTAGCTCTGATTCGACCCCTAGCCTGGGAACCTCCATATGCCGCGGGTGTGGCACTAAAAAGCAGAAAAAAGAAAGGAAGAAAGAAAGAAAGGAAGAGAAAAAGAAAGAAAGAGCTTCCATCCACTCAGAGGAGTCTCCCACTGACTGGGGTCAAGAGATGACAGCACAGGGCTTGTTACCAACCGACTGACCGGATCAGGGTTCTTAGCCTCCTTATTCAATAGAAATGGATAACAGGCCAGACAAGAAATTCAGGCCAGGCTTTATTCAATGTCTCTGCTGCAGCATAACTGGAGAAGCTGGAATGTCCCAGGATGCTCCATTTGTCTGAAAAATCCTTATTTTGCCGGCAAATGGAAGTCATATTAGGGCTAATAACATGAAATGATGTGAGCGTTGGAGATTCGAGGAATTGCCTTTCCAAAAAAATTCTCTAGACGTGTGCTCAGGGAAGCCAAATACCCTACATTACCATAAAGAGGCTCTGGGAGACGGTCAGTGTTTTGCTTTGCTTATTACTCTAGTAAGCTATTATTTATTTATGTAATCTTTTTAGGGCCACACCTGCTGGTATAGAGAGGTTCCCAGGCTAGGGGTCGAACTGGAGCTGCAGCTGCCGGCCTACGCCTCAGCCACAGCAACGCCGCATTCTTAATGCTACCGAGCGAGGCCAGGGATCGAACCCACATCTTCATGAATACTAGTCAGGTTTGCTACCGCTGAGCCATGATGGGAACTCCCAGTAAGCTATTATTTAAAAAAAAAAAAAAGATATTTATGCACATGAAAAACTTTTTCAGAGCGTGGAGTCTAATAAAAATTTAAAGCAACCAAGGGAGTGTTTAATGACGAAAAAGGCAGCTGAATTTTGGTAAGAAAGCATTGTCCTGTTTGTGTTCATCGGCCAGACAGCCTCCACTTCCCAGGATGGCAGCAGCCATGGGGACAGTGGCTATTGTTCTCGAGTGACTTGCTGGTGCCAGGAACTTAATGCAGACTTTGTTCTTAAAATAACGTGGTTGCGTGTTTTGACATGTCTGGTAGCTCTCTGACAAACCGGCACAAAGGCTGGCTTTGTTATGTCCATCTTGGGCTGGAGTGGTTTTCTGGACAGCACCTGAGTTTGTTGAAAAATTCAGCTCTGGCCACATGCAACAACATGAATGAATGCACAGTGTTTAGTTTAAAAGACCTATACTACCCGGGGCACCTGGACGGAGGGAGAACCAGACAGGCACCAAAAACCAACAAAAGAGGAGGCCGAGGAAGGAATCTCTTGGGGAAATAAGGGCTTGGGAGGGCTCGCATATATAACTGGGGAGCCTGGAGTGAAATGTATACGCCTAGGGCTGTCCATGCTCCAAAAAGATCTGAGAGCACCATAATCTGGCACGTATGGTGGATCCGTGGGGTCCATGAAAGCAGGAATTGAGGACTGAGGAAGAATTAAACGTGGCCTGACGTAGCGTTGAAGAAATGCCTCAGTTCAGAGTCAGACTGCAAAGACTATGCTTTTCTTTTTGGTTTTGGCTCCAAGTTTTTAAGGAAATCTCCGTTATGTCACTGGTTGACCTCTGATATAATCAAACAGAGATCTCAGAGACCATATATGATGAAGAATACAGTCTTTACAGTAAAAATTTAAAAAAGTAACTCAACGAATGGATAATTGCAGCTATCAGCAATCGATGACAGCAAATCTTGGGGAGAGAGAGAGTGTCTGATTTAGAAAGTTACCACATTATACTATTCAAAATGTCCACTTTGAAAAATAAACAATGCGCGCATTACACGTGCACAGGCGCACGCACACACACACACAACACACGCACACGTGCACACACACACACACACACACAAACAGGAAGAGGGGAAGAAAGGGAGAAAAAGCAGAAATCTTTATGTATTAGAGTTTTGTCCGGATAGATGCACAGGAATGAGACTGTTGGATCACATGGCAACTCTAATTTTAGTTTTTTAAGGAACTTCTGCATTGTTTTCCATAGTGGCTGCGCCCATTTACAGTCCCACCAACAGTGTAGGAGGGTTCCCTTTTCTCTACACCCTCTCCAGCGTTTGTTATTTGTAAAGACTTTTTGATGATGGGCCATTCTAACCGATGTGAGGTCATACCTCATAGCAGTTTTGACGTGCATTTCTCTAAAAATTAGCGAGGATGGGCATCTTGAGAAAAAGCAGATGGAGTAAAACATTTGACTCTCTATCCTGCAGCCTTTCCTTATTTGAAAGAAGCATTGAGCTGAACTGGCTGTAGTTACTGCAAACTTGGTACATGTGAGAATTCAGACTGGGTCTGGTCCAAGCTCTGGCCACACCACAAGGGGATCGTTTGAATGAGACTGATGATTACAAATTGATGTTTTGGTTTTTCATGAATGGAACTGGGGCTTTCTATTTGGGCAAGATCATTGGAATTGATGGATATGGTGGTAGACTTATTTTGAGTTTTCTGCTGAAGGGAGACCCAAGCATAGCTATATCAGTGACCACCAGCCAAAGACCTCCAGGAGCACTGCTGTCATTGAACAAATTGGGTTAGTTGATGCCTAGCAGTGAGGGAGAACACACACAATGGGAAACCATGGAATGTCTGTAGGGGGGAATCTTAGAAAGGACATTGTAGGATTGGGACTGTGTTAGGTGATTTGGGAAAGGATGCAAGGAGTGGACGTTTTGGTCTGAACTGGATGCTGGCAGGAAGTGGAATTAATTTTACAATCGGGCATCTTAATAAATGTTATCTAGAAGGCAGGGAAACAAAGCCATGCCAGAGCTGTGATTGGAAAATAATAGAATCACATTAGACAGGATGGGGGAGGTTTGGAACTTTGAAGCTTGGGTGTTGTTCATGCTTTGTCTGTGCTCAGACACCAGATGAAGGGGTCTTACTCTGTCTAATCCTTCATGATCGCACAGTAGCCTTGTCCGATGTTGCAGTTTTGTGAAATTGCTTGTGTTAAACGGGACAACACCAAGACCTAATTGTGGGTTCTAAGGAAGTTTCTAACAACACCAGCTCCCGGCTGACAGTACCAGGCCAGCTTCTAGATGTCAGGGACTGCTTTTCCCTTTCTCAGCTAGCAAAATACAGCTATATGCAGAGCCCAAGTTTCAGTCGGGGCATATATGAGTTATGGCTAGGTTTTGCCACATTAACCCAATAAGCATCCCCAAATAACAGTGGCTTAAACAATAAAGATGTTTATCTCTCTTTCATATATTAAATAGCTCTGGAAGTAGGTCTTGCGTAGTTGGAAATGTAGCTCCATCATTCCCAGGGACTCGAGCTTTGACTATCTCAGCGCTTTGTCTTTTGTAGTTTTTCCCTTGGGCTTACGGTCCAATATGGCTGCTCAGGTTCCAGCCATCACACTAACATTCCACTCAGCAGAAAGAGGAAGGGAAGAAGAAGGTCCACTGACCCTTTTTTAGGAAACTTCTCCGAAGTACCCTTCAATGCATCTACTTCACATTTTACAAGCTAACATTTGATTGCAGAGCCAAGACTTTTGTGAAATGCAATCATTTAGTTAGGTGGGAATGGGTTCATTAGAACAGGGGGGGTTCTTTTATTAAAAGTCATAACTGGCTATTGGGAGGCTCTAAGGATCTGGAGCTGGGATAATACAGCTGCCATAATGAGTTCTATGAAAGGCAATTCTGCTGGGGCTTTTTTTTTGTAGGCAAATATCCCTAGCTTTGGCGAGACAGCATGCAACTAATTATGTTAAAGGATGCCTCCTTCCTGGTCACTCTTTTGTAACAATCTCAAGGTTCAAGTTTCCGAAGAGAACTCTCTTTTCAATCGTTTGATGCTTTGTAGCCTGATTGAGAAGAATGCTGTGATTCAGCGGGCCACCGTTGCTAGGCTGCCGAACAATTTACTTCTAGCAGCAGGGAAGAAATAGCTGTGTTGTTGGAAATATCTAACTTAAGAATGGATAAAAAATCATTCTTGCAAATTTATTTTTAAGAATAACTAAACTCCTTTGCTTTGGAGAACTATTAAGTTACTGTGTGTTCTATTTTTTTTTAAAGAAGGTAATAAATAAAGTGAGTAAAATTTGTACACAAAAAAATTCATGTTTGCACTCACTGTAACTCCATGTAGACATCTGGGCTGGAAATGTGAGAAAATTGTAAAGAATTTGGAAAGGTTCAAAGGCTCAGGTTATTAAAGTTTTAATAATCTGCTTTTCTGCAGGGCTCACCCCCTGCTAGTCTTTCAATGTAGGAGAAAAACAAAATATGGACAAAATTGTAGTTAATTAGAGCTGAGTCTTCCTTGGAAAACATATAGAAATTGCTTGGAATTTTTATAGAGGCTAAGAGTTTTGAAAAGATGCAACTTCATTTTCAATTAAGGAATGCGGGGGATTGTTTTTATATTTTAATGAAGTAGTATATGTATATATATACACCATATCATACAAATATATTTGGCATGCCTCCTTTATACAGTTATTATATATGTATATTTAAAATTTATACATATTTTAAATCTCTATCCATTAATATAATTGATTGGAAAACACTATTTTACAAGAATTATCTATGAAAATAATCACGGTTAGCATTTTAACTTTTTCCCGTTGATCATTCAGAGTAAAACAAAGTATTTATTGCCCATAGCAGGATACGGATAAACAACTGACATGTTGTTAGCTGACCACCAAATTGTCTTAATTAAAGAAACACGTACAGCACAGGGAACTCTCCCCAGTATTCCTTGATGGTCTATATGGGAAAAGAACAGATGTATGTACACATATGACCAAATCACTTTGTGGCACCACAGAAATTATCACAACACTGTAAGTCAACTGTACTTCAATAAAACTTGTAAAAAGGAAAAAAAATAGCATCACTTCACCCTTGAAATACGGCAGAATTGTAAAATTGATTGGTCTTCTGAATAAAATGCATTTTATTTTTGCTCTAGAGTCGCAATGTCAGTGGTGCTATTTTTGTTTAAAGTTAATTTTTCTTTTAAAGTCCTTTTCAAAGTATAGAGTATATCCATATAGAGTACCGTGTATATATATATATATATATATATATATATATATATATATATATATTATTCTATGTTGTATAAGACTGGACTTAGCGAATGACATTTTTCTCACAGGTGTGTACCTGGGTATGAATGAAAACAGGCACGTGTGAGGTCACATGGGCAGACACAAGGAATACTTTAAATTGTGCCGCATCAAGGATGGTGAAAGAATTTTTCTCATTAGGATCCAGCCATGAGCACTGAAATATGATTTGCAAGAGAGATGAAGTTTGGAGTTGTTTGAGTAGGCTAAGTGGTTCCAAATGCAAGTTCAGATCGCAGACTCCCAGGCTCTTTGTGAGACTAATTGACTTTGCTGTAGAGTTTTGGCAAAGCTCTTATTATTTTTACTACATTTTCCTTTTTAATAATGTAAAATTGAACTAACTTCTAAAATTCAAGTTCCCCTTTATGAGTTTGTTAGTCCTCCCTTCTCCAAATTAATGAGTGACTGGGCAGGAGCGCCAAGAATCGCTCTGGGCATCTGTTAATTGGTTGTGCACTGGACTATATATGAGGGGAAATTATTGCTACTATAAACCAAAGAGTGTAAAGGAAAAGGAGTGATATAAATTTGGAGCTGGACTAGGTGGGGAAAGCTGGTGATGCAGACGTTCTGTTTTTCTGCTGCATGCTTCCCCTCGGCTGACTGCAAAATACTGAAAATAAAATGCTGTAGCCCAGAGGGTAAAGTGGAAATTCATTCTGGTAACTCTTGGAAAAGAAAGTTCATGGTTTTGGTGAGTTTGCAAAGCTCTGGTGATAATTCTTTTTTTTTTAAGGAAGCAGAGAAGGAGGGGTAAAAATCTATTTTACCCTGAAAATTGCTACAGACACAGTCTGACCCATTGGACTGGGCGAGCGATTAGGAAGAAATGAAAACTGCAAGACTCTGGAATTTTGGACCCTTTAAGAATGTGAAGTGGACATTCATTCCGTTTCTCTAGGCCTGATATTCCTTGGAAATTTCCCTTGGAATTATCCCCGGGGAAAAACATCAGACTTTGAGGCAGAAGCCCTCTGGGTTCATCCTCTCTTTGTCCCATTTCGTTGCTGTGCACGGCTCTCTCTTAATTCTCTAAGTGCCCATCGTTGGTTTTTTTGCTTTTTAGGGTTGCACCCGATGCATTATGAAGGTTCCCAAGCTAGGAGTCAAATCAGAGCTACAGCTGCCAGCCTACACCACAGCCACAGCAATGAGGGATCCAAGCCCTGTCTGAGACCTACACCACAGCTCACGGCAACGCTGGATCCCTGACTCACTGAGTGAGGCCAGGGATTGAACCTGCATCCTCACGGATACTAGTCGGATTTGTTTCCCACAACAGGAACACACCCCAAACAGTGTTTTAACCTATGCTGGAAGCCAGGTAATGAATTCAGGGGGCGTTTGGCTCCCCGTTGCAAAGGTTTCCAGCAGTGTCAGGTATTCCAGCATATTAGCTGGGCTCCTTTCGGAATGGATATGCGAGGAGCCCCGAGAGGCTGCACGATTCATTACCAATTCCCACTTCCCTGGGCCATCCGGCTCCCTGGCAGACAGGCTTCCGACGAATTTGAGTTGCAAATTGGAAACACGCTGTCCACGGCAACGGGTCCAAAAGATGTTTACCTTGATTTTTCTCCCCGAGGCAGGCTTTTTACATGTGGATGTTTCTGCTGAAGGAGCGGCTGTCCAGATTCCCTGCCGTTTCTGGGACTGGCAGTGTTGTTGCAAAGGGATGGTCACAGTCCCTTGATGGCGAGAAATGCAGTGGCAATGTGACGACTCACCCTCGTGCCAGGCCCTTGCCTTTCCAGCGGGGGTGGGGATGGGCGCCACGAAACTTTGCGTGGGGTGTGGGGCTGCAGGTGTCAAGGCTGGCACGAGCCCTGCAATTTCCCGAAGGGTATAGGGACCTAGGAAGTCATCCAGATGCAGGGCTTCTTTTGCCAATTAGTAAACCAGGTCCAAATTGGTTATGTCACTTCCCCAGGGACACATGTATAGTTAGCATCACGGCTGACTGATTTTCTCAACTCCTAGCTAAAATTAAACCGTTCTGTGTTCATTTCCTCACCATCATCCCTTTTCCAAGGCATTTCTCCTGCCATGAGGGGAAGATCCCCTCACCCAGCCTCACCTGATCTTCAAGTGGATCCTGACTCTTCCAGCCTGTTGTCCATATCCTGATGTCCTTCCACCCTATGCAATTATATTTTCAGGACATTACATGATAAATACATATATGATAAAGATATCATCTAAGAAATACTTCTTTTAAACACATACACAGGAGTTCCTGTTGTGGCTCAGTGGAAACAAATCTGAGTAGTATCCATGAAGATGCAGGTTCAATCCCTGGCCTCGCTCAGTGGATCAGGGATCCTGAGTTGCCGTGAGCTGTGGTGTAGGTTGCAGATGGGGCTTGGATCTGGTGTTGCTGTGGCTGTGGTGTAGGCAGGCAGCTGCAGATCCGATTCTATCCCTAGCCTGGGAACTTCCATATGCCACAGGTGTGGCCTTAAAAAGCAAAAGAAACAAAAACAAAAACAAAAAAACAAAAAAACCCACATACACAAATACACACACACACACAAAGATAATGGGAAACTTAAGAAGCTAAAATTTAATAGAAACAAAAGCCTTGGGCTTAAAAATATGAGTTATCATTCAAAAATTTTAGGCACCATGAAAGCGCAGACATTTAAATATTTCATAGAAATTTTCCTTTTATGGTGACTTTAATTGACTTAGATCAATGAAGTTTCACCCTAAACACCACTGAACACCAATACATCTATCTATCAGAGGAACTAATGACTTTTTGGTGATATTTATGATCAAGAGGAAGCAAGGAAGTATTTGAAGAAAGGCCAGAGGCCAGACCAAACTAACCACATCAAGGTAATTCTAGACATCTCATTTTTCAAAATGTCTAATACCGTAGGCATCTTTGAAAGTGCATAGAAAAGAAATACTGAGAAATCTACATATATTTCAAACAAACTTCTAAATCTAGTATTTTGCATCCTCATAAATAATACCTCATCCAGATGTGAAAAAACCGGAACCAGAATATAGAGTTAGATTTGGAAAGGATAAAGGTGGCTAACAGGTGTAAACAAACAATTCTAAGGCAGCGACTGAAGGAAAAATCATCTTTGGATTTTGAACTCTCCCTTTTGTTCTGAATAGAAAAGAAAACGCATAAGCTAAGAGGAATCATTGAGTCTTGGTAATTTGACCCATTATTCAAAATATCCTTGATTTTACTGTAACAGATGTCCACTGTAAAGCATTCGTGTACGTTACTATAAACAGCAACTATAGAACACTTAAAGTATAGTTTCCTTTTTTTAAAAGTTGGCAGTTGACAACATTCTTTGCTCCCCTCTGCTTTGCAAATAAAGAGAAAAGTAATTGCTTAGCTCTCAAACCAACCCTCAATCTGAACCTTTGTGACATGGAAGCGGTTCCTGTCTCTTTTGTAAGCATATGGGCGCACATGGAGCCCTTGCTCTTCAGATCAGTGGCTGGATGGACAAAGCCTATGGCCAGATTCAGCACGGTCCACAGTTATCAAGCATGACAGAGCTGAAAGGAAAACATCTGGTCCAAGGCTGCTGCCTGCCTTTGCAGCAGAAAATTCCCTTTGATCTCCAGCAAGATTTCTCTATCAAGTCTAGCAGATCAATTAGTTAATAGACCTTTCCCACTGGTAGTTCCACTAGCTGACTATCTAGGATAGCAATTCTATTTATCAGCCCTTCGCTTCCCCTTTTACTTTAGGCAGATCCTTTCTTTCCCCTGAAGTGACATAATTATTAAACCACTTCAGTCACTGCCATGATTAATGATTCTCTCCTTTCATTGGTTCCGCTCTCATGCTGAAACCCCTTGGTGGGTTTTAAACACACCACTCAATGGCTAAGGTTTCATTCTGTGCCACAATTAAGGTCAGGAACAGCTTGAAATACCATTAATAAAACGAACATCTTGCCCAGGTTTTCCTAGTTCTCTTGGGGAATTGTAATTTTCATCTTAGTATCTATTTTTCCAAAAATTTTGAAAAGAAGCATTACTACATTTTTACCTGGGTTTCACTCTATGTCCATTTTTTTTCGCCTTTTTTTTTTGGGGGGGGGCATTCCCGAAACGTACAGAAGTTCCTAGGCCAGGAATCAAACCCATGCCATAGCAGCCACCCAAGCCACTGTAATGACAACACCAGATTCTTAACCCACTGGACTGCAAGAGAACTCTTCTGGGTTTCATTCTAACAGGCTCGGCTAATTCTCTTTATATTACAAAGATCAGTTCTAAGGATTTAAATCAACATTTATTATTTTTCCCTAAGAATTTTTTTTAATACCATTTCCAGTTACTCTCATTGCTGTTTAGGCAAGAATAATTACCTTCAGGATACTCAGCTGAATTATTTCAAGTCTTACCTATTGAATTGCGGTTAACTTTAATGACTTTTAGTAGGGTCAAAACAATATACCCGAACTGTATTTTTCACCTGAGCACAAGATCATGATCTTGGACAATATTTAACTAGTCCAAAAACTTGCTCGAAAATAGTTCCTTTTCCGAAAAACAAGTTTGGACAATTGACTGTACTCTTCAGCTCAGTTTTGCCAGCCACTCACAGGACACAGACACGCAGTGGCCCAGTGAGCTGGGGTTTGCAGCCCTGCTCAGGCCCTTTGACGGCAAGATCCCCCAGTCTGATCCACAGCCTGGGGCTAGAATCAAACTAGGGTGCTGACACTGGCCGTGACTGATGCCATCCTGGGGGTAAAGCACGGTGGCTGCTCCCTAGCGGGCGGTGACACGCAGGCCGTGGAGAGTGCTGCCCCCACATGAAACTGCAATGGAAAATTTAGGAGGCAGAATATAATCGTCCCCTTTGGAATTCGACAGGGATGGCAGTGGTAAGGAACCCGACTAGTATCCTTGAGGATGTGGGTTCGATCCCTGGCCTCGCTCAGTGGGTTAAGGATCCCGCGAGCTGTGGTGTAGGTCGCATATACGGCTCGGATCTGGCGTGGCTGTGGCTGTGGCGTAGGCCAGCAGCTACAGCTCGGATTGGACCCCTAGCCTGGGAACCTCCATATGCCGCGGATGCGGCCCTCAAACGACCAAAAAAAAAAAAAAAAATCCTGCTAACTTTGAAAACTCAGTCAACAGAGTCGGTCCTCTCTGAGGATGGATGGGAAAATCCTTCCGATCTTGTAGTCATCAGACGGGACGAGCTGGCGGAGGACTGGAATTAGCCTCATCTTTTTCTGTGCTGTCGGAAAGGCTGAGACAGCAGCCCGTGTTTGCGGCCAGAGAGCAAGTTATGCAGGAAACCTTGGCCTTGGGACCTGCCTCCAGAAGAGGGCGATTATTCATTGCTTGGGCTGTGTTAACTGAGGACAGTCCTCTGAGGGCGGTCCCCAGGGGGACTAGCGAGAAGGGCTAAAAGGACCATCTACCTCCTCGTTCCTAGGTCCCCTTGCAGCCACTCGGTAGCCTCGCGGGGGTGGGAACGGCGATTGCCGGGAGGAGCATCCTTGTCTGAAAGCTGCGGTCCAAGCCTGCTGCTCCATTTAGTTCACCACGAAGAGCGCCGGGAGGGGGAGATCTTCCCGGTGCGGAGCAAGACCCGGCCTCTCCGCCCGGGACAGGATCACGTGACGCTACCACCGCCAGGTGCAGGTGCGGAAGTGATGATCACGACGAAGGGACCTCTCGAAAAGAGAGATTCCCTGCAGCCGATGGGAGGGATGGCGGCCATGTCTTAGTCACGGCGGAAGACAGTCAGGGCTGGGTCTGTCACTCGTTTATCTCCTTTTGGTTTTTAAATTGTCGGAAGCGGAGATCGATGGAAAATCGATGTGACCTCTGCCGCTGGGAGATAAGCTGGTTCACAGCCTTCCCTCTGCAGCAGCCTTGGCAGCCAGACAGGATTACTGGAGAATTTGTCTCGAGAAGCCATCTTTCTTCACAAAAGAAAATACTACGTTTTCAGTGTCTTTTTGTCCCCCGAGTTGTGTGAATTAACTTCTGGACATTTCTGTAGGTGGAGGACTGGGGTGATGACAGAATAAAATCACCGAAGTACCTCACTGTCGACTCCTTAATTGTAGGTAACTTTCCTATGCAGTGACTGCTGGGGAATCTTCTAGAAAGGTCTGGAAGGTCCTTCCCTGATCCTGGTGATCCTGGGTGACTTTCCTGCCTCCGCCCCAAAGCAGTCGCATGTTCTTGTTATGATTGGTTGCCCTTGATTTTTCTTAACTGACATCTCTGCCAACAGAATGGGTAATGAGGGATGTCTACAGATTCATGTGTTTATCAAGGATGACCACCCGCCTTGGGACCTCGTTCAAACTGTCCATGTCTTATTTACGTTAAGCTTCTCAGAGACAGACCTAGCTGTCCTCTAGTAAATCTTTACCAATGGGCATGCTAGAGAAAAGTAATCCATGCCTTTCTCTGTAAAGGTGGCCTAGTATTGCAGCTTAGAAATTATATATCTTATAAAGTATTTATATATAATTTTATATCTCTAGAGATAAAAATATTATATGTATATGTTTGCATCAATAAGTATGATTTTATATATAAATATAATTTTATATTTATAAATAAATGTATACAACTGTCTATATAAAATTTTATTTATACATAAATATATTATAATGATGTGTATATCTCTGCATTGTATAAAAATAAAGTATCCTTCCTTAAGTAAGTACATGCCCTTCAACAAGTCACTTAACCTCCCTCCCTAAGCTTAGTTTCCTGATGGTGAAGTAGAGGTGAATTAGTTGATTTTTCTCAGACTTCTCAGTGTACCACATTATCTTTATAGAGCCCAGAGTGTTTTTTTGGCGGGGCAGGGGCGGGCATGCCCACAGCAGGCAGATGTTTCCCAGCCAGGGATCAAACCTGAGCCACAGCAGGGAGGATGCAAGTCCTTAACCACCACCAGGGAACTCCCAGAAATTTTTTTTTTAAAAAATGGCTTGGATCCCGCGTTGCTGTGTCTGTGGTGTAGGCCGGCAGCTGCAGCTCCAATTCGACACCTAGCCTGGGACCCTCCATATGCCATGGGTGTGGCCCTAAAAACAAAAACAAAATTAACCCAGCAATATCACTTTTTCCTGCCAATGTTCTCACACACCTGTGTCCATGTTTATGTACAGGGATGTTTCTTGTAGCATTGTTTGTAATAGCAAGATGCAGAAACAACCTACGTGTCCATAGGTGGTGGTTCATAGACACAAATGATCACTGTGTAGGCAGTGGAAGGGGGCATGGGTCTGAATAAACGAGTAATCCTAGGTGTACTGGTTTCCTATTGCTGTTAGAATGACCACACGTTTAATGGTTTCAAACAAACAACTTTGAGTTTCCACTGTGGCACAGCAGGATTGAAGGCATCTCTGGATGCTGGAACGTGGGTTCAATCCCCGGCCTGGCACAGTGGGTTAAGGATCCAGCATTGCTGCAGCTGCAGCTTAGGTTCAACTGTGGCTCAGATCTGACGCCTGGCCTGGAAATTACATATATGCTGCAAGGTGGCCAAAATATAAAAATAAAATAAAATAAAACAACGGCTTTATTATGTGGTAGATCTAAGAAACCTGTTTTGAGTTCCTCTGGTGCCTCAGCTACTTAAGAACCTGATATAAGGTCTGTGAAGATGTAGGTTCTACCCCTGCCTATTGTGAATAGTGAGGCTGTGAACACCGGGCTGCATTCATCTTTTCAAATTGGAGTTTTTGTCTTTTCTGGATGCGTGCCCAGGAGTGGGATTGCTGTATCAGAGGGTAGCTCTATTTTGATTTTTTGGAGGAACCTCCATACTGTTCTCCAGAGTGGCTGCCACCAATTTACACTCGCACCAGCCGTGTAGGAGGGTTCCCTTTTCTCCCACCCTCTCCCACATTTCTTGTTTGTAGATTTTTGATCATAGCCATTCTGATGGGTGTGAGGTGATACCTCATTGTGCTTTTCATTTGCATTTCTCTGATAATTAGGGACGGTGAGTATCTTTTCATGTGCCTACGGGTCATCTGTAAGTCACTGGAGACTTTTAAGCAGAAAAGGCTACTATCAGATTTGAGCCTTGGAAAGAGAACTGGCCGGGGGGGTGGGGGTGGGGTGCAGGCAGTGTGGTAGAAGAGTTGGTGGGTGTAGGGAGAGTTAGGGCAGGGGGAGAAGTGATGAGGGTCAGGACCAGGGTGGTGGCAGCGATGTCACTTGATCCTTGATGGAGAGTCTGGACCCGCACCTGCAGGAGTGACAGAGCATGAACCGTGCTAACTTTCTGCTTCCTTTTTCTCTGTCTCCACGGAACATCCTCTTGTCCACTTGGGGCGCCTTCAGCTTAAGCCCC
>PVHT021183661.1:12906472-12936600 GCA_004024745.2 Catagonus wagneri
TTTTTTTTTTTTTTTTTGTCTTTTGTCATTTTAGTGCCGCATCCGCGGCATATGGAGGTTCCCAGGCTAGGGGTCTAACAGGAGCTGTAGCCACCGGCCTGCACCACAGCCACAGCAATGCGGGATCCGAGCCGCGTCTGCAACCTTCACCACAGCTCACGGCAACGCCGGATCCTTAACCCACTGAGCAAGGCCAGGGATTGAACCTGAAACCTTGTGGTTCCCAGTCGGATTCGTTTCCACTTCGCCATGACGGGAACTCTAATTTCTCTCTCCCTTTAAAAAAAAAAAAAAGCATTTACTGCACACCCGTAATGTATGGAAGTTCCAGGACCAAGGATTGAATCCCGGTCACAGCTACGACGATGCCAGATCTTTCCACCGCTGCGCCCAGCTGGGTATGGAGCCCCCGCCTGTGCAGCGACCAGCGCCACTGCAGTGGGATTCTTAACCCACTGCGCAACGGCAGGAAATTCTTTTCTCTTGAAAGTAAGCATTTTCCCAGAATATCTTAGGGCATCTGCCAGCTCCACCTTATTCTAATTGTCTGGAGTGCCAGGCAGCTCCGTTGTCACAGTTTTCTGTATCCTGTTTCAGGTGTAAATGCCCGAGCAGTACAGGGGAGCCCTGGGTGGGGTTTAACTAGGTCTTGTCCTGGGCTGGGTGCCAAAGACAAGGTCCCTCCTTGTGGGAACAGGACTGCTTCCCAACAGACACTTTGTGACACGGTCTTTGTGTGTTTTTTGTCACTTAGAACCAGAAGCTCCTTAATGCCACCACCCTTTTATCCCAGGCCCGGCTTCCCTCTCCTTATCTGCTGGTCCTGCTTTTTCTGTAAGTGCCTCTTTCATCTTCAGGGCTAGCTTCCCCCAGGAGATGACTCCTTTGGTGGAAGATTTTTCCTGCTGTCCCCAGGGTGGAATACCTGCCCGTGTTACTTCGGTTTCTTTCTCAAATACTTTCTTGCAATTTCTTGAATTATGTCTTGAGTAGTGAGTGACTGATTCTAGTTAGGATATGTTTCCAAATACTTCACACATCAGTGACAACAGACCACATTTTCTCCTTCCCCTTTTTTCCCTGCTATGTTACTTGATAAAAATTTGCCATTGACTTTGGAGCTCCAAGTGGCTCCCCGCAGCTGTACTCGATAGGGCTGGTCCTATTTATGTAACTTAGCTTTGAGAGAGTGGGTGCCCTCATTTATGGATGTTTTTCAGGAAGTTTATTCCTTCTGCCATCACCTCTTTAGTCAAGTGGCTCTGTTCTCTGGGCTTTACTTTTTTTTCTTCTTCTTCTTATGGCTGCACCCATGGCATATGGAAGTTCCTGGGCTAGGGGTCCAATCAGAGCTGCAGCTGCTGGCCACAGCCACAGCCACAGCCACAGCCACAGCCACAGCCACAGCAACAGAGGATCCGAGCTGCATTGTGACCTATACCGCAGCTTGTGGCCATGCCCTATCCTGAACTCACTGAGCTAGGCCAGGGATAGAACCTGCATCCTCATGGAGCCTATGTCAGGTTCTTAACCTGCTGAGCCACAGTAGGAACTCCTATCTTTTTTTTTTTTTTTGGCCACACCCGAGGCATTTAGAAGTTCTTGGGTCAGGGACCTGAGCCATAGCAGTGACTCCAGCCACAGCGGCAACAACACCAGATCCTTAACTGCTAAGCCACCAGGGAACTTTCTTTATCTAAAATTGTGTGCTTTGTAAAAATTACTTCTATCACCTGTTGGTTGTTTTATGCATCGATCCGAACATAGGACCCAGACATTTATACTTGGGCCTTAAACTCTTTACCCGAGATGTACAGGTGAGGTCACAATTAAAATATTTTCCTCTACTGTTTTCACGGGTAGCAGCAGCGGTAGTGGTCACGGGGAAGCAGTGACAGGAGGATGGTGGTCATTGTCGTTTTCGCTGACATTTGTCCCGTGTTTACTGTGTGCCAGGCACTGCGCTCACGTCCATTCATTTAGTCCTCACGGCAGCCTTCTGAATTAGACTTTTATCAGGTCATTTTATAAACGAGGAAGCAGACAGATCAGTGAATTTACCCAGGGCTGGCTGACGACACCCATATGCGACAGTACTTATCAGACCATTTGTCACCATGCAGGTCACCAGATGTACAGATGCATTTTATTAAAGCATCATCAAAGGATTTTCCAAGGCCTGTGGATATTAGTTACAACGCTTGGGTTTGTTCCGTCTTGTGTTATCACCACTCACTACTCCTAAGCAGTGTACGGACCTTAGCGATGGTTCTGGTTTGGTTCCAGACTTTCACGATAAAGCAAATTCTGTAATAAAGTGAGTCACTTGAATTTTTTTGGCTTCCCAGTGCATGTAAAATGCAATTACATTCAGAATGGATAAGCACTGAGGTCCTGCTGTGCAGTACAGGGAACTGTGTCTACTCCCTTGAGATAGAACAAGATGGAAGATAATATAAGAAAAGGAATATGTGTGTGTGTATATAACAAAAAAACTGGGAAAGTTATGTTTGGACTATACTGTAACTTAGCTACTTCATAGTAGCTAAGTTACAGGATAGTATAGTGGTCTATACTATACTATAGGCTATAGTATAGGCTATTATGTGTGCGATAGCATTTAAGTCTAAAAAACCTCAGTGGTCATACCTTAAAACATTTTTGATTGCTAAGAAATGTTGACCTTCGCCAGAGCCTTCAGGGAATCGTAACCATTCTGCAGTAGGAACATCGAAATCACTGACCACAGGTCCCTGCAACCAATACAACGATGACGGAAAAGTTTGGAATGTCTCGAGAATTACCACCCGCAACACACAGACACAAGTAAGCAAGTGCTGTTGGAAAAATGGCCCCAAGAGATTTGCTTGAGGCAGGGTTGCCACAAACCTTCAATCTGTAAAAAATGTGGTATATTTGAGTGCAATCAAGTAAGGCCCAATAAAACGAGGTCTGTCTGTCGTTCAGGATTTTCACAGCTTCTGGGATTAGGCTTCTCTCTCACTCTCTCTCTCTCTCTCTCTTTTTTTTTTTTTTTTGGTCTCTTTAGGGCTGCACCTGTAGCATATGGAAGCTTCCAGGCTAGGGTTCGAATTGGAGCTGCAGCTGCCAGCCTACACCACAGCCACAGTGATGCCAGATTTGAGCTGCACCTGCGACCCACACCCCAGGTCACAGCAACGCTGTATCCTTAACCCTGTGAGTGAGGCCAAGGATTGAACCCGTGTCATCCTAGATACTAATCGGGTTTGTTACCACTGAGCCACGACGGGAACTCCTAGGATTGGGCCTCTCTTAAGCTCAGAAGACAATGTAACCCTCCAAATGGATCACAGCTATGATCAAAAAAAAAAAAGAGATGAGTGCCTTTTATCCAGCAGAATTGCTGATGCAATGCCCACAGGCTCTAAACATCTCAAAGCTAAAAATTCATGGGCGGGAGGTCAAAGTTGTCTGAAAAGAAAGCACATTTTTATTTTTTATTTTTTTTTACGGCCACGCTTGCAGCATAGTTCACCAGCTAGGGGTCAAATCAGAGCTGCAGCTGCCAGCCTATACCACGGCCACAGCAGCACCAGATCCGAGCCACATCTGTGACCTATGCCGCAGCTTGTGGCAATGCAGGATCCTTAACCCACTGAGTGAGGCCAGGGTTAAAACCTGCAACTCATAGTGACAACATCAGGTTCTTAACCCACTGAGCCACAATGGGAACTCCAAAAGCACTTTTTTTTGGGGGGGTGGGGTGGGGAAGTTCCCAGGCTCGGGATTGAATTAGAGCTGCAGCTGCCAGTCTATGCCACAGCCACAGCCATGTGGGATCTGAGCCGTGTCTGGGGCCTACACCTCAGCTCAGAGCAATGCCAGATCTTGACCCACAACAGGAACTCCAGAGGCTGTTTTTTGTTCTTTAATTCTTCTTTTCAGGGGATCCCACGCTAGGGATCAAATCCGAGCTACAACAGCCGACCTACACCACAGCCACAGCAACGCCAGGTCTGGGCTGAGTCTGAGACCTACACCACAGCTCGCGGCAACGCTGGATTCTGAATCCACTGAGTGAGGCCAGGGGTCAAACCTGCATCCTCATGGATACGAGTAGGGTTCGTTACCGCTGTGCCACAACGGGAACTCCTCAGGGTCTGTTGTTTGGCTGCTGATTTTTCTTCTAGGAAAGACCTCCCAGCTAAGGTGGACGTGCGAATCCTAGCTTTGTTTGGATATGGTACTTTTTAGGGGAAATCATAGCATTTCAGCTCGGTATTCGCACCCTTGGTCTCTTCAGCTCCAGAGCAGCCCCGGTCTCTAATTTCAGGTACTGCCCCAGAACAGCTGGGCCCCCAGGCAGCTCAGCGTGGAAGCAGCCCGAGGGCTCCAGGTTAGAAGAAAAAGCAAAGTTCTCCTTCGCGGTTCTTTGCAAGGCTACAGGGGTTTCCATTCAAAATCCGGTCTTTTACAGTCATTTAGGCCGTTGCCATTCCCCAAAGTGTTAGGACATGGTCCTTCTGGAAGAAAGCAAAAATTTAGACCCCCAGATACACGAACAGAAATGTCCTACGTTTCAAAGAAAAACACACGGAAAGTAGCAAGGGCTATACAGTGCTGGCCTGTGGATTCTATTTCTGGCTTGGCTTAAATACTGTGATATACATATGGCCATCATTTAACACATCAAGCAGCTCAAGCTCCCAGGAAGAAGCCTGTGGTCCAGACAGTTCAGCAGCAACGCAGGTGCCGTAACCACACCGTTCTGGAGCATTAGGACAACTTGATACTAATGGGATTGACCGGCCCTTTTGGTTTCGTACTGAAACAGAAAAAATAAAATTCTGTGTCAGTGTAAAAGCTTTTTTTTTTAATCCAGTCTTTTGCAGAACAATATAAATTTTAAGCAGAAGGGGAATTTTAGAGATCATCAAATCTAATGTCTATTTCATAGAAATGGAAATAGAACCCAGAGGGATTAAATTACTTGTTCAAGGTCATAGATTGGCTGACTCCCAGAGCAGGACTTGAAGCCTGGGTCCCCTAATGCCTAAACTAGTGCTTTTCAAGTGGAGATATTCATATAATGGCTTTTTTTTTCTTTTTTTGCCACCCCGCAGCATGTGGAGTTTCTGGGCCAGGAATCAGAATCAAGCTGCAGTTTCGACGTACACTGCAGCTGTGGTAACGCTGGATCCTTAACCCACTGCACCGCACGGAACCAGGGATCAAACCTGCGTCGCTGGTGCTGCAGAGACACCATCAATCCCGTTGTGCCACAGTAGGAACTCCCATATAATGACATTTAAATTGTCCCCTCTTCTTTTTGCTTGTTGGATCATTCATTGTCTCTAAAATTTTTTTTCTGAGGAATTTTCCCACTGTGTCCCTTGCCATTCCAGGCATAAGCTAGGATGTCTTTGAGATGTCATCTATGATTAGCCATATTTAGTGGCGTTTCTTGTGGTTTTATAGGTAAACTAAATCACTAGAGCCATAGTCTTTCCTAACTAGAACTTTTTATAATAGTAAGATGCAATTTAAAAAAGTTTATGGGAGTTCCCGCTGTGGCACAGTGGGACTGGTGCTGTCTCTGCAGCACCAGGACATAGGTTCGATCCCCAACCTAGCACAGTTTTGCTACAGGGGTGGCTCGAATGAGATTCCTGGTGGCCAAGGGAAAAAAAAAAGTTTACATTTTTTAAAAGTTCTGGTTCTGTTAGAAACATCCCAAGATTAGATGGCTTTCCAGGGGATTTCCTTTCCCATTTCCTGGGCCATGTAAAAGTGGTGGGTGCATCACGGCCCTTGAACTGCCAAAGTCTTCAGTGCAAACCCTCTGAAAGGGACACTGTCTCCCAGGCAGCAGGAAATGGTCGAGGGTGAAGCTGCCAGCGGGTGACCTGCTGGCTTGAGGCTCCTCCCTCCCACCTGCCCGCTTCTCAGGCCTGTCCCGGGTGCAAGTGTGTGTCAGCTCCATGCTGGTCCAATCGGCTTCCATCCTGAGCTTCGGGACATACAAGAAGGCAAAGGTATAGGACCCGCAGATAAAGGCAAGCACTTGGGCGATGTCCTAGTTTGGGGACTGGGTTTATTATGAATTCAAAGGAGCCAGGGAGGACCACCATGCAGTCCTGGCCTCAAGGTCTTTTTCTTGCCCAGATGCCGTATCTTAAGGTGTTTTTGGTTGTGGCGCATCTGGGACTTGGGCTTGCTGGGCTGGGTTGTGGAGGTGCCTGAGAAACTAGCCGAAAACCGAATGAATGGATTTCAAGAATTTCCAGGAATACATACTCAATATGCCACTTTTTGTTGAGAAATGAATAAATACAGCATGTGGGAATGAATGTAGCACTTCGCGGAGTGTTTCTCCTTTGGCAAAGAGTTTGTCCTGTATGTGTGCTTGGAGCCTTTGGGAAATAACAGAAACAAGGCAGCCTTTGTGAAAAATCGAGAGCGCGCTGCGATGCTTTCTGTGTATCACACGAGTGTCTGCATCATCACTCTGAATTCAACACACAGATTGTGTTATTTCCAGGTTGTTTTTTTTTTTTTTTTAATCGACATAGTCCTTTGACTTGATTTGAGACCTCAATTTCACGGCCAAAGCACACATCCTGGGGAAAATAGTGATCTTTTCTTTCTCTAAGTCAAGGACGACCACAGTATACTGGCTGCGTCTTACACATATAAAGGGACATTTCCACATCTGTCCTGTGTATTTCTTTCTTAGTCAAGCGGTTGTAAAGAAGGCAAAGATAAAAACGAAAAGAAACGGGAGTAATTTAGGTAAAGAATAACTTCCTTTTTATTAGGTTTAACTTGAAACCAGGTATCACATTTATATAAGTGGTGTGGAAAATATTTAACCTGTTCATAGAGGTTAAGTAACTAACTGATAAGCTTTGTAGGGAAAGTCTGTTTAAATGCCCCCGTTAAACTCAAACCATGCCAGGCAATTTTTCAAAGTTTCAGATACACGGCCATCAGGAAAGTGGAAAGAAGTCTGAGGGAGGGGAGAAAGAATTTCTGGTGAACAAATTCCTTGCAGAAATCGTGGCTACTTTATATATCAGAGAGGGCAAGGCAAGTTAAAAAGTCAAAATAACAGGATTTCGATGAAAGCCTTAACAATACAATTTAGGCTTCAGTAAAGGCTAAGACAGATTCCTTCAACTTCTGGCTAGCGGAAGTCAAAGGGTAAGCTATTTTAGCTGGGTCTATTTCTCTATAAATAGTTCATGAAATGATTAGACTAGCAAGGTTGAAAGGTCTGGGGATGCAAATGGAACTTTCGGGAAACTGGCAAAAGTTTTATTAGGATAAAAATTAGGCAGTCTTACATTTGTAGATCTCGTCTTGGAATAGAATGATTCTAAGTTTATCCTCCAGGCAGGGAACTTGGAGCCTGGACATGGCTGGTTTTAATAACAGGATCGTGGGTGTAACCCAGGAACAGCCCCCGGACATCCAGCACAAACAGTCACCTTTCCTTTGAACCTGTCTTTATGGCTGACACCTGAAACATAAAGAATTAAATAGTCTGTTACCTTTTGTTTTTGTTTCTTGGGAGTGGGGGGGCTAAGGGACTTCATTTTAAAGGACTTGTGCTTTTTCTGCTGCATCGAAGAAAATAATGTTCTTGAAACCATCAGTTAATAAAACTTACAAGTAAAAAGTGAAAATTTATGCACATTCACCAAGAATTGAAAGACCACAGGAAAATCATGACCCACGGGCAAAATTATTGCCTTTTTAAATCTACCAGTGTAAATTCTTCTCTTTTTCTTGTTTGTATACCCCACGGCATTTGGAGTTCTTGGGCCAGGGATCAGATCTGACCTGCACTTGCAGCAACGTCGGATCCTTAACCCACTGTGCGGGGCTGGGCTGGGTATCAAACCTGCATCCTGGCACTGCAGAGATGCCGCCCACCCCGTGGAGCCACAGCAGGAACTCCTAAATTCTTTTCTTATTCAATTATCTATCTATCTATCTATCTATCTATCTATCTATCTATCTATCTATCTATCATCTATCATCTAATTTCAACATAAAGTGATCCTAACGTACCAGTTGTTTAATAGCATAATTTTTAGTCACTTTGATATTAATTTATTACTATTACTAATAGTATGAATATCTTTCCGTTCAATAAATGTTATTTTTAGTAGCTGAATGCTTTTATATTAGTTCAAAAAGTATTGGAATTTATTAAACCAGTCCCCTTATTTATGGACATTTGTTTCCAGTGTAATCAACACTGTGTTAAATGTTTGGGACATGTACACATTTTTTTATACTCATTTGATTATTTTCTTAGAATTTATTCCTAGAAGTGAAATTGCTGTATTCCAGAGTATATATATGTTACATATGCACACGTATAAATATAACATATATATTATATTTATATATATTGTTTTGAGTGTCAATAATCAATTTTCTGTTTAGCAAGCTTTCATGAACTTATACCCCAAAGAATAAGAGAATTCCTGTTCCATCATATCAGGGCTAACATTGGCTAATAACAATTAAATTGTTTTGGCCAATCTGAAACATACAAAAGAGCATTTTTTTTACATCTGTAGGATTTTTTTTCTTACTTTTTAAATTAAAAAAAAATTTTTTGGGAGTTCCCTGGTGTCTCAGCAGGCTAAGGATCCGGCATTGTTACTGTTGCAGCTTTAGTTGCTGCTGTAGTATGGGTTCAGTCCCTGGCCTGGGGAACTTCTGCATGCCTACAGGCATGGCCAAACTGCCCCCCATGTTTTTTAAAGTATAGTTGATTTGCAATATTATGCCAGTTTCTGCTGTACAGCTAAGTGACACATTCATACATATACATACATTCTCTTTCTTACATTATCTTACATCGTGGTCTATTCCAAGAGACTGGATATAGTTCCTTGTGCTGTACATAGGACTTCATTGCTTTTCCATTCTGTATGTAATAGTTTGCATCTACTAACCAAAAAAAAAATGTTTTTTAATTGAAGTGTAGTTGATTTACAATAAAAAAGCATTTTAATTTAATATCCACTTCTGTGATTATTGATTATTAGTGAAGTAAAACATCTTTTAAAATGTTTATTGGGAGTTCTCGTTATGGCTCAGTGGTAACAAACCCGACTAGAACCCATTTGGATGAGGGTTCAGTCCCTGGCCTCACTCAGTGTTTAAGATTCTGGCATTGCCACAAGCTGTGGTGTAGGTCACAGACTCAGCTTGGATCTGGTGTTGCTGTGGCTGTCGCTTAGGCTGGCAGCTGCAGCTCCAATTCAACCCCTAGCCTGGGAACTTCCATATGCTGTGAATGCAGCCCTAAAAAGACAAAATAAAAAAGGTTATTGGACACTGGCATTTCTTATGTGACTTGCCTGTACTTGTCCTATAGGAATCTCCGATTTTCCCAGGTCTCAAAAAGAAAAATGTGCAACACTCTTAAGTCAGCTCCCCCTCCTCATGTCTGGGTTCTTAGTGTCATCATCTACTCAGAGCTGGCTTGCACTTCTCTCAGCCTCTCCATCCACTCTGACACCCAGTCTTGTTTATTTAATTTCCAAAATACTTCTCTAATAGGTTCCTCTTTTCCATTTCTTCAGCCATGGATCTAGTTCAGGACCTTTTCTTGCTTTCCTTTAGTTGGCTCCGTTTATGGTAATAAGCGGCCATGGATGCTGCTGCAGATGTAGGCAGAGCCCTGAGGCTAGAGGTCAAGTTTTCCCTCATAAAAAGTCATTATTATGGGACTAGCTGGACTATTACTTATTCATCTTTATTTCCCTGGTGCCTGGTGGTGACACATGGTAGGTAATTGATAAACAAAGACTGAGGGAGTTCCCGTCGTGGCTCAGCGGTAATGAATCTCACTAGTATCTATGAGAATGTGGGTTTGATTCCTGGCCTCATTCAGTGGGTTAAGGATCCGACATTGCAGTGAGCTGTGGTGTAGGTCAAAGATGGGGCTCGGATCCTGCATTGCCGCAGCTGTGGTGTAGGCCGGCAGCTACAGCTCTGACTTGACCCTATCCTGGGAACTTACATATGCCACAGGTGTGGCCTTAAAAAAGACAAAACCAAAAGAAATAAAAAGCTTAAAAAAAAAAGAAAAAGAAGACAAATGTCTTTTCTCCCCTCTGATGACTCTTCTAGGTTGTTACCAGAATTCTCTCACCAAAACACAAATATGATGACCTTCCTCTGAGGTTCCATTAGCTAGAGCTGGGTTTCTGTATCTCAGTACTGTTTACATTTGGCCCAGATCATTCTTTCACGAAGGGAGCTGTCCTGTGCACTGCAGGATCTTTAGCAGCTTCCTTGGCGTCTACCTACAGAACTCAGCGGCAGCCCCTCCCCTTGCCCCCCTTGGTGTAACAACCCCAAAATGTCACCAGACTTTGACAAATATTTCCTGGGAGATGAGGGGGGGATGGGTGATGGGGGTGGTGGGGGTGGGAGTGTGCAAAATAACCCTTCCTTGAGAACCACTGGCCTGTAAGAAAAAGTCAAAAATGAGTGCGGGTCATTTATGCTAATGTACCTGTCCAGACTCTTTTACTGCCTCTCCTGCACTTCCTTGGACTTGCCTTGTCCCCTTAGCACCGGGTGACTTCCGTGTTTTCAGCACTTTAGGAGTGAGGAAGCCCATCTGCCACAAGAAACCGGCAAATGCATGTTGGCTCAGACAATAGAAGCTTATTTTTGTCTCAATAGCAGCACTGTGGGGCTGCGGCTCTGCCATCCTCCATACACAGATTCCGAGATGGCCCACGAAGCATCTCCAAATTATAAGATAAAGGAGAAAAGAGCACTGGGGAAGACATGTGGGAGATGTTTGTGGCCAGGACTGAAAATGAGCCTCCTCCCTTCCACTCTTATCCTATTGGCTGGGACTCAGTCACATGGCCATATTTGATTGCAGAGGATGCTGGGAAATGTAGTCTAGCCATGTGCTTAGGAAGAAGCAGATCCTGACTCTTTCCTTCCGCCAGGGCTTTGCCACAGTCAGCTTAGCTCAGCAAAATTACAGTTATCCTTGAAGGCCTCACTCCTAGAATTATGAGTTCTGATCTCTTCACCAGGACCTTTTTATGCACTAGTGTTCATTATAGGAAGATTGGCATGACATAAAAAATCTTTTTTTCTCATTAATATCTAGGATGGTTCTTGGTACATGGTGGGTCTATATCTGTTGAAAAAGATGAATGTATATTATGTAATTATATATTATTTCATGTGGTGTCTCACCAGTTTTTACTGAGGTTTGTTCCCTCTGTTTTCTGATTTCTGTCCCAGGAATCTGGTGCCAACTGGAGACTGGCACCTGCCATCTGCCTCTACAAGGATTAAATCTCCAGTTGCTGCAGCTGCTGACCCTCAATACCCCCCTGGAGGGAGCTCAGCGTGGAGATCAGGAGTGACGGGCTCTGCGCTCTAGGAAAACTGGCAGAACAGGTCTTCAGAGAGTTCCATATTTTCAGGAGAAGATTTTTTGAGCCTGGTTCGTACATCTCCTCATATCTAGAAAAGCACTAAAACCCTTCATGGTGAGGTCTGCTCCTTGTGATCAGCAGTAATCTTCTGCAAAGCATGTGCTCGATCGCACATAGCCCTTCTTCATCAAAATCACATATATGCTGACTTTCCGCCCCCCCCCACCTCTTTAGAGTGTTTTCTCCAAGCTCTCTGAAATGCTGCCTCCCAGGCTATAGTCCTCATTTTGCCCGCAGAAAAATTTAATTCGTCACTCTCACCTTGTGCATTTTTTTTTAAGTCGACCCTGGAATACCAGCACCATTTTGTCATTAATACAAAGGTGAAACAAGATTATTTGCAGTTTCTTGCGGAACACTCAGCATTATCCCAGGCTGAGGAAAATGGAGTGAAAGTTTTCACTCTCTGGTGGCGCCTCCTCCCCATCTCTCGGGCTTCCCGGTGCGTTCACAGATCCCCTTTCTTCAGGCTTTCCCATGCTCTCCCACCCAGTTCCCACCAGAGATTTGCATTTAAAAAGGGGTGGTTGAGTAGTTCCCATGTGGCATAGCGGGTTAAGGATCTAGCATTGGTGCAGCTGTGGTACATGTCACAACTGCAGCGCCAGGGCCATCCCTGGCCGGGGAACTTCCACATGCTGTGGGGATGGCCAAAAAATAAAAATGAAAAAAATGTTTTAAAAATATGTAAATAAAAAGGGGTGATTGTTAATCATGAGGCATCATGGATGGGTTAGTTAGTGACACTGGAAAAGAACCTGGAATCCCAATTTTGAAAGGGCTACCGTGTTTTTTTTTTTTTTTAATCTATACTTGCAATTTGACATTTTCCTAGGAAACAAAAGTAAGAGTTAAAAGGAGAAAAATGCCTACCATGTATAAATTCTAGAATGATTTTTTTTTTAACAAATGGGAATTTTGTACCTGAGAAATAAACGAGTCTTCTTTTGAAGGAGGACCTTATAATCGCCAAGGTAAACAGACGTCAAGGCCTGTGTGCCTTTGATGCCTGTCGTTCTTACGAATTAAAAGTGGGGTAAGAGGGAAAGCACTTCTACAGCGCATGTTCAAGGGGTCCGAGCTCCCATTTGAGGCTGTAACCGGGCCAGAAGTTTCCTTTTTTGAGGCTAAGCAGAATTTGGTTCCAAAACATGAACACAACAAGGAATGTTTCTTGTCATTTTTTTTCTCAAATCCACCAGAGGGTTCCCACCGAATCTTCTGACAGACGTAGCCTTGCTGTTGCCGTTGGAGGACAAGGGAGCGTTTATGGAAAATGTACGTCCTTCCCCCGCCCCAAGTGACGCTGACAATTCCAGCCCTCACTTTCTCCTCTGCCTCGGAGCGGGGAGACCACAACTGCATGCCGATTTATAGAGCCGCCTGATTAAAACCAGGTCTCCCTATAGGTCACAGCATGAACGAGACACACGGTTTTCGTCAAGAGACCAGCTACCAGCAGAAAGGGTTTTGATGCCATTGCAAGTAAGAAATTAGTAACTAGATCCTGGGTCTGTTTTAAGCCAACTTTCTAATTATACTGTTTCAGTGGTAAACCAGACCTTTGAGCCAAGGGTAATTTAGAAATTCTAGATCTGTATTCTTTTCTCCCCCCTTGCTTTCATGTTCATCTTTGCTGTCTCTCCATCTTCGGCCCTCAAACATGTAATTTTCCTCCATTCCTTCCTCACCCCTGGCTCCTTGTTTCTGTGACCCTCCGTCACAAAAGGACAGATACATCCTGTTCTCCTTGTTCCGGAATCGCCCAGGCCCACAGTAGGCCCACGTCTCGTTCTGGGCCGAGATGCCACTTTGGGAGGGTGTCACCAGCGTGGCCCCCCGGTTTGCCCCTGGGATTGGAGATGAACGTGGGGCTTTATTCCGTGTGGCCCAGGGTATCCTTTCTTTTCTTTCTTTTTAAAAAGCTTTTTTTTTTAATTTTTAAATTTTCTTTTTGGGGAGTTCCCGTCATGGCGCAGTGGTTAACGAATCCGACTAGGAACCATGAGGTTGCGGGTTCGATCCCTGGCCTTGCTCAGTGGATTCACGATCCGGCGTTGCCATGGGCTGTGATGTAGATTGCAGCCGCGGCTCGGATCCTGTGGCTGTGGTGTAGGCCAGCAGCTACAGCTCCGATTAGACCCCTAGCCTGGGAACCTCCATATGCCGCGGGTGCGGCCCTAAAATGACAAAAGGCAAAAAAAAAAAATTTCTTTTTGGGGCCGCATCCACGGCATATGGAGGTTCCCAGGCTAGGGGTCGAATCAGAGCTGCAGCTGCCGGCCTGCGCCACAGCTGCAGCAACGCAGGATCCGAGCAGCTCAGCTACCTACACTGCAGCTTGTGGCATAGCCAGATCCTTAACTCACTGAGCGAGATCAGGGATCAAACCCGCATCCTGACGGGCACGAGGACAGGTTCTTAACCCGCTGAGCCACAGCGGGAACTCCTTAACTTGTCTTTTCTAAGACTAGATCCACACTGGAGATGACTTCCTCCAGCTCTTGCACGCTTCCTGGTCCTGCCCACTTTTTATACTCAGAGCTCTTTTGATATAGGAAGATGTATTAAATATTAGAAAATGAAAACCAGGGCTTCCCTGGGGAAAATTTTGTAGTCTTGCTCGTGTGCTTGTGTTTAGAACCATGTTCTCTCTCCTTATTTTCCCCCTTGGCCCTCCTCTGCTTTTTTGTTTGTTGTTTGTTTGCTTTTTGTTTTCCTGGTGCAGTTGTTTTTCTACTCTTTTAAGCTCTATTTTGGGATGGTTAAAAAAAAAAATCTCTTAAGTATATCTTGAAAGCCTAAACTTACATTTTGGCTGAAAATCATCCAAACCATATGGTTCAGTTGAGCACTCTTGCAGCTGGCTTCACTCTGTCCAAGACTACTTTTTTTTTTAATACCTAACCAAAGTTATCTATCTATCTATCTATCATCTATCTATCATCTATCTATCTATCTACCTATCTCTTGTCTTTTTAGGGGCAAACCTGCTGCATATGGAAGTTCCCAGGCTAGGGAGTCAAATCAGAGTTGCAGCTGCTGGCCTATGCCATGGCCACAGCAATGTGGGATCCAAGCCGAGTCTGTGACCTACACCCCGGCTCACAGCAATGATGGATCCTTGACCCACTGGGAGAGGACAGGTATCGAACCTGCATCCTCATAGAATCTGGTCTGGTTTGTTATGGCTGAGCCATAACGGGAAGTTCCCGGAATTCTTTAGAGTGGGGCTGGAATTATATGGATCCCTCCCTGATCTCCAGGGGAATCCCAGACCCCAAGCTCCAGATCATTCCTGCACACAGCCCTAGAGGTTGTGCTGCAAGCCAGCTTGATAGTGTGTCTTCTCCAGAATTGTTTTCTTCTTCCTTTGACTCTGTCTCAGGCCCCCTCTGTTCTACTACTAGGATCCTGGCCAGCAGTTCAGTGTCTCTCCATCTCTGTGTCTCTTTCTCACCAGCCCTGATCCTAAGCCACGGGCCGCGGGGGAGCAGCCAGACTTCCCTTCAGAGACAGCTGGTTTCCTTTTTTTTTTCGGTCTTTTTAGGACCGTACCAAAGGCACATGGAGGTTCCCAGGCTAGGGGTCCTATCAGATCTGCAGCCGCCGGCCTACACCACAGCCACAGCAACGTCAGATCCGAGCTGCGTCTGTGACCTACACCACAGCTCACGGCAATGCTGGATCCTTAACCCATTGGGTGAGGCCAGGGATCGAACCTGCGTCCTCATGGATCCTAGTCAGGTTCATTAACTACTGCGCCATGATAGGAACTCCGACAGCTGTTTTCCGTTTCAGGAGTGTCAACATTGTGCCTTCGTGGACGCCTTTTTACCTCCAGGTGTGGTCGGCCTCACAGCTGGAACATAACTAAGCATGTTCACTGGGCCTCTAGGGGCCCTGCCTGAGCTCCGGCGGCTGCAGGCCCGAGTACCCTGCCACTCAGATGCCACCAGAGTCCCCACAAGCCTCGGGCCCCCACCTGCGGGGAAGGGGGAATGAAGGCAGTTTCACTGAGGCCCGCTGATGAGGAACATTGGTTGGCGGAGTTATTACTAAATGTCTTTTCGCATGTGCTGGTTCTTGTGGGCTCGGGGGTTAGGCTTGTCAGGGCCTTGCCCACAGATAAAGCCCAGCCCACAGGCATCCTGGGAGCAGAGGGGCCTGGAGGCTCCGCCTTGGAAACAAACCACTAGGCCTCACTCAGCAGGGCTGCCCTTTGGTGCCCAATGCAACCAATTCTTGCCTGTTTTAAGTGAAAACATTCCGGGATGGGAAAGTGTATTCCGAGAGTGGAATGCTTTGTAGTTCCTTGTACTTGGCGGGCAGCGCGGCCTGTTAAAAATGAGAGTGCTACTTGAAAGCCCGCCCTTCCCGCTCCCAGGCTGTGGCTCCGCAGGGGGCCCAGCGATAAAGATCGTTCACGTTTTTTTTCTGTAAGTAATTGAATCAAAGCGAAGCTTCCCTATCTACATTGTCTGGATGCCAAATTACGTCGTATACTTAGGAAGTCTTTGATCCTCTCAGCTACCATGGAGCCTTTTGTTTATGTGCATGCACAGATATGTATATAGACACATATGTATATATACATGTATATGCACATACACACATAAATATATACTTATACACACATATATACATACACACATATGTGTATATACACATATATACAAGTATATATACACAATATACATACACACATGCATATACATATATGTAAACACACTCATATACGTACACACATGCATATAAACATACCTAAACACACGTGTATACATATATGTACACGCGTGCACATGTATGTACATATATGTAAACACACATACATGTGTGTACATATACCCACGTGTATATATGTGTATACAAACACACATATACCTGTACACACACATATAAATACCTATATGTACATGCACATATACACAGGCACACACACGTACACATATATGCACGCACATACATGATACATATATACACATGTGCACACACACAGATGGGTACACACACATTATGTGCACACATACATATCTGTATACAAACATACACGCATGTGTGTGTATATTATATATAATAATATGTTTATAAGAAATAGGGAGGTCGTAAGTATACAGTCTCTCTGTTTTGCATATATAAAAAGGAAATCTCCTTGGGACTGTCCACCTAGCTGCATAGTCAGCCTGCTCTGTAATAGCGGGATGATGACAGACATGTCTGGTAATATCTCTGCAGGCAGTCGGTTCATCTGTGAAATCAAGGAGTTGAACCAGCCGGTGTGTCCAGTGGGAGCAGGTAGGAGCTTCCGCTGTGATCCAGCCCAGCTCTGGGCACGTGCTGGTTCTCTGTGCAAAATGCCGTGCTGGCGTGTTGCAGGGGCCGCTTGACTGCTGAAGCTGTGTGCAGTCCTAATACCACATGATTCTACTTCTGTTATAACGCCAAGGTCTCCTCTCCCCTATCCTAACCTTCCCTTTGAAGCCCAGATCAGGACCCACCTCCTCCACTGTGCGCTGCCTGGAGGACTTCCGGGGAGAGAGCTGTCTTCCTCTGACTGCCTGCCACTGCCTGCCCCTGTTCCTTCGGGCTGGGTGCTTCACTGTGCTCCTGCAGGTGTCCACTGGCACTGAAGGATGTCAGAGGAATCCGGGGTGCTGATGGGGGGGCTGGAAGCCGAAATGGCAGTGGGCTTAGAGGAAGTAAAGATCCGGTGTTGTCACGCTCTGTGGTGTAGGTCACAGATGCAGCTCGGATCCCGTGTTGCTGTGGCTGTGGAAGGCCAGCTGCTGTAGCTCTGATTTGATCCCTAGCCTGGGGACCTATGTCAGAGGTGCAGCCCTAAAAAGAAAAAAAAAAAAGCATACCAGTATTTAGATATCAATTTCATAGCAAAAGTGAAAATTTTCCTACGTTCTCTTAATCAAGCTGGGAAATGAAAGCAGTCTTAAAATTTGCTTGCTTAACAGGTCTTGTGTGTGTGTATACAGCGATTTATGGAATTTGTTATGAAAACAGAGAAGTAGAAGTGCTTGGCAAAGTCAATAAGCCTCTTTAAAAGGAGATCTTTTTATTATTGGAAATCACCTTTTTTTTGACTTGGATAGTCTCTGGCTTAACCCTCAGGGAGGTGGCAGTCTGTTGCTGGAAGGTGTGTTGGGCTTTCTTTTTCTTTCTTTCCCTTTTTTTTCTTTTTTTTTAGGGCCGCACCCGGGGCATATGGAAGTTCCCAGGCTAGGGAGGAGTTGGAGCTGCAGCTGCCGGCCTACACCACAGCCATGTCAACACTGGATCCGAGCAGCATCTACGACTTATGCCGCAGCTTGTGGCAACACCGGATCTTTAACTCACTGAGCGAGACCAGGGAGCGAATCCTCATCCTCACGGATACTAGTTGGGTTTGTTACTGCTGAGCCACGACAGACTCTGTTGCGTGGCATTTCAAAGTGTTCTCCTTCCTCTCTGCCTGTCACCAGTCGAGACTCACCGACCTACGTCTTCCATCTCTGGCATCTTCCTTCTGACTCAGCTTGCTGGATGCTTGGGCCAAGTGTGCTCTAACTCAGATACTTTGCCTTCGTATAGGGAGCCCTCCTCTGAGATTGAAGACCAGCCATAGCAATTTATAAGAAACAGAGGAAATGAGGGGGGGTGCTAAGCTATTTTAAGGGGGGGTGGTATCGGAAATGGTGAACCAATGGTGGATCTCTCAGAACATCTGGCCCCTGCTGCATCTGCAGGAGCTGGGACAAGACGCAGCTCCCAGGTGTGGGGGAAGGACAGACTGTCAACCTGCCTGATCGGTGGCCCTCATTGCTGACTTTGTCTCTGAGTCACTGCGGTTCCTTTTGAATGATGCAGATGCCTGGGCTCATGTAAATGAATTAGCAGGTCCCCAGGGAGTCCTATGCCTTACAGGTGTCTGAGGCTCAAACAGCATGGACAGCCGCGGGCCCGGGCCTCTTCCCTCCAAATACATTTATATTCTTCAAGAATCTGGTTAATCCCAACTCCAGTGTATTTACTGCTGAAGAACAAAGGGAAATTTCACAAAAATGAGAAAGCTTCAGAAATAAGACAACATGAATTATTTGGGAGAAAATTTTTTCTTCTTGTACAATTTCCAGAGGGATTTTGGGAGTTACACACACGCACACACACACACACACACACACACACACACACGCAGAGTCAGGGAGATGAGTAAACAGGAAAGAAAAGATTGACTTTTATGACTTGCTGGTTTAAACTTAAAACGATTTTTTTCTTTATATTTTGACTCCCCCTTTCTTCTTCCTTTAGCACTGCCTCTTTTCAAGAGGCATAGATGGTTGGTTTTGGGGGGGGCGGTCAGTGAAAATCGTGACATCATCTTGCTGGTTTGACAGAAAGATGGCAGGTTTAGGGCAGCTTGGTTTGGTTCTGTGTATGAAGGCGCTCAACTGAGTCTTTTTCAAATTTGCCCTCATTTGGAAAGCTGTAGCCCCAAGCCACGGGTAGGGTTGTATTTATTCAGAGCTAATGTGTAAACTTCATTTTAAGGTCTGGAAGGGCTGGCTGTTCTTACAGACAGCAACCCAGAGACTCTGCCAGCATCCTACAGGGGGTCAGGTTTGCAGGCTTCTTCCCACGGGGTCCCACGGTCCCCATCCTCAAACCTCCAAGCCCCGCCCCCACCCCTGGCTTAATTTTAAGTCAGGTCTGGGCTATCAGCTTGGAAAGCAGATCCTTATCCTGGACTTGCTGCTGCTGCTAAGGGCTCTGTGGAAGGCCAAGAAGCAACTTACTCACTTATTTAGAATTTGCACTGGAATCTTTTTCTGCATGGAGGTTGTTGTCAGCAACCTCTCCCCGGAGAGGTTTTGAAATGTTCCCTCTGACCGCTAATATGTTTATAACATTTCTCCTCACTCCTAATAAACATTCAGCTTTTTGAAAGGAGTCAAGCGCCCCCCCCCACCTTTCCATCCCTGGAGACAAAAGCACACTTTTGAGCGCATCACATGGTTTTCTAAACAAACTCCCGATAGCATTGTTTTATTGTTAAAAGCAGCATTTTCCTCTGAGGTTCCTAACCTATTTATGGGTCTCTGATAGATGGTTCTTTTTTGGCAGCCGGGAGATAAGTCCGGGTCAAGGAAACAGCTTGCACTTGTCTCTTCAAGTCCAGCTCGGCCCGCGCCGTATCATTTCATGATTTCCTCTCCTGTTATCTTCAAACATTCCCTCAGAGCCGAGCTTGACAAGAACAGGAAGGCTGGCAAAGGTCTGGCAAGGAGGTTGTTTTTCTACGTGTTCGAAAATGGAAGCTTTCTTCCTCCCGGCCCCCCCCCCCCGTCCTCCCTCCTTTATTACTGGCTTGGGGGTGCGGAGGTGGGGGGCGCTCGTTAAAGCGGATGGAAAAAAAAAGTTAAGAACTCCTTTCCCTCTTTTAAAGAAGGGTCTCTAAGAGGTTTCCAATCAGCTCACTGTCAGCCTGTTTCCTCTGATCAGCTTAAATACGTCCACTTAAAGTTCACAACTGCCAAAACCAGTGGTCGGATGGAGAGCACGGCGGCACTTGAGAAGCGTGTAGAACGTCCACCCGACGTTATCCAGCAGGCTGAAATCCCAGGGAGAGTGCGGTTTCCACAGACCCTTTCTTCTTTATTAAATTAGCGTTGCCCGCTAAAGGGAGAAGGAATTCCTCTTTCACAAGCTGATTTTTCTTTTCCACCCCCTCGTGCCCCCCCCCATTAAAATGTAAACTGGATTCCTGCGTCCTGAGCGGGGAGCCTGCGTGTGATCGAGGCTCCGCTGTCAGCCTGTCCTCAATATCTTGGTACAAATGAACCCTTTAACCTCTCGGGGATGGCTTTCCGTCTAACTTTATCCAGGAACAAAAAGCCCAAACAAAAGTCAGACGCGTTATCTCAGCCCCGACACTGACGTGCGGGGGCAGGAAGCTGGTTGCTGTCCCGTGGGCACCCCCCGCCCAGGTCCTTTTCTGAGATTTTCCTGCTCCGTCTTCAGAAAAGCACAGGTTTGTTAACCATTAGCCACTGACAAGAGCGTGTCCAGTGCACCAAAATTAATAAGAGATAGCATTTTTCTTCCTTCTCAATGGCCCATGTCGGTAATTAACATCGCCTTTCATGACTCAACTTGAAAGCTGCCTTCCCCGGCACCCTTGACCTTGCCCTGGCTTTGTTAAACTGTGGCCTCCCGCCCATGAGAGACCTAAATGCAGGGGAAAAAAAAAACAAAAACCTCCCGGGACCCTCACCAAGGTGCCTTGAAAGAATCATTTGACAAATATTTATCGAGTGCCCACTGCGTAGGGCTACCAAGCTGAATCAGACAGGGACCCTTGGGGAAGGAAACGGCCCGGGAGGGGCGGGGGCGGGGGTGTGTGTGGATAAAGAGGGGTTGTTGAAAATCACCCTAACCCAGCAGAAACTGAAGATTGTGCAGCAAACAAGAGCAGATCCAGTGAGGAGGGGGATGGGCTAAGAGGAGACCCAGGAGGAAGTTTTAGGAGGAGGTGACATGGGGGGGGGGGCACCGTCAAATGTTAGTTTATTGCATTGAAAAGGGCTGTAAAGGTTCAAATGATCTTGTGCTTTCTTAGAGAAAAGGGACAAGAGTACCAGTTTAGAGCTCCAGAGATAATTTTTTTCCTCTTTGGAGAAAAATAACCCAGTTATTTCTCTGTACAGTTAGCCAATGAGCTGCTGACATTTTAATATTGACACAAAAGTATAAAATATATTCCTGTCTTTCTTTCCCCCCATCATATCTGCGTCCCAGAAGCTTTCCTGGTCAGAAAGATGGAAAGTTCACTTGGGGATGAGTTAGGATAGACTCTATATTGTTCATGTCTTTAACCATGAGCTCCATGCTTAAATGAGCCACGGAGAAAAAATTCAAATGTACCATAAGAGGGATGGTTTGAAAAAATTCTGTTGCATCATGGGATGGGATCTAATTGCAACCATAATGGTGAGGATTTTTAATGGTTTTTGGAAAAACACGTTCTCATTTTTGTGAAGAATATGAATATATGCTGAGAAGTACAGGCTAGAAAACCGAACACTAAAATATTAGTAGTGGTTATTGATGGGTGTTGGCAAAAAGAAAAAAAAGATTTAAATTTTCTTCCTTGTGATTTTCAGTATTTTCCAAAATGTCTACAGTGTACCGGCATAATTTTGTAGGTGGCTGAAATGCTATGGATGAATAAAGATGCTGAAGGAAAAAGACATTATTAAGGTGAGAGGATGAAAAGGGCTGACAGGTCTTTCTCCTGCCACTTTAGATGTCATCAGTTGTTAAAAAAAAAAAAAAGGAAAAAGCATACTCATCCAGCAATTTGAACCGAATGCAGGAATCCATTTTAAATAATGACGACTGGTATTCAATAAACCCAACAGAAGAGTTCGTCTTAGCTACTGGGGTTGAAAATTGGTCAGTTGATTCCTTTAAAAATGTTTGTAGTGAAAGAACCATTTCTGTTGGTCTCTGATGGAATTTAGCTCTAGTACACTCTGAGTTCTGAATGATTTAAGGGGTCAAAAATCTGCTGCAAAAGTTGTCTCGATTGCTTTTTTTTTGGGGGGGTGTATAAATCCTTTGTTATTGTTCTCTTGTCCAAGCTTAATGACAAAAATGTAAAGACCAGGTATTCACCTAGTGACGCCTTTCACAAACACACAACAATGAACCTCTTTATTTTTATCTATTATTTTGTAATTTTCCTTTACTCAAATTCCATGCCATCAGATAAGCTTATTTATTTCACAATTGGTGCTAAGTGTGCGGAGACTCTCAAACTGGGATGCAGGTTTGGGAGCGGAGGAAATAGCTGCTGCTTTTATTCAAATCCGGTCTCTGATCATTTGCAATAGAAAAGCTTAGTTGGAGGGTGTGGGGTGTGTGTGGCGGGGCTAGAGAGGAGGAAGGGAAGGCACGGAAATGGAAAAAAAAATGCAAACCTGTAGTTTAGGTTAAAAATGGGTTCCCAGCTTCTTTTGGCATTTTGTGTCATCCAAGCCTCACAATTTGAAGATTTAGAGCAACAAGCCCCAAGGGGGGGCCCCTCCTCCAGGACTGAATTGTCTTTTAAGGTCTGAGTCATTCAAAATTGTGGGGCCAAAACAGATAAACAGAACAAGAGAAGCTGTTTGCCCTAAGCACGCAACTTGAAAACTGTTTTGAGAAGAAGGTTCCTCCCTCTTTCCTCCTACATTGAGGGGAAAGAAAAAAACAAACAAATCCCCAAAAAAACCCCAAAACCTCCAGAAAATGCAGTCTTCGTGATGAAAGGCTTCAAGATCTTTCTGTCCTTTGTGGTCTGACAACAACCTAGTGGCTGGCCGAGAAGGGGAAAGAGGAACAGCTCCGGGACAGACAGGCTGGTCCTCAGCATGGAAAGGCTGAGCTCGAACTTGGCCTGGGGGACGGGCGAAGGGGGCGGAGCAGAACTGAGTGACCTTGACCTTCGGAGTCTCAGGCATTTTCAAATCTGTTATATAGCGACCGGCGGCGTCCTAGATGCTTTAGAAATATTTTCCCCTCTTCTAGCTGTGCCTTGCTTCTCAGGAGATCAAGCAATTTATAGCAAATACAAACAAAACATATAAAGAAAAGCAAACTCTGCATCGTTGTGGGTGGAGAGAGAAGAGCCAGAATAATGAAGTCGCTGTGGTTGACCGAGCAAGTTAACTCCGAGTTTTCTGGTAACAGTTGCAGAATAAAGGCTGGCGCCGGGAGAGGATACCAGGCGGCGGCCTATTTACGGAAATAGAAGCACGTGACGGCAGGGACAGCGCAAGCCTCCCCACCTCTCAGTAGTGAAGAGGTTTCTCTCGTGTGACTTTGTAGAGGAGACCCTAGGTATGTGGTTGAAAACGTCCTCAAGCTTTTCTAAACCTTTTGCTTTTCCTTTAAACTTTCTGGACCATGTAGCCAGCTGCCTCCGTTGTTACGGCTTCTCCACTGATAATTTCATCGTGGCGCTTTTCACAGAGATGATCAAAGCTACTAAATGACTTAAACAAGGGGGCACTGAGATTGAGGTGGCTCTCAAAACTCAGCAGCCTAAGGAAGCAAACCGGAACCTAAGGCGGGAGATGTTTCAAGGTCGAGAGAACCGAGTCCAAGGACACCCAAGCCCAAACAGCCAGTCAAAGGAGGCAAAGCCTCTGCCACAGCCAATCAAATAATTTGTTCACTTTGCCTTCACGTCTTCTCCATAAAAGTCCTTCCTGGCTCCCTTGAGTGGAGCTCTCCTAAACCCTGCTGGTTTGGCAGCCTCATGAGAATTGATTTTTGCTATTAAAACACTCTGGAGTTCCCATTGTGTCTCAGCGGATTAACGCATCTTAGTTCACATAAGGATGCCGGTTTGATCTCTGGCCTAGCTCAGTGGGTTAAGAATCCGGGGTTGTTGCAGCCTGCAGTGTAGGTCATGGATGTAGCTCAGATCCAGTGTGGTTGTGGCTGTGGTGTAGGCCTGCAGCTGCAGCTCTGATATGACCCCTAGCCTGGGAACTTCCATATGCTGCAGGTGGGATCCTAAAAAGAAAAAAAAAACAAAAACAAAATCTTAAGAATTTCAATATGCCTCCGATTAAATTTAAACAATACAAAAATCAACAATTTGTCTGCATATCTACAGTAGACAGGATCAAAAGGCGCCGCAAAGAGTGAGCCCTACTGTAGGCAGTGAGAATTGCATGGTGCAGTTAGTGATCAGTTAGCAATTACTTGCTGAATGAATAGATGAAAAATTAGTAATTCAGTGTGCTATCGATAAACAGAGAATGCCATGAAAATATTCTAATTACAATAGTAAAAAGAAATCTAGAAATAAACCGAATGTGAAGAAAATCATAACATTTTAATGAGGGACAAAAGAAAACTTGAATAAGCAGGTACATACCACGCTGGATGGTAGACCCCAAATTGTGAAGGTGTCAGTTCTTCCCCCAGATAATCCCTTAATTCAATGTGATCCTAAGAAAAATTGCAAGGGGATATTTTATAAAACTTGACAAGCTGATCCTCAAGTTTATATAGACTAGAAAATGCACAGATTAATCAGAAGTTTATTGGAAAGGGGTGAACAGTGATAGGAGATTTATCTAATTTTATATCAAAACATACTTTAAAATGGTAGTGATTAAAACAGTGTGTTCTTAACACAAGAATAGAAAAAGAGATCAGTGGAACAAAGAGTCTATAAACGGACCCATGTATGTCTATATAGGAATTTAGTATTTAAAACAAAGGTAACACTTCAAATTATGAGTAAGTGAGGACCTATTCAATAAACAGTGTCAGGATAATAAATATCATGTCTTACCATATATATGAAAATATATATCAGATGGATTAGGGAGCTAAATTTAGAGAAAACCTATAAAAGTGTTAGAAAGAATAGCACTTTTTTGGAATTCTTAGATGGGTAACGTCTATTTAAAGTGAGATTCAAAACCCAGAAGCCATATAAGATAAAGTTTTTTTAAATACTTTATTAAGCTTTAGTACAGTAAAATATATAAAACATGAGGAACAATTTGGGATAAAATATCTGCAGGCAGCATAATAAAAATTGGAATTCATAATATGTAAAGAACTCATACAAATAAATAATAAAAAGAAAAAGCAGAAATATAGGCAGAAATATAAACAGTCACCCATCTAAATAAAAGTGACCAATTTACATGTCAAAATATATTTAATCAGTAAATAATGAATAAAGATCAAAGTAACAGCGATAGATCATGTTTTACCCATTAGATTAGAATTTTTATTTTTTGTCTTTTTTTTTTTCCTTTTAGGGCCGCATTCGTGGCATATGGAGATTCTCAGGCTGGGGGTCAAATTGGAGCTGTAGCTTCTGGCCTACACCACAGCCATGGCAACACGGGATCTAAGTCCCATCTGCAATGTACACCACAGCTCACAGCAATGTTGGATGATCCCTAACCCACTGAGCGAGGCCAGGGTTCGAAGCTGCGTCCTCATGGATACTAGTCAGATTCGTTTCTGCTGAGCCATGACGGGAACTCCTAGATTATAAATTTTTTAAAAATCCTGTTGCTTTCAATGTCGAGGGAGTCTAGGATGGTGTAGTCTTTTGGAGGTTGATTTGAAAGTGTATGTCAAAAGTAAACATCTCCATATTCTTTGAACCATCACTTCCATTTCTATGTTTCCATCCAAGAGGATTCTTTCCACGTATGTACAGAGAAGCATCAATAAGGATTTTCAGGAGTTCCTTAACCCAGCACAGTGTCTGTGAGGATGTGGGTTTGATCCCTGGCCTTGCTCAGTGGGTTAAGGATCAGGCTTTGCTGCAAGCTGTGGTATAGGTCACGGATGCAGCAACAGTTCGATCCCTAGCCTAAGAACTTACATATGCCACAGGTGTGGGCCTAAAATAGGAAAAAAAAAAATAAAAAGATAAAAAATTAGAAACCAGAGCATGATAATATGAAAAAAAAGACCGTATACATGTATGTGTGACTGGGTCAACTTGCTGTACAGTTGAAAATCCACAGAACATTGTAATCCAGCTATAATGGAAAACATAAAAGGCATTATAAAAATAAATAAATTTATGTTGATTTTTATATAAAGCAACCCCTCCAAAAAACAAAAACAAAACAACAGTAACAACAACAAAAAAGAAACCTTTGGAGTTCCTGTCGTGGCTCAGCAGAAATGAATCTGTCATCCATGAGGACACGGGCTGGATCCCTGGCCTTGCTCAGTGAGTTAAAGATCTGGTGTTGCCAGGAGCTGTGGTGTAGGTCACAGATGTGACTCGGATCCCGTGTTTCTGTGGCTGTGGTGTAGGCTGGCGGCTACAGCTCCAATTCAACCCCTAGCCTGGGAACCTCCATATGCTGTGGGTGCAGCCCTAAAAAGACAAAAAACATTAGAAACCCTTTAATTATTATTATTATTATTATTGGCCTCACATGCAGCGTATAAAAAACTGGGTCACTTTGCTGTTCAGCAGAAATTGGCACAACACTGTAAATCAACTACCCTTGAATAATAAAAAAAGCAATACCTTATTGCTAAAAAAAATGCTAACCATCAGTGAGTCAGAGCTGCAATATTAAGGATCATAGATCACTGTAACAAATGTAAGAATAATGAAAAAGTTTGAAATACTGCAAGAATTATGAAAATGTGACACTGACACAGGAAGTGAACAGTTGCTGTTGGAAAAATGGCGCCGACAGAGATTCGCTTGATGCAGGGTCTCCCCCAACCTCCAATTTGATATTTTCAAAATGCAGTAAAGGAAAATGCAATAAACCAAGGTATGCCTGTAATGCTGAACTGTGTGAGCATTTAAAAGAATATATTCATTCTTAGTGACGTAACTGAACATTGTTTTAAGAAGGTAGCATATCATTAGCTGGTGCCCTTTTCATCAAGACATTTGATGCAAACTAAATCGACATAGGAATTCTTCATCATTGGGGTATACGGAGAATTTTCTGCACTCTTTTCTGGAAGGCACAACCTCTGGTCCTTCATCCTTCCTTTTAAGGGTGAGACAGTCTCCCAGGAGATGTGTTTCACAATCTCTGGAGTATGGGAAGGACCACGGGTCCCAGAAGACTTTAAAATCCTCTGCCCATATAGCTGCCATCTTTGCTGGCAGATTTCCTTCCTTGCTACCCAAGCTGATATTTTAAAAAATTTACATTCTTTCCTCCCCTCAGGGTGACATCACTGTACAAAGCTGTTCACAATGGGGCAAAAAGGCTTTGGGCCACTCACACCAGGACAGGTAGCTCCTGCGTGATTGGGAGTTGGCTGGTTGGATTTCAGTCTCCTGAAAAGAACACAATCAAGCAAAACACAGAAAGTTAGATTTGGCGGTCTGCTCCCTAAATCCTTTTCCAGCAAACCTCCCCCCTTCACAATGCGTAATGCTGAAAAAATGAGACACTTTTGTAGGTCTCTTGGGTACCTCTGTTTGAAGGACCCTCTTCTTTTCCTGCTGACCTGGACTCGCCACACCATATATCAAAATCCAGAGGCTTTTTTCTTTCCCTCCACTTTGGGAAATTCATTTGGGTTTCCTTCATTCCATGGAAACTTTCTGCTTCTGTGTTCTAAGTCAAAGAAAGAATGTAGTGCCTAAAATATGGCCCTTGGGCAGGACGGCGTGGAAACCAGTGCCCATCCCATCTGCCAGCCCGAGGTGTGTTGCTCTTACAGTTTAGACACAGTTGTTAAAAAGCAGAATGATCTGCTCTGAGAACAGTAAAGTCACACTTGATTTACATTCCTGTGAAAATGGTTTCCCAACACCCCTTCAAATAAAATTTTAGGTTAACACTTTAGCTGGAGTTGGGGTGTGTGTGTATGTGCGTGCGTGCGTGTGTAATAGAGCAACTTCCTCTATTTTATTTTTTTGTTTTTAGGGCTGCACCTACAGCATATGGAAGTTCCTGGGTTAGGGGTTGAATCAGAGCTGTGGCTGCCAGCCACGGTCCATGCCAGATCCAAACTGTGTCTTCAACCTACACCACAGCTCACAGCAGTTCTGTATCCTTAACCCACTGATCGAGGCCAGGGATTGAACCTGCATCCTCATGGATACTAGCTGGGCTCATGACCCACTGAGCCACAACGGGAACTCCCTAGGGCAACTCCCTTTAAGCATATTGAAATATCCATCATAGTTTGAGGGCATTTGTGCACAGACACATTATGAGGCCAACCGCATATTGCAGGGAAAATCACATCTACTGTATCAGAAGGAAGACCCATGTGGCGGATTATCTCCTGCTCTCTTGTCTGACTCACATCGTTCATCCCTTTTAGGACTTACTCTGGCATTCTGTGTCATTTTGGTGGGTCAGTCAATTAAGTGCCTGCAACACCTCTCCCACCACTGGGTGACAGGTGACCAGTCAGGCCATACAGAAATCTTTCTTGGAGACTGAGAGGGATGCTGAGAGGGAGTGGTCTCTGTAAGGGAAATAAAATTGGAGCCAGCTTTCTGACCACATGAGAATCTGCTTGAGAATGACATGAACATAGAGAAAAGCAGAGCCAGGAGATGCACAGATGGAAGGAAGGATGGATGGATGGATGGGTGGAGAGATGATGGATGAATGGATGGATGGATGATGAATGGACAGATGGATGGATATGTGATTGATGGATGGGTGGATAAATATAGAGCGACACCTGCTTCCCAGGTATCAAGTGATGGTTCAGTGTTCAGTGACTAAACCAAAGGATCTACATGAGGAAGACCATTCACAAAGAAATTGTGCCCAACAAGATAGTTCTTTACTGGATGGAGACAAACTGACCTCAACAGACTTCTCCTTGGCCAGGAAAGTCAAGTGCAGTAGGTCTAGCACTCAGGGGGTTCTGAGCAGCACCAAGTCAGTGCTATCTATCTCAGTTGTCCCTGAAACTCGAGGAACATCTCAGACTTGGAAGCGCTGTGATTCTCATGCCATACTGCTGCTGAGATTGCTTTTGAGTTGCCTCAGTCCCCAGTGTATCCTTAAAGGCAAGTCCCGTCACTAAAGATGATCTGTGTGTCTTATCCATGCCACATAACAAGCCTGATTCAGGAGATTTTTTTTTTTTTTATGTTTTATAGGATTAGCAACAGTTTGTAGACATCGTAAAGTAACAATTTGGGAGAGATGAACAGTTAGTAATGTCAGCAAACGGGGAGTCATCTGAACATGGATGGTTACTGATGAAACGCTGTGGACACTTCCGCCACTTGAGAGAAGAAGAGTGGGAAGTTTTGAGCGAGAGGCGTGGGGTCAGGCTGAATGAGCCTGGAATAAAATCCCGGAGGACCCAAGTTCTCCCATTCACGAGCTGTGGGACCTCTTGCTTGGCACCAGCGTCAATTCTATTCTGAGTTTCTGGAGTCCTTCCGTGGAGAGGCCCCTGTTTCATCAGGCCCTGGAGGATACAGAGAGAATCAGGCACCGCCCCTTCCCTTAGGCTGGAGAGGCTGCTGCCGGCTTCCAAGGTAAGTGTACAACCAAGTGGCCTTCAGGAAGGCAGGACGGAGATGCAGGCTCCGTTTGGGGATAAACTGAAGAGCGACTGGATGCCCACGATGACTGGTGGATCTTGCTGGGTTTCTCCAGCTCCCTGTGATTTTGCAGCATTTCCTTTTTTTTTTTCTGCTGGAAGCAAGGGTTCTTTCCATCTGCTTCCTGCCACTGTGGACGTAGAAGTCCCTCCAGGCAGAGGTCCCGGGACTGGAGTGAGAGATACGGGGAGTGCGTGTTTGCCTGAAGGCTAAGAGAGCCTGAAAGTGAGGGATGTACAGGGAGTTGAGGGGGTGGGGAGGGGAAAGGAGGAGGAAGCCCCTTCCAGCCGCTCAGTCAGGGCAAGAACCCTCAGCAAGAGTGCTGGAATCCTCCCTCCACTTAATGTATTTAAAATGCTTTCCAGCTTCCCTCTGCCCTCTCATCTTCCGCGGGCTTCCTCTTACCTCCTTATCTAGTCTTCCCAAGGCTGAACAAAGAGAGACAAACAAACCTCAAAGATATAGGGTTTCCTCCCCTTTTCCTCCCCTGCACTGTCTGCGTGTACTTTTCTTAGCATACTGGCTCTGCTGGAGCCTCCGCATTTAGCTTCTCTCCTCCTCTC
>PVHT021183661.1:12942695-12972439 GCA_004024745.2 Catagonus wagneri
GAGCTGTATCCAGTTGGGGTCTCTGCAGGAAACAGTAACAGAGTCTGATGACTGCAAAGGTGCAGGCAGAGTGAAGGGAAGCCCACAAAGATGGAAGAGTAAATTGAGCACCAGGCAGAACATATAACTTTGCAAGATAACTCCTTTTTTTTTATTTTGGTCTTTTCTAGAGCCACACTCGTGGCATATGGAGGTTCCCAGGCTAGGGAGCTGTAGCTGCTGGTCTATGCCACAGCCACAGCAAACTAACCTACCTACCTTCCTTCCTTCCTTCCTTCCTTCCTTCCTTCCTTCCTTCCTTCCCTTCTTTATTTCTTTTTTGCTTTTTAGGATCACACCCGTGCCATATGGAAGTTCCAGGGCTAGGGGCTGAATTGGAGCTGCAGCTGCTGGCCTGCACCACAGCCACAGCCACACCAGAACCTTAACCCACTGAGTGAGGCCAGGAATTGAACTCGCATCCTCATGGACACTATGCAAGGTTCTTCACCTGCTGAGCCATGATGCGAACTCCTGAAAGGCAAACTTTTAAAATATTTGAAGAAAATATAGAAGAATATCTTTATGACTCTGGGACTAGAGCAAGATTTTTTTAAACACGTACAAAAGGGTACACACCATTGAGGAAGAATGGATCAGTTCCATCACAATAAAACTAAGACCCTCTGTCCTTCAAAAGACATCAAGGAGAGAGTGAAAAATCAGGTTGTAATCTGGGGTCCTTCAATGCTAGCTGACAGCAGATTAGTATTCTGAAGATATGTACAGAGGTTTACAAATAAATAAGGAAACGGAACTTATCCTGTGGCTCACAACAAAACTACTCAGTGCTGTCTCTGCAAAGGCTCGGTTTCGATGCCTGGCCCGGGAACTTCCCTATGCCCCGGAGGCGGCCACATGTTTTTTAAAAAAAAAAAAAAAAGGAAAAATAAGCAAACAGTAAACACCCCAACTAAAAAAGAGGCAGAAAAAATACGAACAGTTAAGATACAGAAGAGATCTGAGTAACTGGTGAACACATGAAAAATGCTTGGCCTCTGTAGTTATCAGACCATCTGCACAGTCTCCAGACTGGCCCAAATTGAAACGTCTCACGACAGCTAGCGTCGGTGGGGGTGGAACACGGGGGGCTCTCCAGCACTGCTGAGCCTGTGCAAACTGGTGAGACGGTTTTAGAAAATAATTTATTATTAATTAGGTCAAACACATGCATATCCTGTAAGCCCATCACTTGAGTACTTCTTCTTTTCTTTTTTCTTTTCGGAGCTGCACCCGCAAGGCATGTGGAAATTCCCAGGCCAGGAGTGGAACTGAAGCTGCAGCTGAGGTCTACACCACAGCCACAGCCACAGCCACAGTGGATCCGAGCCGCATCTGCAGCCTACACCACAGCTTGTGGCAACGCTGGATCCTTAACTCACTGAACGAGGCCAGAAATAGAACCCTCATCCTCACAGAGACTATGTTGGGTTCTTAACCCACTGAGCCACAACAGGAACTCACTCTAATACTTTTGACTTAGAAAAACAACAGTTTCACGTGGTTGGCTCTAAGCCATATCCTCAAGAAACCCTTGTACTTCTTGATGGGGGAATGTGTGGAGGGTGATTCATAGCCACATTGCTTGTGACCGCTCTGAAAAGAAAACGCCCTAAATCTCCAAGTCCAATGACAGCATGATGGATAAGCCTATTGGGGCGTGTTAGGTAATGGAAGACTTTAGATCTGCGGAAACGGTGAATCCGTACCCAACGCTGATCAAGGCAAACACACAGTGTATGCAAAAACCAAAATAGAATAAGGCAAACAAAAACCCGAAGTGTGGAAGAACTTTTAAACACAACTCAAAACCAGGCAAAACTCAACAGAATGTGATTGAGGAATACCTTCACATCCGGGAAGATTTAGAAAGAAAATCAAGGAGTGATTTCTCTAGAATGCAAGAGTTGCCTCTTGGAAAGCAGAAGGGGAAGGTGGAGGCATTCCTGGGGCTTCGCGATAATCAGTTTCTTAAGGTGGGTCGTGGGTCATGGGTACGTGGCAATTTGATGCATTCGTTTTAAAATTATACCTGTTTATTTATTTTAGGGCTGCACCCGTGGCATATGGAAGTTCCCAGGCTAGGGGCTGAATAGGAGCTGCAGCTGTTGGCCTACGCCACAGCCACAGCAATGCCAGATTCCTAACCAGATGGCTTTACGGCCCTTCATTGGTACTAAGTAAATAAATGAGTCATAAAGGGATAAAGGAACAAGTGACATACACCAGATTTCCGACATCGGTTGCTCTATGCACCAAGATAAGGGGTGACAACAAAGTTCTTCTTTCTCCATATACGTACTTCCTGACATTTTATATTACATTCCTGTATTCTTGTTGCCATAAGAAAAGTTGCAAGTAATTAGAGCTAAAATGAAAAACTGGTTATCTCTACCTTGCCATCTTGTTTTGTATCTCAGCCGGCACCCTGTTGTCACAGATGACCTTAATGAATGTCTTTGAAGTTGAGTTTCACATTCAGACCTGCTTCTGCCCAATCTTCTTAAAAACCTGTTTGTTCAATATCCTATAGGACGGAAATCTTTAAAAGAAATGTGTTCACAGGCAGATCTTGAAAGAGCCCCCCCCCACCTTTTTTTTCTTTTTTGGCTGCACCTGCTGCATGTGGAAGTTCCCGAGCCAGGGATCGAATCTCAGCCAAAGCCGCCACCTATGCTGCAGTTTGGCAACTCCACGTCCTTAACCCTCTGAGCCATAGTGGGAACTCCCAGTGTCTACTTTCAGGTTACTCTTTGACCAAAATTTGACTAGCTGGCCTGGCCCGAGCTGTGTTTGCTCCTGTGAGGCTGCCGAGACACATCAGCAGAGAGAGGATCTATAGATCCAGCTCTGGATTTCCATCCAGAGGCTGAAACTGGCCCTTGGGACTGAGAATTTCATTGCAGGACCACCCTTCAACCCGCCCCACCCCAGGCTATGGGTCTCACTTAATAACTGGATGCTGCCAGAGTTCCCATCGTGGCTCAGTGGCAATGAATCTGACTAGTATCCAGATTTGATCTCTGGCCTTGCTCAGTGGGTTAAGGATCCAGCATTGCTGTGAGCTGTGGTGTAGTTCGCAGATGCGGCTCAGATCCCACGTTGCTGGGGCTATGGTGTAGGCCGGCAGCTGTAGCTCTGATTCGGCCCCTAGCCTGGGAACCTCCATGTGCTGTGAGTGCGGCCCTAAAAAAAAAAGACAAAAACAATACAAAACAAAACAATTGAATGCTGCCTGGTATTGCTTAGAAAACTTTGTTTAAAGGTCTAAACTTCGTTAAACTCCCTAACCTGGATCCCCTTAAAACAACCTGGGTAGATCTTTCCAGATCTGATTTCTATTAACGTGGCTTTTGTTGTCTTCAAATACATTCACCACAAGACTGGAAGAAATGTTCAACTCCTGTTCAGAATCTCTCTATTAGAAATATTTCTGGGAGTTCCTGTTGTGGCTCAGGGGAAACGAATCTGATTAGTATCCATGAGGATGCAGGTTCGATTCCTGGCCTTGCTCACTGGGTTAAGGATCCAGTGTTGCTGTGAGCTGTGGTGTAGGTGGCAGACTCAGCTTGGAACCCGTGTGGCTGTGGCTGTGGTGTAGGCTGGGGGCTACAGCTCTGATTCAACCCCTAGCCTGGAAACCTCCATATGCCACAGGTGTGGCCCTAAAAAGACAATAAAAAGAAAAGAAAAAAAAGAAATATTTCTGTGCTGTTGGACCCCCAGATGCAGGAATTGAGCACCTGGTTCTGGATCTCAAGGTCTGTCCTTTCCTGCAACGTCCTGTGCACATCCTGGGATGCCCCCTTCCTGCTGGAATTTTTGTAGGTTTGGCGCAGGACTGAGTGTTTCTGCACCACCCACAGGCTTCATGCTCATTACTTCCATTATAATTGGACCCTTCCAGCAATTTAGGTGGGAAGAGAAAAAAGGAAGAGACAGGGACCCTGATATTCAAGATTATGGGTTGTCCTGAGTGATGGGAATTCACAAGCCTAGAAGGGGATTTTTTTTTTTAAGTTTTATTAAAGTATAGCTGATTTACAAAGTTGTGATCATTTCTGCTGGACAACAAAGTGACTCAGTTACACACACATACACACACACACACACACACACACACACATCCATGCTCTTTCAGATTCTTTTCCCGCATAGATGATCACAGAATACGGGGGTACTGTTCTCTGCTCTACAGCAGGTCCCCGCTGGTCAGTCATTCCAGACAGCACAGTGTGCACGTGCCAACCCCACACCCCCAATCCAGCCCTTCCCCCCACTTGTCCTTTTTGGCAACCATAAGTTTTTCAAAGTCTGCGAGTCTGTTTCTGTTCTGCAAATAAATTCATTTGTGTGTGTGTGTGTGTGTGTGTTTTAAGATTCCACCTATAAGCAACATCATATGATGTTTGTCTTTCACCTCAGAACTTCACTTAGTATGACATTTTCTAGGTCCATCCGTGTTGCTGCAAATGGCATTAGTCCATTCCTTTTAATGGCCGAATAGTATTCCACTGTATATACGTACCACATCTTCTTTATCCATTCCTCTGTGGATGGACATTTAGGTTGCTCCCAAGTCTTGGCTATTGTAAGTAGTGTTGCACTTCGCATTGGGGTACAGTTATCTTTTCGAATTATGGTTTTCTCTGGATATGGATGGGGATCTTTTATTTATGTGGTTTGCTAAATTATGCTGAAGGTTAGAAAACTGTCAAGAGCTTCCATCTTGAGTGTGTTGCACTTGTCCTAAAAATATCTCAGAAAACTTGACTTTCCTTTGGTGCCTTCAGTACATTTTTTCCTGGGTCTTAGAATTAATCCCTAACCAAAAAGCCAAACTCGAGTAAACTCTTAGAGTCCAGTGATAATATTTTATTTATTTATTTATCTATTTATTTATATTTATTATCTTTTGAGGGCTGCACCCATGGCATACAGAAGTTCCTGGGATAGAGACTGAATCTGAGCTGCAGTTGCTGGCCTACACCAGAGCCACAGCAACTTGGGATCCAAGTTGTGGCCGTGACCAGAACTCACTGGCAACACTGGATCCTTAACCCACTGAGCGAGGCCAGGGCTAGAACCCTCATCTTCCTGGATACTACTCAGGTTCACTACCACTGAGCCACAGTGGGAACTCCCAATGATAAATTTAAATGGGTGCCTCACAAACTCCTTTTGGAAGATCTACGAATTTTAATTATTTGCATGAGCATGGAATTACTTTCGACAGCCTATGGTAAAATACTAGCTGAAAACCACATTTGTCTTGGGAGTTCCTTGTGTGACACAGTGGGTTAATGGTCCGGCTTGTCTCTGTGGCGGCATGGTTCCATCCCTGGCCCAGCGCACTGGGTTAAGGATCCAGCACGGCTGTGGTGTAGGTCGAAGCTGCAGACTGGATTTGATCCCTGGCTTGCAAACTTCCATATGTGGCAGATGTGGCCCAAAACAAAACAAAACACACTTGTCTTACAGGAAACACAAACTGTAGCGCCAAATAGCACCAGTTCCCATGGCTCTGTCCACCGTGATAATTTGCTTTGGAAGATACGCTCAGGGACTTTCACAAGATTCTGGCAATCCATGAGAACAATTTCCAGGATGAGGAGTTCCTGCTGTGGCTCGACGGGATTGGCAGTGTCTCTGGAGCCCTGGGGCACAGGTTTGATCCCCAGCCCTGAACAGTGGGTTCTGGATCTGGCATTGCCACAGCTGCAGCGTAGGTCACAACTGTACCTCGGATCTGATCCTTGGCCCGGGAATTCCATATACCTTGGGGTGGCCCAAAAGGAAAAAAAAAATTACAAGATGAAAACTACACAAGTGTGGAGAGGGGAGAACTTTCCAGTGGGTTCTAACTGGAAAGAAGCTAACGTTGAACAGATTATCTGAGCCCAGTTAAACATGTTGAAATATAGTTCCTATGGTGTCTCATATCTTTGCAACTCTTCAGGGGAATATAATTAAAGTCAGTTGGTCAGACTACTGGGTGCGGGGCCTGCCAGAGGGTGAGAGGACTGGCAACATGGAAACCCATAAGCAATTAACATTAGACCCAAGGAAGTGATGTTGAGGAATTAAGAAATGCATATGTGTGCTCACAGGAGGCCTGCAAGGCAAGCAGTGCTGCATTGAGCAGTCCGTTTTCCTTTTCTGCACTGGGGCCGTGTTTTCCTTCTTGTGGCCACGGATGGCTCATCTGAAAGGTGGGAGTCCAGGTTTTGCCTGTAGGCAGATATTTGCAGCCACATCTGGCTTTGCTTTGCCATATTGTTCACCCCCCCCAACTTTTCCCTGCCACATTTGTTTTCTTTTTATTAAATTTCCCGTCTGGATCCTTGCGTCTGCATTTCTAATGTCAACAACTGCTTTTATCACAGATAATAACTTCCTTTTACAAAAAGGCTGTATCATCCTACATGCATTTCAAATTACGTTTTATGAACAAACCCTGAAATACGGTATTTGGCAGGGTACGTAATGGAGAATATTTATAGTAATCTAAGTTTGCGAGAGCCGAGAACCAAGTTGGTGGCAGTTTCCTTAATGATCTATTTCTTGCTAGTGTTGCTCCTTTTCACTAGAACTTAATTAAGTTCACATTGGGATGTTTATGAAGTAAATTATGCGGTATGCCCAAACATGCCGTAAAAACAATTATCCAAACAACAGCAATTCCTTAACGCCCCAGAGTTTTCACAACCACGATCATGAAAAGTTCCTGAACCCATTTTTTTTTGTTAATAGACAGGCTAGAATACAATTATGGGGAAAAAAATGCTGAGCAATAGGAAAGAAAGCCTGACTTTTGCAGCTTCAGGCACAGGACCAAGCAAGTGTCAAGATGTCTATTGTTTTGCCTGATTTATGGTCCCTTCATGGTGTAGACACACACTGGGAAGGGCGCCAAGTTCAGGTTCTAGGCTCTGCCGCCGATCTGCTGTGGGTTATGCAAACCTGTCTGGTCCTTGCGGACCATTTGAAGAAAAATAGAGGACAGTTAGGAAGCTACTGGCCAAGATGAGATTAAATGCATTTCCTGTTCCTCTCGCTAACGGTGTTGTGTATCTATTACACAGCGTATTTAGTCTAGCGAGCAATCCTCATAGTGGTGGATGCTGCCTGGAGCCCATGCTGCAAACTGAGCGAACGACAGGGAATCAGATGGAAAACTTGAACGATGAGTTTCTGAGGTTTCCAGTTTCAGGTGTGGCCTGACGGGGATGGTGAACACGGAGGGGACAAGCACACGAGCCACTGCAGTCTAGAAACAGTCGACAGAACAAATCACGTGTTTTCATCTCAGACTGAGATAATGTTTCGAATGCAGAGGTCTGTTTTCATTGCCTTATTTATTCATTCACTTACTTTTAAATTATTGTTATTATTATTATTATTATTATTTGTCTTTTGTCCTTTTTAGGGCCTCACCCACGGCATATGGAGGTTCCCAGCCTAGGGATCTAATCAGAGCTGTAGCCGCCGGCCTACACCACAGCCACAGCAACGCGGGATCCGAGCCGGGTCTGCGACCTACACCACAGCTCACGGCAACACTGGATCCTTAACCCACTAAGTGAGACCAGGGACTGAATCTGTGTCCTCAGGGATACTAGTCAGATTCGTGTCCTCTGAGCCATGATGGGAACTCCACGTTCTGGCCAAATTTAAATGGTACCGGCTGGTGGCTATTTATAAGAGAGCTGTTGTGTGTATATTTTACTTCCACGCTCTTAAAGAAGTGAAGACTTAGAGCAGTGATAGAATTTGGATGAGATTTTATCCCTCCACAGCTCAATTTTTAAAGAGGGAATGTCTTTCCTCTGGTCTATGGAATATGTGAAGCACCTTCCTGTTTTTATGTTCTGCCATATTCTAGAAAATAACCTAGTTATACAGCCTTTCTTGAATACTCATTCCACACAAAGTTCCAAGTTGAACGTAGTAAAGGACAGACAAACCAAACAAGGATGCAGCCCCTGTCTTCAAGTTATTTAACACAACAGTGGGAAAAGGCAGAAATGGGCTTATGTGAAATACAGAAAAAACACTTCTGGGAGTTCCTGCTGTGGCACAAGGGGATTGGCAATGTCTTGGGAGCTGGGAGGCACACAGTTTAGCCAAGCTGTCAGCACGTTAATGGGATGATCTCTCAAAAGGTAACGTAGGTCCTTTTGTCAATCATCCAACAAGATTTATCAGTTTGGAAGACAGGCTTATTGATTGCCTTTGTGTTCACAGTGACACTGTGGACCCAGGGCATTTCCTGTGATGGGTTGGAGGTTGCCCCTTATGGAGCATTAGTCTCCTGTTTTTGAGGCCATGTTAGAATAGGGTGAAGGCTCTTACGGGCAGTGTCAGGTCTGGGACAAGGTCCCTCACTGGGCCCGGGGACCGTGGAGAAGCTGGTGCTTGTGTCTGATGAGAAGTGAACATAGTCTGGCTGCAGAGGGACACCAGCAGTGAAAACACCAATTTGGAATTGGCTGCTATTCCCGGGCTTCTCTGCTGGGCCAGGATGTGGGTGAAATTTGCTCCCCATATTTGAAAAATGCAAAGGGGGACTGAGCAGTGGGGAGCAGAGGAAGGACTGGGCCCGGAGACCCTGCAGTTTCCTCTGATCTCTCCTGAGCCGATGTGAGCGCCTCAGCCTCATTTAATTAGAGAGGCAGCCGCCAACATAAGCAGTACTGGGCACACAGGCGGTGTCCTGATAAGAGCCGCCCTTATCTGAGAGCAGAGCTTCTCAGAGAAATGTGGCACTGCTGGCGCTTGGGGCCCCTGTGAGCCACGTCCAGGCTGCAGGGCCTTGTCCCTGTAAGCATTCTGATCTGGGTGCAAGTTCTCTTCTGTTTCTCTTCCCCCACGAAGGGATGGGCAGGGGGTCTCCTGCATCCTAGGGTCAAAGGTTCTCAATACGTCTGGACTTGGATGGATCTGTATCACCCTTTGTGAGGGTGTGGAATGCCATAACCCTGCCCTGCGGCGTAAAATGACTTTCTCAGCTCCCTCGATGGAGACCTTTGACTTGAAGAAAAGCCCAGTGAACACAAGGTCCTACTGCAGAGCACAGGAAACTCAATACCTTGTGATAACCTATAAGTGAAAAGAACAATAGAATATCTATATCTATATATACATGTACACACGCTCACATATATACATATATACACATAACTAAATCACTTTGCTGTACACCTGAAACTAATACAACCTTGTAAATCAACGATTCTTCAATTAAAAAACAGTAACAACAACAACAAAGAAAATCCCCAATAGCCAAGACATGGCAGCAACCTAAATGTCCATCAAGAGATGAATGAATACAAAAAAGTGTGGCACGCATACACAATGGAATACTACTCAGCCATCAAAAGAATGAAATAAGAGCATTTACATCAACATAGATGGACCTAGAAACTATCACACCAAGTGAATTTAGGGAGACAGTGCGAGACAAATACCATATGGTATCACTTACATGTGAATCTAAAAAAAGGATACCAAATTAACTGATTTGCAGAGCAGAAACAGACTCAGAGACTTTGAAAAACTTATGGTGACCAAAGGGGACGGGTGGGGAGGGAGGGATGGACGGGGGTGGGGACTGGCATATGTACACTGCGGCGCATGGAACGACTGGCCAGTGGGGACCTGCTGTAGAGCGCAGAGAATTCTACCGATATTCTGTGGTCTTCTATGTGGGAAAAGAATCTGAAAGAGAATGGATGTGTGTCCATGTGTAACTGAATCACTTTGCTGTCCAGCAGAAATGATCACAACTGTATAAATCAGCTAACTTCAATAAAACTTAAGAAAAAGTAAAAGAAAAGCTGGATGAAGAGAGCTCAGGACGATTGTTGGTAAGAGTGAGGTTCGACCTTTATTTGCCTGTTGAATTCAAATTCTGTGCAAGACTCTCCGAGCCCTTTCTCTAGGCACCCAGCCCTGTCTTGAAGTGGGAGAGGCAGCACAGACCCCAAGGCCTGGCCAAAGTTCATCTTTGGAAACGTGTCCCCTCCCCAAATGTCAATATTTAAAATAAATCCTTCACAGTGTGCATGATGAATTCATGTCAGATCTATTCCTAAAGATCAGTGGACTCTAGAACGATCATCTTCTGATGTATTTTATTCTTAAAACATTTTTTTTTCTTTTTATGGCTGTACCTGCCAAATATGAAGTTCCCAGTCTAGGGGTCAAATCGGAGTTGCAGCTGTGACCTACCCCACAGCTGGCGGCAACGTCGGATCCTTAACCCACTAAGTGAAGCCGGGGATCAAAGTTGCATCTGCACGGAGACAAGATTGGGTCCTTAACCGCTGAGCCACCATGGGAATTGCCCTTAATCCATCTTTAAAATACACATTTGAATACGGGTCTGTGAGAGAAGATTTCTGTCCCATAAAATGAGCTTTGGAGTTCACATCGTGACTCAGCTGTAATGAACCCTACTAGAATCCATGAGGATGAGGGTTTGATCCCTGGCCTTGCTCAGTGGGTTAAAGATCTGGCATTGCTGTGAGCTGTGGTGCAGGTTGCAGACACAGCTCAGATCCCGTGTTGCTGTGGCTGTGGTGTACATTGGCAGTTGCAGTTCTTATTTGACCCCTAGCCTGGGAACTTCCATATGCCTCAGGTACAGCCCTGAAAAGCCAAAAAACCCCAAAACAATAACAACAACAACCCCCCCCCCCATAAAATGAGTTTTAAAATGATACTTACTCTTTCATTCAAACATTGGAACGTGTCAGTGCCTCTGGACAGAGTGGGGCCTTGGGCAGAATTCATGGTATTAAAATAGGGGCTATTCACTGGCTTTACCTTGTGTTTATTTTTTAGAGATTAAACGATTTTTTCATCACTGGGAAGCTGTGTGTTGGATGACTGGGTAGGGAAGTATTTTTCTTTTACTGTTTCTGGGTAGAGCATTTGGCTGCCTTTTCATGCTCTTTGAGTGATAAAAATAAGACACCAGTGCTAGAATCAGACATTCACCCCGTGACCCACTCGTTTATAACCCTACTGTAACTCTGTTCTGCTTGAATTTCTGAGGGAAGTCAAAGCAAACACATGTACAATCTTGAGATGGCTGTGCCTGGACCGAAAAAGGAGTTGCCATCTTTTTTTTTGTCTTTATTTAGGGCCACACCCACGGCATATGCAGGTTCTCAGGCTAGGGATCTAATCGGAGCTGTAGCCGCCGGCCTACACCACAGCCGCAGCAACGTGGGATCCGAGCCGCATCTGCAGCCTACACCACAGCTCACGGCAACGCCGGACCCTTAACCCACTGAGTGAGGCCAGGGATTGAACCCGCAACCTCATGGTTCCTAGTCGGATTCGTTAACCACTGAGCCGTGACAGGAACTCCAGGAGTTGCCATCTTGGTAGAGATCAGTGAGCCTGATAAAGGTGGGTACCCAAAGGAGGCAGAGAGGAACACCTGCCTCAGGTGAGTGACTTGGGTGCCTCTGGGTGCTTTTTAGACCACTTGTGACCATGAATGGACAAGGGTAGTGACCCCAGGCTGGGAATCCTATGGTCGCCAAGGATCCCTCAGGAAATGAGAGTGTGGCTCCTACCAGCACGAAATCCACCAAGATCAGTGGAGATAACAGCTGAGGATGAAAGGAATTCAAAGTGGATAGTGAGCGAGTTCCCACTGTGGATAATGAAGGGGAGGAAGAAAGAGCAGAGGCCATCCTGAGACCGATGGCACTGATGTGGCTGCAGCTGCTTCACCAACTCCCTCTTTTAAGTTTCCCCTTGAAAAGAGAGACCCTGTGGCCTCGTGGAGGCGCTGTTCCTAAATGGTACACGGAGAAGTAAATCCACGGGATGCAGGGGTGAGCTGGGGCAGGCACTGGGGTGTGCTGCTCGGTTTTCCATTTAGGAAAGGGCACCCCGGTCGGATGCAGGCCCGGAGGCGGCTGATGTTCCGGCCCCAGCGTCTTTTGGACCGGACTTCCTGGGCAGCAGCCGGCCAGCATCTGAACACGGACTGTCCAGTAGGTCACTTTACTCTGGGGCGTCCCACCGAGTTGGCCAAAACTTTGTCGGCGCCCCATGATCTGAGTCTCTCTTTTCTCCATCCTCTTTCCCGCTCCTTTGTGTTTCACGGATGTGAGTTCTGAACCGTGGTCTGAACCACGGGCCGTCTTCGATCCTCCTTGGATGGAAGTCCCTCATAAGCGTCCCCCCACCCCCAGTCTCTTGCCCTTCTGACTGAGCCTCGCTGTCTGCTCTCCTGGGGTCCCGTCAACCTCATGCTCTAGTCAGTCGGTTGTCGTCTGTTAAGTCACAGATGAAGGCAGTGCGACTGCAGTAAGCAGCTAGGAGAGGCATGCTCACACATGGAAATGTTTATGGCCATTTAAACAGTTGATTCACAAAGTAGTACCAGATTTCCTTATTACAAGCTTTTTTTTTTTTTTTTCTTAAATTCAGGGGCTTTTACAGTTAAAATATTCTGGAAGTTGAACAGGAAAACTAAATTGAAGATAAATCTAAGTTAATTACAGATGCACAATTTTTGTTTGAAATGGAAGTACCCCCCCACTTCCTTTACCCAGAGTTAGATTTAGTGCGCTGTGCGCTGCAGAACCCTTTTGCTTGTTATGAAATTTGCTTTTTATATTTTTGAAGCAGCTGAATTCAGAGGCAACAAAACTAAACTGGTCTCACATTTAACTGATTATTTTATCTTTTTTGTTGCAGTAGAGTTGATTTACAATGTTCGGTTAATTTCTTCTATATAGCACAGTGATCCAGTTACATACATGCATACGCACACACACACATATATGTGTACACACTCACACACTCACATTCTTCTTCTTCTTTTTTTGCTCTCACATTTAGATTAAGCACCTTCTGGGGCTAAGCTACTTCCTCTTTGTCACCACCACAAATTAAAGATGGCAGTGGATAAACGTTTTGCTTTCCATGGCAACCCTCTCTTGCCTTTCTGATTTCCCAGTACTATTTGTGATCCCGTGGTCTTACACGTTGACTGGGTTCAGACAATGGCACTAGAAGTGGCTGCCACTTGCTGGGGTGTAGGTTAGAGCCGAGGCTTAGATTCAATCCCATAAAAGGCCATAAAAGAAAAAAAAAGTGGCTGTCATTTTTTTCTATATTCCAGGTCCTTGCAATAGCTTTCATGGAGTTCCCGTGGGGGCGCAGCAGTAATGAACCCGACTAGTATCCATGAGGACATGGGTTTGATCCCTGGCCTCGCTCAGTGGGTTAAGGATCTGATGTTGCCGTGAGCTGAGGTGTACGTTGCAGACACAGCTCGGATCCTGTGTTGCTATGGCTGTGGTGTAGGCCGGCAGCTGCAGCTCCGATTGGACCTCTAGCCTGGGAACTTCCATATGCTGAGGGTGCGACCCTAAAAAAAGACAAAAAAAAGGAAAGAAGACATTGTATGGCTGCTTACGATGGAGACAAGAATGGGAAAGAACAGCTCTTTTTTCGGTTTCTTCTCAGACACTGGATGAAATCAGTTTTCTAAAATTACTTTCATGCAATGAACCTTTTATCTCAGATCCTTTCACTGACTTCCCATCACCTATTTTCTTGGTCCCTTTAAATCTTCCAGCCATGGTGCCTTGGTCCGTTCAGGCTGCTGTAACAAACTTCCATAGACTGGGTGGCTTATAAGTAATAGGAATTGATTTCTCACAGCCTGATGGCTGGAAGTCCAAGATCCATGTCCCGGCAGAGTTGCGTGAGAACCCTCTTCCAGGTGTCAGACACCTGGCTGGTTCCTCACCCAGTGGAAGGGGCACGGGAGCTCTCTAGGGTCTCCTTTACAAAGGCACCGATCCCATTCAGAAGGGCTCCACCCCCACGGCCTCGCATCTCCCAAAGGTCTCACCTCTGAAAACCATCACACTGGACGTTAGGATTTCAACATGAGAATTTTAGCAGAGGATACAGACATTCAGACCATAGCACACGGGCTTTGAGATTTATTTCATTTTATCCATCACACTCTTCCTTTTTTCTTTTTAAATGTTTTATGATAGTTGATTTACAACGTTGTGTCAATTTCTGCTGTACAGCAGAGACCTAGTCATACATATATACACACATTCCTTTTCTCATATTATCTTCCATCATGTCCTATCACAAATGAGTGGCTATTGCTCCCTGTGCTGTACAGTAGGACCTCATTACGTCTTCATTCTAAAAGTAATAGTTTGCTCTTCCTTTTTTCTTTTTTTCTGGGGGCGGGGGAGCTGTTCCTGCTGCATATGGAGTTTCCCATAGGGGTAGAATCAGAGCTTTAGCTGCCGGCCCACGTCACAGCCACAGTAACGCCAGATCCAAGCCATGTCTGCGACCTACACCACAGCTCACAGCAATGCCGGATCCTTAACCCACTGAGCAAGGCCAGGGATTGAACCCACATCCTCATGGATCCTAGTTGGATTTGGTAACCACAGAGCCATGAAGGGAACTCCTGTGAGCATTATATTGCTGTGTGCTGTCAGAACTGAGGGCTTTATTTAAGTTAACAAACAATCACGCCCTCAGTAGCCAGAGTGCTGGGTCTGAGACTTGCTAATGTGACTTCGTGAAGTGTTAGCTGCCGTTTGTCCTGTCATCGGAACACGGGGATGAGAACTGGAAACCTCACTTACATCAAGCTGCTTGTATGTACCCACCTACTTATCTCTCCACACTTCTAGCATACTTTTTTAGCCTCTTTTTTTTTATTTTAAACTTTTACTCTTTATTTGACTTTATTTTATTTTTGGCCGTGCCCAGGTGGAAGTTCCTGGGCCAAGGATTGAACCTAAGGCACAGCAGTGACAACTCTGAATCCTTAACTGTTAGGACACCAGGAAATTCCCTCTTTTCACCCTCTTTGTTCACAGTTCTCAGTACTGTGTGCCATAGACTGAATATCTCACCCCATCCCCCCCAAAAAAAAATTAGTGTTAAAATTGAATCTCCTGGAGTTCCCTCGGTGGCTCAGAAGTTAATGATCCTGACTAGGAACCATGAGGATGCGGGTCTGATCCCCGGCCTCACTCCGTGAGTTGAGGATCTTGTATTGCCATGAGCTGTGGTGTAGGTCGCAGACTTAGCTCTGATCCTGCATTGTGATGGCTGTGGTATAGGCCGGCAGCTGCAGCTCTGATTTGACCCTTAGCCTGGGAACTTCCATATGCTGCAGGTGCAGCCCTAAAAAGCAAAAAAAAAAAAAAAAAAAGGTTTTAAGTATTGTTGATCTCATATATTTGTCTGCTCTCTCTCTGACTTCACTTAGCTTGATAGTCTCTAGTCCATCCACGTTGCTACAAATAGCATGACTCCGTTCTTTTTTATGGATGATATTTCCTTGTTGTTTATGCCACTCTGAGTTGTGGTCTTGTGTTCCGTGAGGCTGAAAATTTCCTTAAGTTTGATAAAGCAAATGAGTAGGTGCAATTACAAAATAATAGGCTGGGTGTGGGGAAATCTACCTAAGTAGGATGAGCAGAGATACATTTGAATGATGAAAAGGAAAGAGATGGTGAACAATGTTCATGAAGACTCTGCCTCCCCTGCTCTCTGTCCCGCCGTTGTGGTCCTGCCTAGGGCAGTGGCTGCTCTCCTGCCTGGCCCTCCAGGCCGGCTGGCTCTGTGCTCTCTGACCTGTCACCTTGGGCTGGGGCTCCCTTCTCCTTCTCCCCATCCATCTGCCTGGCTTTGTCCCCTAGGATTCTCCAGAATGAAGACTCCCAGCATCCTTGAACTTCCTTCTCCATCATTTTCATTTTGTTACAGCCATTCTTTCAGAAAATATCAACATTCTAAAACCCAATCTTCTCCAATCTATTTCAACAATTTTCATTTCCAAAGCTCTTGCCTATTTATTGGTCCTTCTGTGTGAATGCTGTCACAGATGACGTAATGGCTTCAATTCCCCCTTATTCCGGGCTCCCATCTTTTGGTCCCTCCTTGCTTCTTTGCACTTCCCAGACTCCTTTCATTCTCAACTCCGGCGCCCCCAGCCTTTCCCTGCCAGCTCTCAGAAGGGGAGTGGGATGGAGAAACAAGAAAACAGAGGAATGCCAAAATGCTTATTTTCCCATGAAAGCAGGGGGGACTCGAGGGAAGAGAGGCAGTTCTTGAGGCCTGGTGTTTCTGCGATCCCATTAGCCTAATGCTAGATGGCAAGGAGGGCTTGTCGTTTCTTCTTGGGTGAGCTATTTGCATGAGTGATGCTGGATTTGGAGGCCGTCGATGAAAATTATTCTATGAAAATGACAGAATAATCCCCTGACTTACCCAACCCAGTGGGTAAGTCAGGGAAAATGATCAGTTCATCCCTTGAAAATAAATTCTTTCCGTTGGAAGATAGTAAAAAGCATAGGAAGACCCTGGATAAATGCTTTCTGATGGTGTGGGTGTGGGCCAGGAGCCACTGAGGTCTGGAAGCCTTTCTAGCTGGCCGGTTGGAGCGTGTTTAAGCGAGAACACATGTGCTGAGAAGCCACAGAGTCAGATATTTTCACTGCGAGGGGGAGACGAGAAAGGGTACAGCTCCAAAGTGATAAAGTTGCTCCTTGCAATGTATTTGGCAAAATAAGGGATGACCCTGAGGTCCTCAGTCAAAAGGGCTCTGAGCTGGGTGCCTCCCTTTCTCCTGGCTTTGGGAAATGAGAGGATTCACCTAGCCTCTCTAAGCTTTCAGTATCTGTATAACCCTGAGCTAATCAGTCCTGTTCTGCCCATCTTTCTTTTTACTCTTGTGTGTGACCCAGCTGCACGGCCAAGGAATGGGAGTGGGGGCTGGCGGGGGTGGGGGGTTGGGGGTGGTGAACTGTACCTGTCAGCGCCTCCTGCAGGGCTGGCCTGGAACAGCTGCATTCCTACCCCTGGTGGGAAGAAACCATTGAACCAAAGCTATGCCCCCAGCAGGGTTTCGGAAGGTGACGGGGGCGGGGAGCATAAAGGCAGCTCAGCCAGGCCATTTATAGAGAGGCCTGCCTTTCCTGACTTCAGGAGGACCCTACATTTTATATATTTGGTAATACCTGGCCTTTTCAAATCAGCGATGGCTTAAGAAAATGTTAAGTAGCTATCTTTTTGATTCAAGGTCCGTTGGTCCTTTTCAATATTTCTTAAATCCGTCCACGTCTGTCCACCATCACCCCTGTTTATGCCAGGCCCGCATCACCTCCCACCTTGATCGTTGCATCACCCTCTGGCCTTGTCTCTTTCACTCCAGGCTTTTCTACCTACTGCCTATGCCCCTCCAGAATCCCCTCTAGGACTCCAGTCCGATTGTGTCACTTCCTTGCTTAGGAATCTCCCCGTCACCTCCGGGATAAAGTCAGACTTTCTTACCGTGTAACGCTGAGCCCCAGCTCGCCTCTGCAGCCCCCCAGCTCATGACCGTCCCATCCACATTCGGCCCGTCCTTAATGTCCTTGGCCCCAGCCCTTCCGTGCTTGGCTCCTCGCTGACGGTCATGGAGGCCTCCTTCTCCGCTCTGTCCTTCTTAGCCTAGGTTTCAGTCTTCCTTTCCTACCAAGTTCAGACTCCCTGCATCCCTGAGGCTTGGCGAGGCTGATCCTTTGTGCGCCCCCTGCTCCAAAGCTCAGCAAGGGTTTCCCGCTGCATTCTCAGCGGATACCTCGCTTCCCGGTTCCCTAAGAATGGTGTCACTTCCTGCCAGATCGGTGATCCAGGCTTTTGGTCTCCTCCTTCTTCCCCGTAGCTGCGATTCTCAAAGGGTCCCTTGCCCGTCAAAGGTGGACGCCTCTGCTTACGCTCCGTTCATCACCCCTCACCTGTGCATGTGCTGGAGAAAAATGACTCTGGCTCGGATCAGAAAGTGAGACACATGAACATGGAGAGATCTCGACAAGGCTCTTTACCTCTGCAGAAGATGCTCAAAAAGCATGTGCGAAAGAGGGAAGACGCCCCCCATTTATCCCTAACGCAGGCGGTACACCTGTCCCCTTCCCGCTGGTCAGGTCAGGGCGCACGTTCTTCTCGGCCGGCTAATTTGAAACAAGTAATTACTGGGACAAGAGGGAAAGAGAGGAGGGGTGCAGGAGGGTGTCTCAGACGAAGCAGGAACAAAAAGGAGTAACCAAGACTCCCTTTGATAGAAAAGACATACGTTAATTCTCACACAAGGACTCCAGCCTTTATCGTCCCATCTGTCTTCATCGGCGTCAAGGTTCCCTTCCCACTGGATCACTGCCAGCAGCGTGCAGCCACCCTCATGTTTCTCTCCGTCCTTTTGAGGATTTCTAGCTACTATTGCATAGCTCTAGTTTTCTACGCCTAAAATTCTTCCAGAGTTTTCTGGGCGTGCTGTCTCGCTGCCCAGCTCATCCCCACGCTGTTTGGCTTCAGCGGACCTGCCGGAGGTAAGCGGTGACCTTCCGCTCTGCACACTTAGGCTCAGCCTCTGCCCTCGTCAGACTCCTCCGAGGCGCTCATCCGCTTGCCTGGACCGCCCTCTGGCCCTTGTGCATCATATCAGCCCCTCTACACTCTATTCCCATTTCCCTGCCTTTCTTTCCAAGCTCTCCGAGAGTGGTCTCAACTTGACCCATAGCTTTAAATAACATTTATTTGCTGCTGATGCCTTGAATTTATAGCCTGAGCTCAGGCCACTTCTCTGAACTCCGGACTCTGGTATTCCACTGCCTAGTCCACATTCCCGGGGAGCCGTTTCGCAAGCAGCTCACATTTGCTCGGTCCCAGAATGAACTCTTCCTTCCTGCTGCTTCAGTCAGTGGCTCCTGTCTTCCTCATCTCGGTGAATCGCACCTTCACCCACCCAGTCGCGCTGTCCAGAAACCCCGACCACCTAGTTGTCTCTTTTGTTTTCCTTTTTTTTCTTTTTATGGCTGCACCTGCGGCATATCGACGTTCCCAGGCTAGGGATTTAATTGAAGCTGCAGCCTCAGGCCCACACCACAGCCATGGCAATGCCAGTTCCTTAACCCACTGAGCGAGGCCAGGGATCGAACCTGCGAACTCATGGACACTGCCTTGGGGTCTTGACCCGCTGAGACACAGTGGGAACTCCTGTTTCTTCTTTTTGCTTACCCTCAGAGTAATCTGTCAGGTGTCCCTGCCCAGCCCATCTCCCAAGTGCATCTTGAGCCTGTCCCCTCAGCCCCGCCCCTTCTTGGCCCTCTGCGGCCACACCACGCTCAGCTTTGGAAGTGGTCCAACGCTCCCATTTGAGGAGAGCGGCTCCAACCTATGGCTACGTAGCCTTCAGGGAAAGTGTGGCGTCTGCATCAAACCTTCTGTGTCTTCCCGCGTGGTCTGGCTCTGGCCTTTCTTCACGCCCTTCTCTCGCCTGGCCCCCGCCCTTCCTCAACACGTGCATCCTGTGGCCACGTCCCTCACGTCTGCTAAACTGGAGTGTTCTCGCCCCCGACAGCTGCCCCTGATGCAGAGATGATGCTGTCAAATATTTGCTTTGCTCAATGTCTTGCTCTGTGCTAGATCCTGGAGCAACTCCGATGAACCAAAGAAAGTCGCTGCCAGACAGGAGACTCAGGCGAGTGAACGAACAGACGTGTACACGGCGGATATGTACCGCTGGCTGGGATGCCCGAGATCCTGAGGGCAGCCAGCTCTGCGGCCCGAGGAAGCTTAGGAAGGGACTATTTGAAGAGAGTTGACGAGCCTCTATAGAGATCTAAAGCAGCATATCAAAACAATAACTCAGGAAGCAGAATAATGGAAAAACAGGTTGAAATATTAATATGGGTGGCCTCTGGCTTTTAGTTGGGTGAAAATTTTTTTCTCTTTTGATATTTCCAAATATTACATCGTGAATGTATTGTTATTATTATTATTATTATTATTATTATTACGCTTTTTAGGGCTACACCCGTGGCATATGGAGGTTCCCAGGCTAGGGGTCAAATCAGAGCTGTACACCGGCCTACACCACAGCCACAGCGACGCGGGATCTGAACCACCTCTGCAACCTACACCACGGCTCACAGCAATGCCAGATCCTTAACCCAATGAGCAAAGCCAGAGATCAAACCTGCAACCTCTTGGTTCCTAGTGGGATTAGTTTCTGCTGCGCCACAACAGGAACTCCAATGTATTATTTCTTTGTAATAAAAAAAAGTAAAAAAAAAAAAGTTTGGTGGGAGACTTCAAAAACGAACTTATGGGGAGTTTCTGTTGTGGCTCAGTGGTTAACGAATCCGACTAAGAACCACGAGGTTGCGGGTTCGATCCCTGGCCTTGCTCAGTGGGTTAAGGATCCGGCGTTGCCGTGAGCTGTGGTGTAAGGTCGCAGATGCGACTCGGATCTGATGTTGCTGTGGCTGTGGTGTAGGCCAGCGGCTACAGCTCCGATTAGACCCCTAACCGGGAACCTCCATATGCCGCGGGTACGGCCCTAGAAAAGACAAAAAACAAATAAACAAACGAAAAACGAGCTTATGGTTACCGAAGTGGAAAGGTGGGGGTGAGACATAAATTATGAATTGGGGATTAACGCACACGCACTGCTGTGTAAAAATAGACAAGCAACAGGGACCTGCTGTGTAGCACAGGGAACTCTACCCGATATTCTGTAATAACCTATGTGGGGCAAGAATCTCAAGAAGAATGGATAAATGTGTACGTGTAATTGATTCACTTTGCTGTCCACCTGAAACTAACACAACACTGTAAGTCAGCTATAGTCCAATGTAAAATAAAAAGTGTTCTAAGCTTCCCCCTCAAAAAAAAAAAAAAAAAACTTGGTAGGAAATAGTTCTTTGACACCAATAGAAGTACAGGCTGGGTATATCGCTATAGGTTTTCTCATCTGTTTTTGGATGTCAGCTACAGGTACTGGAAGTAAAACTTCTTTGAAATAAAATTCACCTGCTCCCCCCCAAAAAAAAGTAGAGGAAAAAAAATCAGAAAAAGGATGAAATCCTTTCCCTCTGTTTATGAGTTGAGCGGGGAGCCGCCAAGGAAGAGGAGGAGAAGAGAAAATAGGATTTTCTTGTCATGTTCCACTTGTAAAAAGTCAGTGGATATTTTTACAGGTACCAGCTAGTCCTTCCTGAAAATCCTCTAATGCGGACAGTCTGTGAAGCAGCAATAGGAAAGATACATGCTTTTCTGCGGAGTAATTTTAGTGCAGGGTGGAAAATGTGAAGAGAAAAAAAAAAAAGAAAGATCAAATGGAAAATCCATCCACAGGCCAACCCACACCACAGAAGCGCTGAAGACCACGTCTCCTAATTAATCCCTGCACCAGGCAGGGGCCTCTCTCCGCCGACGCCCCTCCGCTTGTGGGGGGCGGCCTGGGGGAGGCGGAGGGTGTGTCGGGACTGCAGGCCTTGAGAGTGGCTGTCTTGCTAGGGGGGCAGAGGCTTTGGAACGTATAAAAAAAAGCCAAGACCACTGTGCTGTGACTTTCCCCTCGCCCCATCGCCCATTCAACAATGCAAGTGTATTTTTCTCTAAGAAGTGTTTAGAAGTTTTGAATGGAGCATTCAGGATGCAGGCACTAGTGTGTGTGTGTGTGTGTGTGTGTGTGTGTGTGTGTGTGTTGCAGGGGGCTGCTTTGGACCTCTGAAATCTTTCCACTTTGGCCACTTTCTCTACTCCAGTCAACTCTTTTCTAATGACTATAAGGATCTCTTAGACACCCTAGACTTGGGTCTCCTCCTGTTCCTGTTTTTTTCTCTGGGCTGAAATGATCCCCACGGAGCGCCCTCCCGAAGTTCCGAGTTTGCCATGCCCCTCAGGGCAAGCTTCCGTGTTTCCAGCTGTCCTGACTTGGAGTCCCCCTGTAACCACTGCGCCTGGGGAAGCTGGAAGAGAAACGCTGCTCTGATGAGATAAAACCCTCAGGACTTGGGTTTCAGGGCTTTCTCCCCTCCCCCTGGTTCACAAAACTACTCTCCTCTCCCTAGGGGTTTCAGAGTTCCCATCGTGCGTGGCTCAGCAGGTTATGAACCTAAACCCGACTAGTATCCATGAGGATGCAGGTTCAATCCTTGACCTTGCTCGGTGGGCTAAGGATCTGGCATTTCGGCAAGCTGCACTGAAGGTCTCAGACGAGGCTCAGCTCCCACGTGGCTGTGGGGCAGGCTGGCAGCCGCAGCTCTGATTCAACCCCTAGCCCGGGAACTTCCATATGCTGCAGATGTGGTCCTAAAAAGGAAAAAATAATGGAGATAGAGAGAGAGAGCTGCAAATGACAGACTGTTCTGAGGATTTGCTGAGGGCTGTGTACTTGCATTTCCTCCATAACCTAAGAAAAATCAGGGGAACTGCAGTTTCCTTCCTGGGACCAGGTAGCTGGATGACACAGGTCTGCTCCAACGAGGGTGGCCAATGGCTGAAAACAAGAGTCACATACCCAGAGCTTGGCAATTGTGAGCACTGAGGTATTTTTCTTCTGGTTGAAGGAATTTTCGCTCCCACACAGGCAATGAGTACATTCTTTTTATTTTTTTTTAATAATTCAATGAATTTTATTACATTTATAGTTGTACAACCATCATCACAACCTAATTTTAGAACATTTCCATCCCAAACCCCCAGTCCGTTCCTCACCCACCTGTCCCCTTTGGTAACCATAAGATTTTCCAAAGTCTGTGAGTCTGTTTCTGTTCTGCAAATAAATTCTTCTGTATCCTTTTTTAAGCTTCCACCTAGGAATTCTTGTTGTGACTCAGCAGAAATGAATCTGAATAGTATCCACGAGGATGCAGGTTCGATCCCTGGCCTCGCTCAGTGGGTTAAGGACACGGCATTGGTGTGAGCTGTGGTGGAGGTCACAGACACGGTTCAGATCCTGTGTTGCTGTGTGTGTGCTGTAGGCCACAGCGCCAGCTCCAGTTTGACCCCTAGCCTGGGAACTTCCATATGCTGCGGCCCTAAAAAAAAAAGATTCTATTTGTAAGTGATAGCATATGATGTTTCTCTTTCACTGTCCGACTAACTTCACTTTGTATGATAGTTTCAAGGTCCATCATGTTGCTGCAAATGGCATAACTTCATTCTTCTTTATGGCTGAGTAATACATATATGATCATGATCAGCACATTCTAATGGTTGACTTTTTGCTTTTCAGGGCTGCACCCACGACATATGGAAATTCCCAGGCTAGGGGTCCAATTGGAGCTACAGTCTCCAGCCTATACCAGAGTCACAGCAACACCAGATCCGAGCCGCGTCTGTGACCTATACCATAGCTCACGGCAATGTCGGATCCTTAACCCACTGAGCGAGTCCAGGGATCGAACCCACAACCTTATGGTTCCTAGTCGGATTTGTTTCCACTGCACCATGACAGGAACTCCCTAATGTTGACTTTTAAGATACTAAAATAATAGCTTCCACGGGAGAAATTTCATATTTAATTGAAAACAAGAGCCAATCCCAAGGGACCTCTATGTAGGAGGTGGTCTCCAGTTTGGTTTTAAGTTCCTACGGTACTGCATGCCAGAGCTCCTTTAGGGTGGAGATTGTCCAGGCAATAACTGCGAGTGTTTACGCCCCCCGCTTTCAGTCGCTTGCCTAAGGGTATGTCCGTGCCTTTGCTTTGTTACCCTTTGACGGCTTCGATTGGGTCTTGGTTGGATTTAGAATGAAGTTGGGACATGGGTTGGAGAGGATTTATTTTTTCACCTTGGCTGTAAGTAAAAAATGGTACAAGGGGTCAGGGCAATGCACAAAGATTGCTATTTTGTCTTCTTGTTGCCAAGAACCAGACTTTATAAAGCAACGATTTAAGATGATTGCTTCTGAAGTCATGAACGCAGGGGAGCTTCTTTACAGAAAGCAGGCGTAAGACTCAAGATGCCCAGAACCTACACCTGCCTGCCCAGCTGACTTAGGGTCACCCGTGCTGTTTCTTCGCCTGGGACTGTCTCAGTTTTAAAAATGAAAGTTTTGGTGCCGTGGGTTAAGGATCTGGCTCGTCACTGCAGCATCTCTGGTTACCTACTTGGAGTGAAAGTTTGAATGAATTAAAGCAACGGGACCGCTGGGAGACACACTTTCCCTGCTGATGAATTTCTTGATAAACTAGGAAAACATGACACCAAACAATGACCTCAACAGTAAAAGAAAATGAAGAGAGCCCAGCTGCCTTTGACGTGGGAAATTCTGGGGAGGCTTGTTCTCAAGTCGACTTAAAGATAATAAAAATATATTTGCGAATATGAGGCTGCGATCGCTTCCCTGATCAAAAGGAGAAAGAAAGGAGCAGTCTCTAGTGTTGAATCTGGTTTATAACACAGTAGTGCTGTGGATCTGCTCAGACCAGTTATTTCAGATCCTAGGTCTACACTCCAGAAAATGAAAGGGTCTATTGCCTGAGAAGAGAACACAGCCTTCGGAGCTGGAGTGAATCTGATGCCGAGACAGACCGCAGCCGGAATAAGAGAAAGGTGCCCTGAGCCAGACACGTTTGACACACGAGGACTCCCTGTGGAATCACAGGGCAGAGATCCGATGGGACCGTTCAGAGTCTCGATTGTAAACTCAGAGCTCTGATTTACGAGCAGACGTGGGACACAGTTGAAAAAGTAGGGTCATTATTCTGGCTGATGCCCACTTTGAGCTGAGAAACAAAGTTCAAATGTTGGGATAGTTTGGAGGTATGAGTGAACACATACAGAGTTTCCAAGAAATTGCTAGGAACGCATTTTGTTTTCCCTGTTAAAAAATCCAGATATTTCTTAAATATGGTCAGTCTCAAATTTGTGTTTGCTATGGAAGCCACTGATGATTACAGAGCTGTGTCAAACAACTCATTTCAAGGATAAATGCTACGGCCCAGAGTAGAGCACCGAGTTAACTATAGGATATATAATTTAAAAGTGGGAACCTTCATGGACTCTTACTGGAATTGGGTAACGCGTGACCTAGAGGTTGTTCCAAAATAAGTGTCATGAAGACTTTGCTAGTCTTGAAATAAAAATGCTGGGGGTTCCTGTTGTGACTCAGTGGGTTAAGAATCCAACATAGTGTCTGTGAGGATGCAGGTTTGGTTAAGGATCTGGTGTTGCTGCAAGTTGCGGTGTAGGTCACAGATGCAGCTCCAATGGGACCCCTAGCCTGGGAACTTCCACATGCTGCAGGTGCGGCCATAAAAAGAAAAAGAAAACGTTAAAGATTATTTGAAAAACTGAAAAATTTGGTAAATGAAGAGTTTTTGTAATGATTTGGTGGAAATAAGGCAGGAAAAACAGCCTAATTGGATGTTAATATAAAAGAATCCACAGAATTAAAATGACAATAGTTCTAATAATAATGCTAATAATGTAACATACTAGCAGAAGAAAATTACTTTAAACGGAGTTTGACTAACTTAAAGGAATTTCTTTGGTAGTCTTATTGTTACGGATATGGGCTTATTACCAAATTATTGTTGTGATTATTTTTTATTTTTATTTTTTGTCTTTTTAGGGCCGCACCTGCGGCATATGGAGGTTCCCAGGCTAAGGGTCTAATCGGAGCTGTTGTTGCTGGCCTGCGCCACAGCCACAGCAATGCCAGATCCGAGCGAGCTGCATCTGCAACCTACACCATAGCTCAAAGCAACGCCAGATCGTTAAGTCACTGAACGATGCCAGGGATCGAAACTGCAACCTCATGGTTCCTAGTCGGATTCATTTCCACTGCACCATGATGGGAACTCCCATTGTTGTGATTATTATGGGGAAAATGGAAACTTCAGATTTAGATGTCCTAAAATTTAAGATGTCTTTTTATTGGTTTCTGACAAATTCTTAATATAGCACTATTTAAAATAATTGATTATTAAATATAGCCCTAGGTTGTGCAATAATAATAAATGTAATATCGTTTTTAATAATCTTCAGAGGACTACTATAAAAAATATTTAGTTTTACCCATACAAACCCTATAAGGTTGGTCGTGCGGACCTATCCCCTTTTTACAGACGACGGAAGAAATTCAAGCTCTTAATTTGCCTAAAGCTGGGAGGTGCTGGGACCAAGACCAGTTTCTCCGGCCCCTGGATCATTGGTCACTGTATTTTGGAGACTGAAGGCACTAGTGGTTTGGATTGATCTTGAATAAGACCTAAAGCATTAAAAATTTTCTTAGCTCAGTGCCAGGTTACAAAATAACCTTATTCTTTGAAATTTCTTGGTGAATGAATGCACCATAAGTCTTCATTTTAATCTGTACTTCATTTTAACCTCTAAATTCTAGGCACCATTTTGCGTTCTCTCTGTGGAACTGTCTGGTTCATTCCATTTGTTATATTTCAACCTGAAAGAATACATACATTGCACTTATGAGCAAAGAAATGTTATCTTTGGGAGTTCCTATTGTGGCGTAGCAGAAATGAATTTGACCAGTATCCATAAGGATGCGGGTTCAATTCCTGGCCTCTCTCAGTGGGTTAAGGATTCAGTGCCGAGAACTGTGTGGTAGGTTGCAGATGCAGCACAGATCCAGCATTGCTGTAGGCTGGTAGCTGTAGCTCTGATCTGAATCATAGCCCAGGAACTGCCATATGCCATGGGTATGGCCCTGAAAAGCAAAAAAAAAGAACGAAAGAAAAAATGTTATCAGTCACCAGCATTAACTGAGCATAGGCTGAAAACAGGTAAAGCTAAAGCTGGCAAAGAATTGTGATTACTGTAAATTTATTCTGAAATGTCTAGTGCTGCGTCCGCCAGCTGCAGGATCCAGGACTGATGGGGAGGGGGCCCTAATGGGAATCTTGTCTGATGCAGGGATAATGGCCTGTCACCCTGCTGTCACCCCCCTCCCAGCACCCCAGTCAATTTCTTTGCGGTAAAGGGCACTTCTGAAGCACTGGGCTTGTGGCTCTGGGGGAGCTGTAAAACGCACACTCAACACCTGATACTTTTCGTGAAGATGAAAGAACTCTCAAGTTCAAGTGACAGAGCAGGTTGACATATGTTGACAGTCCTAACACGGTACTTTCTGGTCTTCAGAAGAATTTCCCTCAGTTGTGGCTTTAACTTGACATCCAGACAACAGAGCTCCTCAATTACATTTTGTTAGAAAATTCAATACCCACCCCCCCTTATTGAGTATTTTTGCTGCAGCCTTGGGTTAACCTTTAACAAATGAGCTTTACTTGCCCCACAGCCTCAAGAATGTTCTCCCTGTGATGAATGCGTCTAAGTCTGCACGTCCTTGCGGACGCTGGGGGCTGGAAGATCACGTCAATGGTGTTGAAATACCAGGAATGATTTCTGGGGCTCAGAAACCCTAATCACCCTCTACCACTGAACTCCAAAATACGGAGGAAATCTGTTTCTCCACATTGTTAAAAAACTAGACACATTTAAACAGCAGGATCAGCCCCCGACAGATTTCTTTTAAAATGGCCCTCTATTTAGGAATTGAACAGTGGCTTATGGTGGATCACAGCCTTTGGGGAGGGGTGATGATGTGACCGAGTGGCTGCTGTTGTCATGGAAACTAATCTACATTATAATGAGACAGGAGAACATGGATCCAAAATGTCCCTATTTCTTGTTGTGACTATTCCCCTAAATGTTATAAAAAGATGCTAGTTTACTGTTTCGCAGAGAGTGGTCCAGTTGAACAGGCTTGAAGAGAATCTGAAAGCATTTGAAGGCAAACCTGCAGAAAGAACAGAATCTTTTCAAGTTGCTTCTCTTTTCAATTTGCTCTTCCCTTGTTCTGCTTTTCTTTAGGGCCACACCCTCCACAAATGTGGAAGTTCCCAGGTTAGGGGTTGAATGGGAGCTGTAGCTGCCGGCCTGTGCCACAGCCACAGCAACTCCAGATCCAAGCCATATCTGCGACCTACACCTCAGCTCATGGCAACGCCAGAATGGAGCCACATCTGCGACCTCCACCGCAGCTCCCAGCAACGACGACGGATCCTTAACCCACTGAGCGGGGCAAGGGGTAGAACCCGAGGCCTCGTGCTACTAGTCGGGTTGGTTACCCCTGAACCTCACAGTGAACTGCTTCCCTCTGGTTTCGTGAGATGATATTACAACAAATATTTCTGCGTGATTTTGCCAGACTTCCCCCTGGGGATCACAAGGAATTTTGATTTCCTATCGCTTTTATTGTGATGTTTTTAAAGCTCTTTTAAGGAAATGAAAGTGTAATGTAAATTTGTGGGTTTTTTTTTTGTGGTTATATTGGATAAGTACAAAGTTGGTGTTACTTTTACTCTCTAATTTTGAAGGCTATGACTTTTTTTTCCATTTTCAGGTAAGCCAAGCCTAGAGGTTTATGACGGACACAAAATGACAGTAACTATCTGTTATAAGCTTCCCTGTATTTGCATCATATACCATGTGCCGTATTAAATAAGAATTTTTCTAGGGAGTTCCTTTGTGGCTCAGCGGTAATGAACCTGACTAATGCCCACTGAAACTCAGGTTCCATCCTTTGCTCCCTGGCCCGCTCAGTGGGTCAAGGATCGATTGTTGCTGGGAGCTGCAGTGGTGGCAGATGTGGCTTCATTCTGGCGTTGCTGTGGCTGTGGTGTAGGCTGGCAGCTACATATCTGACTTGACCCCTAGCCTGGGAACTTCCATATGCTGTGGGTACGGCCCCAAAAAGACCAACAACAACAACAAAAGTTTTCTAGCATATATCGTACAGAGACATAGGATATATTATATATATTCTTAACACTTATTTGTTCTAACACAATCTATATCCATTATTACATACTGGATCTTATTTGCTAACAGCTCTTTGCCTACCACTGTATCTGTTGGAAATCAAGACCTCTGGCTTGCAGATACGTTTTTAACTGAGAACAGATGCGCCCCTGGACATTTTGAACAAATTATTTTTGACCGTGGTGTGTGCTTCTCTAGACTCAGCACCCAGATGCCTTTTTCCTGCTCCCTCAGGGAGGTGACTGGTGAGTCTGAGGGAGCAGCCAGCACAAAGTCCCGAGGCCCCGGGGACCACAAGTGCTGAAGGTTCAAGCTGACCACCCAGCAAGGCCTGTCCTCACGGCCGAGCAGACACTGGGGAGAGACGGCCTGGCCCTCCAGGGTTGTGCACTTGTGTTTCTGTCCCTGTCCCATCAACCAGCCACTTTTATTGTGATGTCACAGGCAGATTCCAGGAAAATCAGCTTTTACGGCCGCACCCGCGGCACATGGAGGTCCCCAGCCTAGGGGGCGAATCAGAGCTGTGGCTCCTGGCCTCCGCCACAGCCATACAGGATCTGAGCCTCATCTGCGACCTACACCACTGCTCATGGAAACGCCAGATCCCATAACCCACTGAGTGAGGCCCGGGATCCAGTCCAGGTCCTCATGGATCCTAGTCGGGTTCATTACCACTGAGCCACAAGGGGAACTCCTCTTTTGAATTTTTTAATTAAAGCGTAGTTGACTTACAATGTTCTGTCAATCTCTGCCATATAGCAAAATGACCCTATCATACATACATATATATATTCTTTTTCTCATATCATCTGCCCAAGAGATTATTTCTTTTATTTATTTATTTATTTTTTTTTGCCTTTTGTCATTTTACGGCCGCGGGTTTATGGCCGCACCCGCGGCATGTGGAGGTTCCCAGGCTAGGGGTCTAATCGGAGCTGTGGCCACTGGCCTGCGCCGCAGCCACAGCAACGCAGGATCCGAGCCGCGTCTGCAACCTACACCACAGCTCACGGCAACGCCGGATCGTTAACCCACTGAGCAAGGGCAGGGATCGAACCCGCAACCTCA
>PVHT021183661.1:12972539-12985920 GCA_004024745.2 Catagonus wagneri
AGAGATTATTTCTTTAATGCTCCACGTTCTTTGGAAGATGGATGGGAAGCGGGCGGATCCCAGACCCGCGTATCCCCCGCCCACGTATCCCCCGCCCAGGACCGTGGGACCAGCATGCTGGTAGGCACTAGCATCCAGTTAGGGACCACTGACCTCATACAGCAAAGTGAGGGGGTGCTGGCGGTGGAACCTCTGGAACCCTTCTCCTCGCACTGGGAGTGCCTGGGGGTGGGGAGCTGCCCATGGCCTCCCCAGCGACCTCGCAGCTGCTTCAGGTCACAGACGCTGACACCGAAGTTCCTTCTCTTTGCCTCCCTATTGGACTTAACAAACAAACTAAGGAGCAAACACACTTCTCACTCCCTTGGTTAAGGACCTGAGAACCAGCTGTTACGAATGAAGAGGGGGAAGTTTTCATCATTTGCGCATCCAAGGAAACAGTGCTCTGAAGGCATTTTGGGGACCCCGGGATGGTGCGAGTCTGAAGCCCAGGCGGAGCGGTCTAAGGTTATTAGACGAAGCGGTTGCGTCCTCATTGGCGCTCAGGGTCTTAGCCCTTCCTTTCCCCGGAGATCCGGCCCGGTGCCGCCTCTTTAGAGTGAGTGGTCGCCTTGCCAACGGGGCATCGCGTTCATGGATGGACGGAGGGGCTGAGGTGCATTCAAAGTGGCTGGGTCAGCGTGGGAAGAAGGGGGCCCCGCGGGGCCCTCTGCCCAGCACCTCCCAGGCTCTCTCCCAGCCGCCCTGCAGTTTGTCAAACAGTGAGAAAAGTAAGCACCGAGAAGCCCTCATCAGATTGGGCGGGAGGCAGTCACAAGTTGCCACTGGATCTGAGAGAGCGTCTGGCACAAGCTAAATGGGAGGTCCAGGTGGGCAGGAAACAGTGACCAACGCTGATGTGCCTTTGTGCCAGGCGTCCTCACAGCTGGCATGGACACTCCACTTGACCTTGCTCTGCTGAAGGCTGGGGGGTTCCAGAGATGCTGAAAAACAGCCTCTGCTCAAGGAGGAGTATTTTAAACTCACAGGACTGGTGCTGCAGTTCTATTTCAATTTTTTTCCATGCGAGAGAGACCACACAGGTGAACGCAAATATCGTACCACTAGGAGTTTAGCCACGAATGATGTGTGCTTATAATGCAATCTGGTTGAAGCAATGGAAATATTAAAATAAATTGTCAATAACTGCATATCTATATATACACATGTACATAGACATATGTATCTGTGATAGATATTTCTATATGTCCAAAGGCAGCTGTTTGTTTTTGTTTTTTTTTTTAACAGATTAGCTGTTTGAATGGTCAAGGGCAGTTAAGCTTAATTAATGTGAACTTAGCCCCTGAAGTTAATAAACTCTCCCATGGGAGCTGTGAATTGAGAGGGTGAAAGGAAGCAGTTTATTTAATAGCTAATTGGATGTCTAATGCTTTCCTACTGTACGGTTTTCTAGATTTTTCATACTAACAATGAAGTCTTGCTTTCGTTTCTTAACATTTTTTTTGTTTTCTAATTAATAGCATTTTTTTTTAAATTAGCTATTAAAGCATTTTTCTTGTGCCTCTAACCCAGAAAGCAAATGTCTTCCTATTGGATTGGTAACACTTTGAGTCACATACTGATTTTGAGTTATTTCAGCTAAGGTGAAGGAAAGCCTCATAAAAGTGCAGGGAAAACCCAGGTTCCTGGGGCCCCTAAGGCTATTTTTAGTCATAAGAGGTTAGAGACCTGTAGCTGGTGGCTTTGCTTCTGTGCTTAATATTTGACAGAATCAAGAAGTTTCTTTCGGGACCTAATTTCCTGCCAAGGAGAAAGCTTACAACTCAAAAACTTAGGGATTTAAATGTGTTGTTTAAAATTCAGTAGTGGAAGAATTTTGAGGATTCTCCTCATGACCATGTGCCTGTCAGGATAAAACTTTTCTATGTTATGTTTTTGGCCACTAAGTATTTTTTACAACGTTTTACTGAGGGGAAGTGAACAAGACCAAGTATAAAAAACTCAAAAACCTCAAGGAAGTTCCTGCCGTGGCAAAGGGGGTTAGGAATATGATTGCAGTGGCTTGGGTCACTGGGTTCAAGGCATGGGTTCGATCCCTGGCCCCAGCACAGTGGGTTAAAGGGCCCGCCATTGCTATAGCTATGGCATAGGTTGCAGTGAGCTGTGGTATATAGGTCGCAGATGCGGCTCGGATCCCGTGTTGCTGTGGCTGTGGTGTAGACCGGCTGCTGTAGCTCCTATGCCACAGGTGCGGCCCTAAAAAGCAAAAAGAAAACAAAGAAACGAAAAAACCAACCCACAATATAGAACATGATGGAAGCTAATATGAGAAAGAGAATGTATATATATGCATGACTGGGTCACTTCGCTGTACAACAGAAATTGACACGACATTGTAAATCAACTATACTTTAATAAAATAACAACAACAACAACAAAACAAAAAGCAAACAACCCCCTCCCCAATTGTGTGCCTGCTGCAATTAAAGGGATGTTTTCCAAACCTGTATAGCCAGCCCCCTGTATCTGCAGTTCTGCATTCATGCATTCAACCAACCTGGGATTAAAAATAGTCAGAAAAAAGATTCTAGAAAATTCCAAAAGGCAAATGCTGCTTCAGACCAGCAATTATTTACACAGCATTTATACAGTGTTGGGTGTTATAAGTAATTTAGAGATGAGATGATTTCAAGTGTACAGGGTACACAGATTCTCGGCAAACGCTGTCATTACATACGAGGGACACGAGCACCTTGGACTTTGTTGTCTATGGGGGTCCTTGAGCCGACTGTATACAGCTGTGCAAGCCCAGCCAACCCCGGAATGGGGGTTTAACTGCCCAGGCACCTCTAGGCAGAGAGGTCTCCGGATAGAAAAACTGACAGTTGTTTTATGACGCCGGGAAACTGCAATATGTGATTTTTGAACCAATAAGCTAAATTTAAGATTATGACAATGAAGTGGAAAAGGCTTTGGCAAACACTTGAACTTTTTGCATTCCCCCAGGGTGGGGACCCTCCCTTGAAGAGGCCGGGTGAGAACCTCCGAGGACCGCAGGGCAGCCCTGGGCCCCGGGAGGCCCGCGGGGCTGGGCCTGGGCGCGGGGAGCACCCTCCCGGCCCGAGGCGTGCAGGTGGTGACAGCGCCCGCGCGGTCCCCGCCTGAGCCAGCATCTCCGGAGCCGCATCCTGGTCCTCGGCGAGTGAGGCCTGGAGACGGTTTCCAGGGGCAGTTCCGTTTCAGCTTGTTTCTATTTTAAAGCCTGGAGACAATTAAAGACCAGTGTCTGGTGCCAGTATTTTTTTCTTTTTTTCTTTTCCCTTTTTCCACAGTTCATGCTATTCTTAGAAACCTTTGAGCCAGTGGTGTGTGCAGTCTGAAGTCTCTGGAATCTTTTTTCCTTCGTGTGGCAACAACTTATTTTTCCTGTGGAGGCTCTTGTGGTGTTTTCTTGGGCTCAGCAGCGTGGCTGATGCGGCTTGGATTTGCTCCTCGCTCAGGACTGCACACACTGAACCCTTTGGAAACCAAGAGGAAGGACAGGGATCAGCGTGGCAGGCGGAGGAAAGAGCAGAGCCGGCTTTCCGTAGGCAGCCGCTTTATTTATAGCCCCTAAAATGGTGTTTGTCCAACGATCCTGAACTTTGGTGGAAGTTCAAACAGGGCGACCGTGATCATAAAGATGCTAATTATACTTTTCAAAGTATTTTTGACCCCCTCTGGAGCTAAGGCTGCCATTTTGGCAAAGGACGCTGCTTTTTAAATTTCATTTATATTTTTGTTTTATTTTATTGGAGTACAGTTGCTTTACCAGGTTGTGTTAGTTTCAGGTGGACAGCAAAGTGAATCCATTATACATATACATCTATCCACTCTTTTTCAGATTCTTTTCATATATATGTTCTTACAGAATATTGAGTAGAGTTCCCTGTGCTACACAGTAGGTCCTTATTGGTCACCCATTTTATATATAGTGGTGTGCATATGTTAATCCCAAAGTCCTAATGTGTGCTCCTCCCAGCGGCACCCCCCGCGCCACGTTTCCTCTTTGGTAAGCATAAGTAAGTCTGTATGTTTCTGTCTTGTAAATAAGTTCATTTGTATGTTTTAAAAATTAGATTCCACCTGTGAGTGATATGTGGTATTTGCCTTTCTCTTTCTGACTTGCTTCACTTAGTATGATCGTCTCTTGGTCCGTCCATGTTGCTGCAAAAGGCATTATTTCAGTCTTTTTGATGGCTGAGTAATATTCCATTGTGTATATGTACCACTTCTTTATCTATTCCTCTGTTGATGGACATATAGTTTGCTTCCATGTCTTGACTATTGTAAATGCTGCTGAAGTGAACACTGGAGTGCATGTATATTTCTGAATTATGGTTTCCTCTGGATTTTCTCAGGAGTGGGGTTGCTAAATCATTTGGTAGTTCTATTTTTAGTGTTTTTAAGGAAACTCCATGCTGCTCTGCACAGTAGTTTGCAGTCCCATCAACTCTGCAGGAGGGTTCTTTTACAAAATAAAGTGCTTTTAATACAGTCCTACAGAATTAAAAAAACAATTCTGCCAGATTTCACTGAGGACTTACTATGTATGACACAAGTTTATATAAGATATGGTTTTTGTCTTCATGAAGAAGAAATAAGACTTGCATGGGGATTTCTATAATAAAAATAACCAGGGAATATTACTACCCCAAAGCCTGTATTAGAAAGGCCATTTACACATTGAACTAGGAACATTCCAGGATGATTCACTATGAGGCCATGTTTACTCCTGTGTATGTTTGCAATTCTCCATAATAAAAATGAAACGCTATAAGAATGAAAGACAGACTAATATATATTTTGAAATAATTAACCGGGGGGGGGGGACCCTGTAGAATAATCACTTAAATGTTACTTTAAAGGAAAACTTATAATCTTTTTTTTTTCCCTTTTATGGCTGCACCTGTGGCATATGGAAGTTTCTGGGTTAGGGGTCTAACTGGAGCTGCAGCTGCAGGCCTACACCACAGTCATGGCGACACCAGATCCGAACTGCATCTGCAGCCTACACCACAGCTTGCAGCAACACTGGATCCTTAACCCACTGAGTGAGGCCTGGGATCGGACCCGTATCCTCAGAGAGACAGCGTTGGGTTCTTAACCTGATGAGCCACAATGGAAACTCCAATATTTATACTCTTAATTGTATATATTAGAAAACAAGAAAGACTAAAAGCTTATGAGCTAAGTATAGTACATAATACAGTAAAAACACACCCACAGCTTGCGTAGAAATAAAGCAGAAGGAAGGAAATCATAAAGATCAGGGTAGCAATTCATGGGCTAGAAAACAAAGCAATGATACAGAAAGTTCACCCCTCTAAAAGCCAGTTCCTTGAAAAGAGTGTTAAGCCAGCTCTGGTGAGAGTGAGCAAAAGCAGGTGGAAGGAAGGCAAGAAAGAGAAACAGGAAACGCTGTGGGTGGAGATTTCGGGGCCTATCAGACATACTCTGAGTAAGTTCTTGACGTGTTTGCAAACTTAGAGAAACTGGACTGTTTCCTAGAAAAATGTCAGTTGCAAAATTCGATGACACAAAGAAGGTGGAATATACCTATAACCTCAAAAGAAGTGAATCGAGTTAATAATCTATAGCTTTCCCCCACCCCTGCTTCTCTCCAGAAAACAAACCAGTAGAAAATCTTCAAAGAACAGGTAAGTACTAATTTGTGTACATTTTTTCGAAGAACAGAGAAAGAACACCTCCCCTAAACGTTTAGTATAACCTTGATTAAAAAAAACTGCACAAGGAGTTCCCGTCGTGGCTCAGTGGAAACGAAGCCAGCTAGTATCCATGAGGTTGCAGGTTCGATCCCCTGGCCTTGCTCAGTGGGTTAAGGATCCGGTGTTGCTGTGTGCTGTGGTGTAGGTCGCAGATGCGGCTCAGATCTGGTGTTGCTGTGGCTGTGGCTGCGGTGTAGGCCGGCAGCTATAGCTCCGATTTGACCCCTAGCCTGGGAACCTCCATATGCAGAGGGTACAGCCTTAAAAAAGACAGCAACAGCAACAACAACTGAACAAATAAGGTAAAATAAAGCAAAATTAGAAGCCATTGACAATTATGAATATGAAAGTAGTGATCCGAAATAAAATATTAGCAAACTAGGTTCATCAAAATATTAAAAAAATTCGTTTTTGCGCAATGAATGTTTATCCCAGTGTTGTAGGATAACTTGCCTTAGGAAATCTTTTAATGTAATTTACCACATTTGTGCATTCAGAACTATGCAAACATTACTATATATTGCTTAAAGTTTTCTGTACATGTAAAATATAAAACAGAGTCAGGTTATTTTCCATCTCTGGTGAAGGAGGTTGAGGGGTGAAGTCGGTGCTTCAACTGTCACTAATGTCCTATTTCTTAAAAAAGAAAAAGAAAAGTGAAACAGAAGTTAGGTTAGAGCTTTCTTTGAACCAGTAGACGAGTCCTTTATTCATTTTTTTCTGAATTGTTGAACTATTACACAACCAGACATTTTTAACTTAGGGGAAAAAGAAAAAAGGAAAAATTCAAAACTTAAAAAATAATAGCATACACTATTCTATTAATATTTTCCATTTTTATTCACTCACGTACTAGAAAATGCAGAGTTTATAAATTACTTTGCTTGTAAAACCAAGATTCTGAAGGGGAAGTGTTGGCTTATTCTTTCATAAAATGTTTAATAGCTTCTGTGGCTAATGTTTTATTTTACTTTATTAAAAATTTTTTTGGAGTTCTTGTCATGGCTCAGGGGTAATGAACCTGAGTAGGGGTAGTATCCATGAGGATGAGGGTTCAATCCCTGGCCTCGCTCAGTGGGTTAAGGATCTGTCATTGCTATGAGCTGTGGTGTAGGTCACAGACTTGGCTCAGATCTGGGTTGCTGTGGCTGTGGTGTGGGCAGGCAGCTGCAGCTCCAATTAGACCCCTAGCCTGGGAAACCCCATATGCTGCAGGTGCAGCCCTAAAAAGAAAAAAAAATTTTTTTGTTATAGTTGATTTACAACGTTCTGTCAATTTCTGCTGTATAGCAAAGTGACTCAGTCATATGTATATATGCATTCTTTTTCTCGTATTACCTATTATCATGTTGTGGTTAATATTTTAGAATTCTTGTTTTCCACCTGTGAAAATAATAAAGTGATACAGATGGTTGAAACAGAAACAAGATTAATCTCCTCATCAATATCCACCAGAACTCTACACCAGGCACAAACTGTCCACTCTCTCTGCATTTTTACTTCCTTCAAGGCCTCCTGGCTCATCAAAGTGCTTTTGAGGTTGACATTTGCTTCTCACTGCTTTCTGATCCCGCCTCAGATTTCATCTGCTCTGTCTCTTTATTATCCAGTGTCCCCTTTCCTAATTATCTCAACAGGAAGGACTGATATACTAGATATCGTCACATGTATTAGAATATATTACCCAGCTGTTGAAACGAGGCATCTGGCAGGTACCTTTGCACAGGACAGTGTTTGTACATATACTAGTATTGTATAAAAAAGAAAATGGGAGTTCCCGTTGTGGTTCAGTGGGTTAAGTACCTAACGTAGTGTCTGTGAGGATGCAGGTTCAACCCCTGGCCTCACTCAGTAGGTTAAAGATGTGGCATTGCCACAAGCTGCAGCGTAGGTCACAGACGTGGCTTGGATCTGGCGCTGTGGTGTAGGCTGGCAGCTGCAGCTCTAATTCCACCCCTAACCCGGGACCTTCCATTTATTGCAGGTGCGGTCCTAAAAAGAAAAAAGAAAAAAAAAGGAAAATGAACAGGTGGAATTGGAGGGGATATGGCGAGTGACAGCGGGCTGTGAAGATGACGCGGTGACAGGACGATGGAGATGACAAAGTCATAGGATGCAAAGGCTGGGCAGCACCGTCCTTCCGAACGAGGAAATGAAGGAGGACTGCGTGAAGGGAGAGGCCCCTGGGCCGAAGAAGGAGTGAAGCTGGGCAGCAGGGCGGCCTGGAAGAAGTTCGCTCGGTGGAGCTGGCACTGGAACTAATAAGAGCTGAGACCAGGAAACAAAAGCACGGTTTGATCAAGGCCCCGGAAATAGGAGACCCCAGTGTTCTCCCAGGAAGCCCATTCTGTCTCTGTCTTTAGGTTAAAAAATTCATTCTATTGAGCCCAAATCGTTTTTGTTTTTCTCTTTTTTTTTCTTTTCTGCTTTTTAGGGCAGTACTTGCAGCATATGGAAATTTCCAGGCTAGCGATCGAATCGGAGCGGCAGCTGAAGCCACAGCAACTTGGGATCCAAGCAGCATCTGCGACCTATACCACAGGTCATGGCAACACCAGATCCTTAACCCACTGAGCAAGGCCAGGGATCCAGCCCGTGTCCTCATGGATACTAGTCCTGTTTGCTACTGCTGAGCCACAATGGAACCATTTTTTTCTTTTTTTTAAAAGTCATATTGAAGTAGAGTTAATTTCAAGGTTGTGATAATTTCTGCTATACCACAAAGTGATTCAGTTACACACGTGCACACACATCCATTCTCTTTCAGATTCTTTTCTCACACAGGCGATCACAGGATCCTGGGTAGAGTTCTCCGTGCTGTACAGATTGTCCCTGTGGGCCAATCATTCCATATTCGTACCTCAGGGTGCACGTGCCAATCCCAAACCCCCAGTCCCTCCCTCTTCTCCCGTCTGTCCCCTTTGGTAACCATAAGTTTGTTTTCTGTCTGTGGATCCGTTATTGTTCTGCAGACAAGGTCAGTGGTATCCTTTCTGGGGATTCCACATACAAGGGATATCTTATGAGGTCAGCCTTTCACTGCTTAAGTTTATTTATTTATTTTTTTCTTTTTTGGCTACCCCATGGCATATGGAGTTCCTGGACCAGGGATCAGACACAAGCTGCAGTCGTGACCTGTGGCAACACCTGATTCTTAACCCGCTGTGCTGGGCCTCGGATCAAACCTGTGTCCCGGCGTTGCAGAAATGCTGCCAATCACTTTGCACCACTGCAGACACTCTGAGCTCAAATCTGTTTTTCTGAAGCTTCCTGGATCTAGCTTTGGAGACCACGAAGAGCCAGCTCCTTCCACGGAGAATGTTTCAAGATAGCTGTCATGGCCTGCTATTCCGCACACACCATATTCTCTTGCCTGGACCCATGTAGCTTCAATGCTTCCTCAGATGCTGTGTTTTCTTGCTTTTTCTGAATGCTTTCCAGTCTGCCACTCCTCTATGCTGCATCTGCCATTTCTTTCTTTCTTTCTTTTTTAATTTTTAGGCTGCTCCTTAGCTAATGGAGTTTCCTGGCCAGGGATCAGATTTGAGCTGCAGTTGCAGCCTAAGCCTCAGCTGTAGCAAACACCAGATCTTTAACCCACTGTGCCGGGCTGGGGATAGAACCTGTGTCCCGGTGCTCCCAAGATGCCACTGGTCCCATTGCGCTGCAGCGGGAACTCCTGCTGCATCTGCCTTTGAAAACATAACACCTTGAAATGGACAGAACTCTCTAGGTACTGGAAGGCTGGAGCCAGTGATGCCGACCTCCGTTTTTCTAGATTTTAAGTATCTGTATTCACAGCTGGAGATTGTTTTGGCTTTTAAGTCAGTGGTATCACACTGGGAAGCGGAGAGTTTCCTGCCAAGGGGTTTGTCGATTGTTATTCCTTTACATGCAATGTCTGTTCTAGGCCATAGTTAGCTTATATGATGTTGGTATGTGAATTAGCAAAAGGCTCCCTCTCTGAGCAGGACTATTAGGGAAAAAGCACCCACTTTGGGCTGAAGTGGGCAATGGTTACCACTTGACAAGCAAAGCAGGTCTGGATATGGACCCCTGCCTGCTCCCTGGCACGTTTCTATAGTTCAAAGCCATTCCAGTTAGTGCAGTTCCTTCTTAATGTGTTTGTAAAATTTTCTCCCTCCCTTCTCCCCTTTCTTACTTTTTTCCTTTTCTTCCTCTTTGCTTTTGAATAAAAGTCCTCATCTTTCCGGGCGTTCATTATATTTCACTTTGCCATAGCAGTCCATTCTGCCTTCTCATTTGCATATGTTGTATTTGCATATATTTGCATCTCTTTATCCTGTTACCAGTAAGCTTGATGAACCTTCTCTTTGTGCTTCTGAGCTTCCCCCCCCTTTTTTTATTTTGCTTTTTAGTGCCACAGCCGCAGCATATGGAAGTTCCCAAGCTAGGAGCTGAATTGGAGCTACAGATGCCGGCCTACACCACAGCCACAGCAACGCAGGATCCGAGCCATGTCTGCCACCTACACCACAGCTCACGGCCAGATCCTTAACCCACTGAGCTAGACCGGAGATCGAGCCCATATCCTCATGGTTCCTAGTCGGGTTTGTTAACCACTGAGCCACGACAGGAACTCCTGCATCTGTTTTATTTTTTGAGCAATTTCCTAAGTTTCTTGAGCTGTTAGACTTTTGTGCTCAAGGCCGTGACGGGCTTTCTGGGTCTGCAGTGGATCTCATTCATCTCGGTGTCATTATATATCTAACGTGCCTCTTGGTCTTGTTTTCTATTAAAAAACACAGACTCCCTAAGAAAACTTCTCGGCCAAATCCCTTCAGCGCCTGGTACAGTGCTGTGCAAAGGGGGTGATTAATGAAGCTCGAGAGTGGTTGGGAATTTCAGGCTCTCCTCCACCATAAGCTCATGCTTGCTTTAAACATAATCTCTAGAATTACTTATGTTCACCGTAATTCATCTTCCATGGAAACGCGCAGTTAGCATAAAGCATTCCTCAGATAGCCTCTTTGGATAACAACCTGCTTCCGAGTCGCTGTCATTCTATTCATTTGCTAAGTTCTTGAAGACTTTCCTCAGGAGCTGCTGAAATTCAAGAACTTGCCATAATTGAATTTCAAATCTTATCTCCCTGTGATAATCTGATATGGATTCCTACTGTGCTTTGGCTCCAAATGTAATTAAAAAAAAAAATCACACTTCAGAAACCCCAGTTTTACCCCAAGGGGTAGTGCTGCTCTTGTCAATGAACAGTTTGTGTACATTGAACTCTTCTGAAAAAGGTTCGTCAGATGGTGCTCAAACCTCTCACTCTTTGAAAGCTCATTAGAGCAGACGCTAAACACAAAGCAAACAGCAAAGCCTTTGTTAGCAGAAATTCTCCCTGAGGCCGAACGAAGGAGTTGAACAGTTAAAAAAAACGACGCGGTGCCACTGCCTGAAATTCTCTCAGTAAACACATTATTCCCCGACTGTTTCCCCAGACAGCAAATATGACAGCATCTCCTTATTTGCACTCACATGGTAAAAGGACTACTTTAAATGCGATCTTATCCCGGTTAACAGTTTAGTTAATAAATAGTGGGTTTAAACTCCGTCTAGCATGGAACACTTCATTGAAGTAGGTCCTTGGCCCCTGGAAGTCTCAAGCGTGTATCTGGAGACTTTCTCCAAAAATCCTAAAGTTTAAGAATGTCTAGGAGAGTTCTGTCACACATAAGCTTTCCCTGTTTTCCTTTTTAAAAGAATAATTCAAAGTTTGAAAAATAATGCAACCATGTGTTACATCCCCAAATTGACTCTGCTCGTGTCAAGGACAAATTCTAAATACTTTGGTTTCTACTGTCTATAGTTGATAGCTTAGAGAGATTGTGGTTCTTGGTGTGTGTGTGTGTGTGTGTGTGTGTGTGTGTGTGTGTGTACCATATATTAAAGCAAATGATTTTGTACTGAATAGTTTCTGGATGAGCTTGAGATGTTAAGGATTAATTTACACAGTCTAATTTTTTTTCGTGTGTGTGTGTTTCTTTTTAGGCCCGCACCTGCGGCATATGCATGTTCCCAGGCTAGGGGTCCAATTGGAGCTGTAGCCGCCGGCCTATAGCAGGGCCACAGCAACGCGGGATCCGAGCCGCGTCTGCAACCTACACCACAGCTCACGGCAACGCCGGATCCTTAACCCACTGAGCAAGCCCAGGGATGGAACTTGCACTCTCATGGATACCAGTTGTTCCTTACCTCTGAGGCACAACAGGAACTCCTAGACTTTCATTTTTATTAGCCTGAAGCACTGCAATAAGCACCTTATGTAGCCCTATGCATGCTTCTCGTTTTTTCTAAAGGATAAAATCATACTAACATTCTATAAGGTGCTTCCTAGTATGCTGACTACTTGAACTTATCCTCCAACCTAAGAGAAATTCAGATAGAAATTTAGACAACTGTCTATATAGCTGATGTTTGATTTTTTAAAAAAATTCTTGTCCCTTAGTGTCCAGTGAGTCACCGGAAGGTAGAGTGCCTTGGATCCAATATGCGACTGATCACGCGGCCACGACATGGAAGGAAGGGGTCCTTTGCATGTGCCCAGATGCTCCTGCCTTTTTTTTTTTTTTTTTTTTTTTGCTTGGAGGAGAAAGCAGCCTGAGAAGGAATTTCCTCCAGCCGTGACAGCTGTGGTCTCCCCTGAAGGCTGGCCAGTTCTTTCTCCTGCATGAACCCCTTGAACTTGGGAGAAAGTCCCTCTTGTACGTACATCTTGTATATATTTTGTATTTGCGAGGACAGTTGGTTTTTGAACTTCTTCCTCCAATTTGTAGATGGTTTGGTGGCGGCACCAGTGGATCTGCTGCCTGTGATTTCACCGAAATGTGTGTACAGGTTCTTGGCTCCTGCAGAACCTCGTTTCCACGGAGAATCCCGTGTTTCTGCTCCACAGGGTCATATCTGAAAATCCTCCAAATTTTCACCTTTCACTGAAATTTTCTCTTATCCAACCGAAGCTTTTTCTCCCTGGTTGGACCACTTGCTCAGGCTGTTCCCTGAAGCACTTTTTCTTCTACAATATAAAGGATACACTGGACTGCTTTCTGTTCTAGATCTGAGTTAACTTCAGAGGTTTGTACCTACTCTTTAATTATCTAAAAATCCCTGTTAAGACCGTGACTTTCTTGGCGTTCCCATCGTGGCGCAGTGGTTAACGAATCCGACTAGGAACTATGAGGTTGCAGGTTCCATCCCTGGCCTCGCTCAGTGGGTTAAGGGTACGGCGTGGCCCTGAGCTGTGGTGTAGGCTGGCAGCTGCAGCTCTGATTTGGCCCCTAGCCTGGGAACCTCCATATGCCATGGGTGTGGCCCTAAAAAGCAAGAAAAATGAAATAATAAAAACATCATCTTGGGGAGTGATTATTAAACTCATTGCCTGTCTCCGGGAAGAAGAGTACACCATGTTTTATGAATAACCCTCCATACCGATGTTAACTTAAAAAAAAATACAATGTGAAAGTTGTGAGCTAAGTTTTATTTGGGGCTAAAGGAGGACTCTAGCCTGGGAGGCAACATTTCCGAGACCTCTGAGAAACTGCTCCAAGGAGGCTGGCAGGGCGGGGTGGGGGAAGGCGTTTGGTCGGTGC
>PVHT021183661.1:13003195-13087205 GCA_004024745.2 Catagonus wagneri
AGATGATAACGAAGCAAAGGAAGCCCAGCCCCTGCTTCTGTGTTCAGTTCACGTACAGGTTTCTGTCTGCTTGTGTGAGATTCACACACTTTTGGGAGCCAAAGTTTAATCTAGAAACTGTTATGGAAGAAAAGAGACACACACATGATTCAATGATTAAAACAAATGTGTGCAGGTGAATCCCCACATTCAGACCGATAACCCTAGGATTTGGAGATTTATAAGATATTTCGTTCATAAGCCAACAAATGTCAGATCACTGGGGAAAAAGAGGAGACTTGTGCATCTTCTTCCAGGAATTAAAACTTGTGACTTGGTAAAGGGCTCTTGGGAACATTTCCTTTAAAAACCGGTGGACTGGAGTTCGCTTTGTGGCTCAGCAGTTAATGAACTGGACTAGGATCCACGAGGTTGTGGGTGTGATCCCTGGCCTCGCTCGCTGGGTTAAGGATCCGGCATTGCCGTGAGCTGTGGTGTAGTTGCAGACTCGGTTCACATCCAGAGTTGCTATGGCTGTGGCGTAGGCTGGCAGCTATAGCTAGGATTCGACCCCTAGCCTGGGAAATTCCATATGCTGCAGGTGCAGCCCTAAAAAGCAAAAAAACAGAAACAAAACCAAAAAAAACCCCAGTGGACTGTCACTCCCCAGATGCAAGAGGGCGAGGTTGGGGAGGACAGAAAGCAGGATCTTTTCTGCTTTGGAGAATCTGATGTGATGCCAGGGACCCAAGCCACTGGGGTGTCAGGGACAAAGCACCAGCCACCACACTCTGAGCCTCCCAAATATATGAGCCATGGATGCTCCCGTTCTGAGGCCAGGACCCCAGAGTTCGGACTCTGTGGAGTCCTAAGTGGATTCCCTGCAGAGTCACAACTGCAACAGAGCAGCGTTTGTCCTCTCCAGGGATTCTGGGTAGAATGTATGCTGTTCAATGGAAACTTTAAGAAAAAAAAAAAAAATCCAGATCCCGGTGGTTGGTATCGGTCATCGGTTTCCAGTTACTCAACCTTTTTACAAGTCTTAAGGATCCTATAAACTTTGAGAGTTGTAGTAAAATATTTATAGAGCAAGTCAAAGAAAAGTATAAAACAGTAGTCTCGGCGAAATTTGGACGTGACTAAAATTCCTTTCTGGCTTTTGGATCCCTGAGGGTCGAGCTACCTGGCCGGCTGAAATATCAACTCCTTTCACCCCAGGGCCTGGACTCTGTGATTTCCACAGCTGCTGTATTATTTCATTTCTTCTCCTCCTAGGGTTTACTTAAGAAATCCAAGAGACGGTTCCGATGAAAGAACAGCAGTCCACACTCACACGGGTGCTACCACTAGCATCTCTCATGTCATTGCGCTTCTGAATTTTCCCCAGGAAAGGACTTTCGAGTCACTTTTCCCCTGTGCCTGTGAAAGCCTGGAGCAGCCACTGGTGTTTCAGTTTTTAAGGGCAGGTGTGAAATGGAAGCCTGGCTAGTAAAACCTGCCACCCAGAGCCCTCCAATCCTGTCTACTCAAGCTGTCGTAGGACCCGGGTTGAGCTCCACCTGGAGAAGTCACAGCCTGCTTTTGTGCCTTCGTTTCCCCGGCCAACGCTGAGGGTCCTTCCCTTTAATGACAGGGTGCCGTCCAACAGCTGCGGTGACACCATCGGGCGGTGGGGATCGGTATTTGGCATAATCACGGGAGGTTCATAAACATGCCTGGGGCGGGGAAAATTCTCGCACATGTAACCGCGCGCAGTATTATTCCAGGAAAAACATATGAATGTTTTGGAAGTCATAAGGGATTTCCTAAATGACTATGGCGCAAGGCAGCCAAGAGGGTTGTGCTCAAAGAAAGCCCAAGGTCATGACTGAAAGTGTGTTTCGGAGGCAAGGAAAGGTCAGGAACCACGAGCAGAAGTTGTGTCTTGTTCGGTCCTGCTGCCTTCACTCTGGGGGTGAAATGAAGTTCATGTCCCTTTAGGCAGTGGTGGGTTCTAAAGTGATGAAGCGGGTGCCTCAAAGAAGAGATATTAATGAATCCATCTAAATAAATGTGGTCTTCAAATTAGCCACGGTACAAACTCTAATTACTATGACATATTTGCTTAAACTGATCTTTCTTTTCTCAAATCTTTAAAAAAAATTTTTTGGGGAGGGTTCTTTTTAGGGCCATACCCATGGCACATGGAAGTTCCCAGGCTGGGGGTTGAATCGGAGCTCCATCTTCGACCTACACCACAGCTCACGGCACCATCAGATCCTTAACCCACTGAGCGAGGTCAAGGATTGAACCCAAATCTTCATGGACGCTATGTTGGGTTCTTAACCTGCTGAGCCACAATGGGAAGTCCTTGCCAAATATTTTAGAGGTAACTTTTGTTTTCTCCCAAAGCAGGGCCGTTCAGCTTGCTCATCTGTATTCACCAGCTCTATTTTCAAAGGATTTGGGGTTGATTTTTAAGAATCACTGCACCTTCTTGGTACAAAGATTTATAGCCACTGAGGCTATTTTCAAAGAATGTGCTCTTGGCGATTCCAAAGGAGGAACTTCCAAAATATCTTGAGCCACGACTGCATTGCTGTGTAGTGATGCCCAGTGGAGAAGTTTTTTTTTTCAAGCAGTAGGATTTTTTTTTTTTTTTTAGCACTTTAAAAGTGACTAAAAGTTACTGGAGGCTGAGATCAACTCACTGTTGGGGAAACTTCCTTTGTTTTGGGGACAATCAGAACAATTTGAGTTTGCCCAAGAACATTCATTTCTGTGATGAAAACCATCATAAATCTGTCTCTAGACAATCTAAGCTGAGAGGGGAAGAGTTCTATTTAATATAAGCCTACTTTTGTTCCACGAAAAATGAAAATACTTTGGTGGAACAAAAGTACATGGATGTCTTTGGAGTTCCTGTTGTGGTGCAGTGGGAAGGAGGCTGACTAGTATCCAAGAGGATGCGGGTTCAATCCCTGGCCTCACTCAGTGTGTTAAGGATCCGCCGTTGCCATGAGCTGTGGTGTAGGTCACAGATGCAGCATGGATCTGGTGTTGCTGAGGCTGTGGTGTAAGCCAGGAGCCACAACTCTGATTCATCCCCTAGCCTGGGACCTTCCATATGCTGCAGTGCTGCCCTAAAAAGAAAAAAAAAAATCTGTATTCAAAGAGGTCCTGGCAGGGTCTTTGGATACAGATTAAGATTTTAGTGATTGTCTCTGAAACAGTGCTGGGAGGATGTGTGTCTCTGTATATGCAGGTGTACGTGCATGTTTGAACACATGGACTTTCCATCAAATTATTCATGTAAGAATATTGCAAAACCCACAAGGAACGCCCCCCACCCCCCGGCACCTCCTCTTCACTTCACATTTGGGGAAAGACTGGGAAGAAAAACTGAACCCAGTCGGCCTAGTACCATCTGGGTCCGAGCCCCAGGCTTGGTGTTATTAAGACCAGAGGATGGAAAGGAACTGAAACTGACAGCGCTTATAGCTTGAACCTGGCCAGAGCCCAGACTGAGACTTGAACCCACAATGTTAAATTAGAATCACTCACCTGGTGTCTGGATTTACCGGGTTCAGGTTCTTTGTGCCTCCCTGCAGAAGGAATTCAGTGAGAGACAAAGTGATAGGCAAGAAAGAGATTTCTTAAGATAGGACGCTTGTGAGAGATGCGAGCGGGCAGGCGAGGAGGTTCTGCCCTGAGGATTAAGTGGGCTACAGTTTTAATGTCGGAGGGGAGTGGGGTGGGAAAAGACTGCCTCTTCCTTTCTGGGCGTAGGAGCTCCTCCTTGTATCTGATGTTCAAATCAGCGGAAGGGTGGTCCTTAAATTCCTGCCCTTGGTCTGAACTTGAATGCAGGCCTCACCCCATCCCCCTCGCATGGTCTGAGGCAAATCTCCTGCCTCCACTAGTCAAGCAAGCCTGCCCTGTTCTGATGGCTTTATTGAGCAATTATTAACTTGCCGTAGTCTCCCAAAGTTCCCTGTTTCCATCTGTATCTATGGTCCCTTATTACGGCTTTACAAGGACCTGTGCCTAATCCAACCCTATCAGAACCATTGATTGCTGGGATTGGTGTTTGGGACCGTGGAGGCCAAAGGCAGCCTATGGATGACTTGAGGACCCCTCTTCCAGGAAGCAGAAGATCCCTTTTTCAGGCATCTTGGTGGCAAAGTAAGCATCTGGCACTGAGGTCTGGGGCTGCGGGCCTACAGCTGGATTCCAGGTGGGAAGAGGCCTGGGGACCAATGGAGGGAGGCTGGGCTGGTTCAGTCACTGTCAAGTTGGCCAAGAGCTGTGGAGAAGGGCCGAGGTTGGCTTTTGGAGTTGTGAACCTCTAGGAGTCACTACTTTAATAAACATGTGAATGTTTCCCTGAGTTGTCATTGTGTCAACCCTAAGCCTTCAGTAAAATTTTATTTTATTTTATTTTATTTTTCCCATTATAGCTGGTTTACAGATTTCTGTCAAATTTTCCAACTGCACCACGTGGTGACCTGGTTACATGTACATATATGGATTCGTCACATCTTCAGTAAAATTTTATTAAGCCATCTGACTATTCCTCGATGTGCTTGGGAGAAGGAAAGGGAGCGCTGGGGTCTGCCTGGCTGTGGGGAGGACAGAGTGGCCCCAGGGAAGAGAAGCCGGTTTCCAGCCCTATCCAGGCGACCTGCAGGGCTTGGAGGCGGGGACTGAAGGGATGACAAGTGGCCCTTGAGAGAGATGGGTGGACCATTCAGCATTGCTCAGGCCTCTTCCAAAATGTCCTTGGGGGAGAACCAGGGAGAAGAAAACTTTTTTTTCTTTTTTGCTTTTTAGGGCATCACCCTCGGCATATGGTAGTTCCCAGGCTAGGTGTCGAATCAGAGCTGCAGCTGCTGACCTTTGCTGCAGACACAGCACCACAGGATCCGAGCTGCATCTGCAGCCTACACCACAGCTCACAGCAACACCAGATCCTTAACCTACTGAGTGGAGCCAGGGATCAAACCCATGTTCTTATGGATGCTAGTCAGGTTTGTTTCTGCTGAGCCACAAAGGGAACTCCTGAGAAGATAACTCTTGAGTCATAGGATTGAGCCTTGAAGGCGGCAGTTTGGGTGATTAAAGAAACATGAACCCTTTGTCAGTTACAGGTGGGTGAGGCCTGGGATCTACTGATTCTCACTGGAGTGAATGGACAGCCAGACAAGTTGACCGCTTTGAAGGAGACAGCATTACTAGGTCTGCAAGGCATCCGCTAGCTTTTTCTTTCTCCCTCCCTCCCTCCCTCTTTTTTTTTTTTTTTTGGCCTTTTTAGGGCTGCACCCATGCCATATGGAGGTTCCCAGGCTAGCACTCAAATCAGAGCTGTAGCTTCCAGCCTACGCCACAGCCACAGCAACGCAGGATCCAAGCCCCATCTGCTACTTACACAACAGCTCACGGCAACGCTGGGTCCTTAAACCCACTGATCGAGGCCAGGGATCAAACCTGCATCCTCAGGGATCCTAGTCAGATTCGTTTCCGCTGAGCTACAGCCAGAACTGCAGGGCATCTGCTGTCTAAGAAAAAAGGTGCCCTTGTAACTGAGCAGGGCCCTGTGAGGCTCCTGGGCACACAAGCCTTCCTGTGTCCTCCAGTTTTTGTTTTTAGGGAGTAAGTGTCAGCCTCCACGACCTTCCCTGAGTTCCAAAGGGCAGGTGCTGATCAGGGCAGGGAGGGGATGCGGAGACCAGGCAGGAGCGGCGCAGCCTTGGAGCAGAGCCCTGGTTCCTCCTCAAGGAATATACAGAAAAATATCTTTGAGCCTTTCCGCAGAACTAAAACCCCCGACAAATGGAAGAACTACTTGATGAAGCGTTCCTTACTCCAGGAAGAAGGAGGAGGACCGGATCCAGTCTGGAGCCCACGAAACATCAGTTTTGAGAGACAATGCGAGCTTGCTTCTACCCTGATCTTTATCCATGGCTCCATCTTCCGTTCCCCAAACTATAAAACCACCTCCTAATCTCTCCCAAAGGGAGCACAGTCTTTAAGGCGTTAGCCCGCTGTGATCCCCTTTGCCAGGCAAAGCAATAAAGCTAGCCTTTTCTCCTTCATCCAAAATTCTGTCTCTGCATTTTTACTCGGCACCAGATGACAGAGGGTGAGTTTCGGCAACACTCTTGAGAATGGAAACAAGGCCACTCCACATTTCACGGCACAAGGAACGCTCATTAGGTAGGTGAAGCAGTCCCCGCTGAACTGAAGAGCTGAGTTTCCAGGGAGAGGCTGGGCTCTCTGGGCTCTAACCCCCTCTCCTCTGCCCTTCATCTTGCTCACGCCCCCACCTCTGCTCCACCAAGTCGATGGGCCAGAGACATCTCAGAGCTGTCACTCCCCGCCCCCCAGCTCTGTTGTCACTCCTTCAGCCTGAGGCGCCGCCCTCCCTGTGGCCTCTTGCAAGGGTCTCCTGACAACAGGTCCTGTGAAGGGCAGTGGGGATGTAAGCGGGGCCCAAGAACAGAGAAAGGAGACGCCAAGGCCTTTTACCAGGAAGCAGCGTTTATTCGTGCGGGCACTGGCTCAGCGGATTAGTATCCAGAGACTGAGCCCCGAACGCAGTGGGGCGCCGCCTTATGTACCCCTTGTTTTTCCCTTACCTCTAAGTTTCTTTGTCCCCCTTATCAGGCATACTGTACATTTTAGGCAGACAACTACAGATGCAGCTGCGCTGAAGGATATAGCTCATGCTACATGACTGCAGAACTGCGCATGCGTATACAGGTGTTGGCGCTGCCACGCGCCTCCTTCCCTTTGATCTTGGAGGGCCCGGCCCCAACCGCTACAGGGGCCCTGTTTTACAGGAAGACTTTGTAAAACATAGGACAAGTCACACCACTCCCTGCTGAGAGCGATCCCTTTGGACTTAGGAAATAGAGCCCCAGACCACCCACATCCTTCCACTGCCAGAAGATTCTCTGGGTCCCCACATCTCCCCATTCACTCCCAACTTTTAGCCGCCAGTCATCCGGGGCTGCTCTGTTTTCCCATAAAGCACCTGCCTCGGCTCTTTCTCCACGAGGCAGTCGTTCTTTCTCGGGCCTCTGGTATGAATGGCTCCTGCTCGGCCAGATGTCACCTCCTCAGAGACAGAAGTCTTCCCGGACCACCGCATCCAGAATCCTCCTTTCACCCCAGTCCTTTCTTTTGCATCTGCTTATTCAGAGAACTTGGCAGAATCTTAATGCACCCATTCCTTTTTCATGTGTTTGTCCGTCTCCTCTCTGTAAGTCCCATGTGTGCCAAGAGCTCATGTGTCCTGCTCACTGCAGCGTCCCCAACGCCTCGCGCGTGGTTGGGTCATTACACAGGTACTAAATAAATTAAATCATGAATGCGCTTGGGGACGTTGGAGAGGCATGGCCGTGGAGTCCCTTGCAAAATAGAAAGTCTTAGCGAGCGAGTAAGTGTAAATATAGGATGAGCAAAACATAGAGCCCAGAAGGATACACACACACACACACACACACACACACACACACACACACACACACACCTCTTCGCCTCAGGCTCCACTTGTCCCTTGCAGTCCACTCAGAGTCCCCTTTGATGGCGTTAGGAGTAGCTCCTCTCTCTTGGTCAATGCGTCCCCATCTGTTCCTCAGTGAACGACATGGGTCTTTTAAAAAAATGTATTGCTATATAGTTGATTTACAATGCTGTGTTCATTTCTGCTGTACAGCCAAGTGACTCCGTTATACATATGTATACATATGCTCTTTTCCATATTCTTTCCTATTGTGTTTTCTCACAGGATGTTGAATATAGTTCCCTATGCAGGAGGACCTTGTTGTTTAGCCAACCTATAAATACTCGTTGGCACCTGCTAATCCCAAACCCCCATCCTTCCCCGCCTCTTGGCCACCACACATCTGTTCTCCATGTCTGTGAGTCTGTTCCTGTTTCGTAGATATGAAAAATCCGAGTCTTCACTGCACGCTTCTCCTCCAAGGCCCTGCTTCTCGGGATGTCTAGGGAGCCCCTTCCTGGCCCCTGTGGTCCTCTAGTGTCTCACGCCCCTCTGTCCACTCTCAGCGCCCCTGCTCACCGCACTCACTGCTCCGGATCTTCCCATCTTGGGCCTTCCTGCTGAGTTCCCGGCCGTTCCCCTCCGCCTTCTTGCCTGCCCACTCCCCTGGATGGGTGAAGGTTCAGCTCCACGGTTGGCTGCAAGGACGGGATGATGGACAGCGGCTCTCCAGCTGGGCTCAGGCTCTGTCTGTCCATCTGGCCTTCAGACTCTTGCAATGGCCAAGGACAGCTGCCTCCTGGTAAAACCCTCGAGGGTGATAACACTCAGAGTCTCTTGTGTCCTCTTTAAGTTGTTTTACAATAGATGCCTGAGGGTGGCTGTCCAAAGGGATAAATGCATTCCGCTATCCTGACATAAACACAGAAGGAGATAACTTCTGATAACTGCTTCCTCACTTAAAAAGAATGGACATAAACATTGACCCTTCATGAATATCAATGAGCACCATTCATGCTTCATAAACATCATCTGATACGTTCAGCTTCCAGGTATCTCCAGGGTACCTGGCAGGGCTGCAGGGGGACTTCCCTCCTCCCCAGGGAACTCACTGGCCATGATTAGATTATGTTTTGGATAGAATTGAGCCGGGAAGTATTTTTGGCAAGTTTCCAGTACATACATTCTCAAGTAGGGAGCAGTTTGTGTGTCATCTTATTAGTCTGATGGCATTACTGAATCACAACATCTTCCAGCCTATTTACATTGATTATTTAAAAATAATAGGCAATTCACAATTAGGAGTAGCCAAGACATGGAAGCAACCTAAATGTCCATCAACAGACGAGTGGAGAAAGAAGATGTGGTACATATATACAATGGAATACTACTTAGCCACAAAAAAGAAGAAAACAATGGCATTTGCAGTAACATGGATGAAATTAGAAACTGTCATACTAAGTAAAGTTAGTTAGACAGTGAAAGCCAAATATCATATGATATCACTTATATGCAGAATCTAAAAAAAAAAAAAAATACAAATGAACTTATTTGCAGAGCAGAAACAGACTCACAGACTTTGAAAAACTTATGGTTACCAAAGGGGACGGGTGCGGGGAGGGATGGGCTGGGGGTTGGGACTGGCATATGCACACTGAGGTACATGGACTGACTGGCTAATGGAGACCTGCTGTAGAGCGCGGAGAATTCTACCCAATATTCTGTGATCATCTATGTGGGAAAGACTCTGAAAGAGAACAGATGTCTGCACATGTATGTCTGAATCACTTTGTTGCACAGCGGAAATTATTACACTGTAAATCAACTACACATCAATAAAACTTAAAAGAAATGCTATATAGAAATGGGAAAAAAATAGGCAATTCAAAAAAAATTTAAATTTACAAGACTGTCTTTGAGCGAACTGTCCTGGGGAGGGGTGAGGAAGCAGGTCCGGAATGGTGCCTGGTTCCTGAGGTGCGGGAGGAAGGGGTTCATGGAGCCAGGGTGGCGTCTGGGACGAGGTGGGTGGGGGGCCTCATTAGCGGTGACGTCACACTCCCAGCCTTCTGACGTTCTTATGTCCTGATTCCAGGGAACACCAACTTCATAAAAATATTCCTCTCACTGAAACCACCCATTAACCTTTCTCCGCTGGCTAATGATTAATGTCATTAGCTTCAGGATAGGACGTCAGTTCCCTGAGACAGCCTGGTGCCCACAAGAGAGTAGGTCGTGAGGTCTCTGCAGACCTTGCCTGCTGCCCTCATCCGTCTGGGCGTGCAGATAATGGTTTCACCCCCCCCCCCCAGCCGGTGTCTTTTATTGCAGTCATAATTATGCATCTGATCGGCCAGCACCTGCCCTACTGTTGGGGAGACAGAACCCAAATAACAAGGTCAAGTTTACCAGCCCCACCAGTGACGGTGAAATCTCCTGTTTAGAAACCAAAGTCTCCTGCGGCTGAGGGACAGCCCAACCACATTTTCCTTTCTTTCTTTTTTTTTTTTTAGGGCCGCACCCATGGCATATGGAAGTTCCCAGGCTAGGGGTTGAATTAGAGCTACGGCTGCTGGCCTGCGCCACAGCCACAGCAGCTCAGGATCCAAGCTGCATTTCTGACCTGCACCGCAGCTCATGGCAATGCTGGATCCTTGACCCACTGAGTACGGCCAGGGATTGAACTCGCATCCTCATGGATACTAGATGGATTCATTTCCTCTGCACCACAGTGGGAATTCCAAGGTCTTTTCTGATTTCCTTTAATCCTTGGCATGGTTCTATCATTTATCAGGTTATGTATGAAACTGCCATTTCCACAGGTCAAAAATCGGCCAAACAGCCATGGGTGTGGCCTTAAAAAGACAAAAAGAAAAAAAAAATGACCAAACATCAGCAGTTTTGTAGGGTTCAAGCCACTATGTTTTGTTCTTACTTCTTCTGGAGCAGTGTTGTAAGTCACAAGTCAAAAGTAACAAGCAAGGAGAATAAACTCAAGTGAGAGAAACATCAGAGTTATGGGTAATATATTTTCTTTTTTTTTTTTGGCCTCACTTGTGGCACGTGGAAGTTCTTGGGCCAGGGATCAAACTCGCACCACAGTAGTGACAAAACTGGATCCTTAACCCGTTGCATCACAGGAGCAATCCAGGGCTAGAATTTTTGATTCTAAATTGCCCTAGAGAAGACAACATGGTTGTCCTAGGCTTTTGCATTAATATTATATGCATGTGGTTTTTGAACTGTTTCCACTTCTTGGGTTGAGACATTCAAGGGAACTAAGTCATAAAGTTTCATGTCCATCTTGTGCCTGAAATTAGCTTTCATGGTTTTTTTTCCTGAAGCTAGGAACGATGAGAAGGTTGTATTTACAAAAGGAATGATTGCGGTGTTAGAGATCATGTGGGACATTGCAGATGACAAAGCGTTGACTGTAGTCAGGAAGTCTTGCTTGAATTCATCACAGGTGTACTTGGAAACCATAGAAGTCACTGCCTGTCCCAGATGTCTGGTTATGGGTAAGCGAAAGGACGAAGAAAGAACCAGCTCTGCCCACCTAACAGGTGACAAGTCTTACCATGGATTTTGTCTCTTCATCCTCCTAAAAGTCCACAAGAATGGGCATTGTTATCACTGGCAGTGATTGATGCCCTGAACTTCTCATAAGGTCCATGATGCTAAACATTGGCAGAGTCAGAATTTATACATAAGTCCATCTCTTTTTTTTAATTGAATCTTAATTTTTGCTATTTAATTTGTTATTACTCTATCATTTAAATTTGTATATTACTAATTGTTAGCACATTTCAACACTTCCTTATTTTTAATTTTTTTTTCTTTTTTGGCTGCCCCATGGCATATGGAGTTCCCAGGGCCAGGGGTCAGATCAGAGCTACAGTTTTGACTTATGCTGCAGCTGCATCAGTGTCGGATCCTTTAACCCACTATGCTGGGCTGGGGGATCATCCTGCATCCTGGTGCTGCAAAGATGCTGCAGATCCTGCTGCGCCACAGTGGGAGTTCCAACATTTCCTTCTTTTGATGTATTCTTTTTGTGAATGATCTACTCATGGCAATGAGAATCTGACAGTATCATTTCAATGAAGATTTAAAATTATTAGTAGTTAAAACTATTCCTTAACCCACTGAGCGAGGCCAGGGATCGAACTTGCAACCTCATGTTTACTAGTTGGATTTGATTCCACTGAGCCACGATGGGAACTCAAAAGAGGATTTCTTAATCAACTTTGTACGAGACAAAACGGAACAGGGTTTGAACCTTCACCAAATTCTTTTCCAGTCATGTGACTGCTGGAGGCTAATGAGCCATTAAATCAAGTAACAATTATACCAGGCCCTTGAGAGGGAGGTTGGGAGAGAGCGAGCCATGCGTTCTACTGAAACGAGTGCAGTGATGGTTGACATACAGGGTTGCTGCGAGTGCACTGGTTTTGGCAACGCTTCCCTGTTGAACCTGACTCAGTGTTTATGAGAAAAGCAACTTGACGGGTCGTTGGCTCTGAGAGCCCAGCACAAACGCCAAAATTGCTGGTGAGATGCTTTGGCATAAGTGCCAGCTCTCTTTGGGGGCTTCTGAAGAGTTTGAATCCTGTTGGTATTGTCAACTCTGCTCCTGATCCTTGGGCTACTGGCTGTCCAGTTGGCAATGGGAAGAGGGGGAGGGCTGGTCACTCCCCCACGTCCTTAAGGATGAGATAAATGAGAGAGATGGGAAACTGAGTTATTACAACTGCTTGTCTGCAGAGTTGATTGAATCTGATGACCTGATGTCCATGAGCCTTTGGGTGGTGAGCTACCTGTACCTGGAGTAGGAAGCCCTCTCCTTCTTCCCTAACCTCTCCTGCTCCCTGATCTGGAAAAAAACTCCATGAAGAAATGGAGGGCACGCAGAGGGCACACTTGACAGGAGGTTTCAACACGGTGATGTAAATAACTAAATAATTATACTTCCCCAAGGCACTGCTAATCTGGTCCTGTAAGGAGAAGGCAGAACTTTTAGTTTCTTTGTTGATGAAACAAATTTTGTTTCAGCAGGTAAGTTTCTTGGGGCCAGAGACCAGGCCTTTCTATTCTTTTATGGCCATGACAACCACGATTGCTGTTCTTGAAATAGTTCCAGGGTTTTTCCTGACTAGGCATGTGGTTGGATTCCACTACCTGCCCCCTGGTGGGTGGGTAGGGTCCTCAGACTATTCTGGCCTATGAATAGAAATCCACTTCTGTAACTTCTGTGCCGCAAGATTTAGTCTCCTGTTTGAGATCCTCCAGAATTTTTTTTCCCCTGGCGCGGTGATCAGTCATATTCAAGATGGTGGCTGCTTCATCCACCCGGATCCCCGAATATTTATGAAGAACAGCCCCCCCAACCCCCCCAGCCTGACTCCTCAAGCCTCTTGCTAATTCTCAATGGAGATGTGGTATGAATGAGAAATAAATTTGGGTACCTTTAAGCCACCAACAATTTGGAATTGTATGTTACTACTGCATAATCCTGCCTAATGCAACGTAAGACCTAACCTCCATTTCAAGAGTATTACACCTATATTATTTAATATACTCTCAGGACCACTAGACTATAAGCACCTTGAAGGCAGACATGCATCTTGTTTAGTAGGAATTTCTGACATCTAGCAGAGGCGTACACCTTTTCTTAATGAAAGTTACTGTATGAGTCCTTGGGTACTTTGAAGCCATGGGGAAACATCAAGAAAAAGAGTAGTAAATGGGGGAGGGAGTGGGATGGATGGGGAGTTTGGGGTTAGCAGATGCAAACTATTCCATTTGGAACGGATAAGCAGTGAGGTCCTGCTGTACAGCACAGGGAACTATATCCAGTCTCTTGGGATAGACCGTGATGGGAGATAATAAAAGAAAGGGAATGTATATATACGTATGACTGGATCAGTTTGTTCCACAGCAGAAATTGGCACAGCACTGTAAATCAACTATACTTTAAAAATTTTAAAAAAGAAAATGAGTAACTGAAATCCAGTGTTTCTCCTAAATATTTTTTAAACAGTTTCATCTTCTTCTCTTCCCACTGCCCTCAGAAGAACAGCTTTCAAGACTAAAATTTCACCAAATGCATTTCCACTGTTCCTGTATAGCCTCCGGTGAAATCACTGTAAATTAAGGAAAAATAATCTTTGTTCAGGGGGAGGGAGGTGGAGAGAGAGAGAGACAGAGAGAGACAGAGAACCAGTTATTGCATGGTTGAGAATCAGTTATGTTTCCTCCAAAAGGTGTCCCTATTATCTTCTTTAGACTCTAGGAAAGCTTTCAAGAACCATTCTGAGATAGATCTTACGTTATGGACAGTAAAGACCTCATCTCAATTATTTACCACTCTCAGCAGCCCAATAACTTGTTACCAGTTAGTTCATTTTTCCATATTTCAATGAGATTGAGTTTACCAGGACCACTGACTTGACAGACTAGGAGAATGTGATAATATTTCTAGCAAAAGTGAAGTCACTCTAGTTCACTTATGTCAGCAGGATGCCGTTTCTGTTGAGCTTCCTGAAATCTTGGAAGTAACTCAAAGGTTCCCGTGACTCCCTAGGACTATTAGCCTAGAAATGGCTGTGGCAACTCCCTCACTTCATTCAAGCCCAGGCTGAGCTTCTTGGCTCAAACTAGGCTCACCACCCCCCACACCACATGCCTCCTCTATTCTTCCTACAGAATTTATGACCCGACGTTGTTGCCCTGTTTTACTTCTTAACTTGGCTCCTGCCCAGTTTTCCCACTAGAGTGTAAGCTGCATCAGGGCAGGAGGGTCATGGCTCCAGTTCACTGCCTTAACTCTGGCACCTGGCACAGTGCCTGGCATGTACTCACCACCCAATACCCAGGACAACGAAGGAATGAATGAGAGAGCTAATGAATCTGTCTATCAATGAATCGTTCCAAGCACAGAATTCCTAGATTGATAGGTGCAGAGGGCAACCTAAAGTCCAAAACTGTACAGAGCAGCAAGCACACTAGGGGTCCCGCTAGGGTGCCACACTAGATTTGCGGCCACACCAGGCTGTGACTCATAGTCCAGGGTTATTTCCATTGCGCCCCGCAAATGCCTGCCTTTACAGCCATTGGAGGGTGTAGGTGGGAGGAAGGTAGAAACACCTGGAATGGATAAGGGAGATGCTGGGAACAGAAGCCACCCGATGCCTTGAGCCTGTCTTCCCGTTGCTGCCCAATAGCCTATTAATGTGGGTGGTGATGGAAGACAGAGGCTTCTTGTGGGGTGAGGGACAAGATAAATGGGGGGCCAGATGGAGAGGGGGATTAAGAAAGGAGCTGCACTTTTTGTTTGTTTGTTTCTGTCACAAACTTAGCATGCCTTTCCCTCTCTCTCTGTGGACTCCTTTTAAAATTATGAGCCACTGAGTATTTGAAATAGACTTTCTATTATGTCATAAATATTCAGACTGGGGACGGTAATTGTTCCCTGTGATTAATTCTGCTTACTTGGGCAAGTTGTGCAAGGCTTTCACTGGAGGGTATGTCTTTTATGTTTTAATGTGACTCGAGTATAATGCAATTTGTCCTTAACTGCAGTTGAGACAGTGGAGTTCGGTTAAGGGCTTTGGGGGTCTTTTTTCTTATGGCCATGCTTGGAACCATTTAAATTGGATGGTTTGTGTTACCCCCTCCCTGAGCTGAGATAAAGGTAATTGATGGGGCTTGGGGCCAGAAGCTCCTCCTGGCCAGTCCCAGTCGTTTTTGGCCTGGGGTTAATGGGGAAAAGCGCCATGTTGAAGGTTATAGCATTTCCTTTGCTTCCATTTTAATGATATTTGCCTGCCAGTGTTTTCTCTTTGAAGAGCAATTTAATAAACAATCACTGGCGTTTCAAGTTGAGGGTAAGATTTGTAATGGCATTCATCTCCCCAGGAGTTCTTCCTTAGTGCATGGTTGGAGCAAACCCTTTGCAATGAATCTGGGCGAGACACTGGTGGTTCCCAAGGCACCAGGGGTCCCCCTGGCCCAGAATGGAAACGGGCTGGGGGCGGGGGTTGATGTTCAGGATGATTCTGGACTCTTCTTACAAAACATTTTTCAAGGGAAGTCGCTTCTGAGCCTGGAATTACACTGAGGACCCTGGAAGGGAGGACCAAGGAGGCTGTGGGCACAGAAAGTTCTGGAATATAATCTTCAGCTGGCTCTAGAGAAAGAGCTGCACAGTCAAAGCTTTTCATTGTATTTTTAAAAAAGTTTTAAAATTATAGTTGATTTACAATGTTGTGTCCATTTCTGCTGTACAAAACAATGTATCTGTGGTTCTGTTTGTTTGTTTGCTTGTTTTGGGGTGCCCTGAAGCATATGTCCTTAACTGCAGTTGAGACAGTGGAGTTCGGTTAAGGGCTTTGGGGGTCTTTTTTCTTATGGCCACGCTTGGGCCGGGATCAGATCCGAGTCACAGTTGCAACTTATGCTGCAGCTGCAGCAACGCAGGATCCTTTAATCCGCTGTGCTGGGCCAGGGATTGAACCTGCTTCCTGGCACTGCAGAGATGCTGCTGATCCCTCTGTGCCACAGCAGGAACTCCAGGGGTTTTCATTGTTGAAGACGACAATGGAACTCTGAGACGTGACAAGGAAGATTATTACCCCATGGTGCTTTTTTGGGGGGCGGGCACAGCTGTGGCATATGGACGTTCCCAGGCTAGGGTCACATCAGCGCTACAGCTGCCAGCCTACGCCACAGTAACAGCAATGCCAGATCCGAGGCACATCCTCGACCTACACGACAGCTCACGGCAACACTGGATCCTTAACTCACTGAGCCGGGTCAGGGATCGAACCTGCATCCTCACGGATGCCTGTCAGGTTAGTTTCTGCTGAGCCACAACAGGAACTCCTCCCACAGCGCTTTTTAAGGGCCTCCTTAAAGACACTGCTCTTGGTGTCTTGCAGAGCAAGCCCGGACAAGGGTCTGGCTTATGTGCATCTATTTTTGATGAAATTCACATGTAAATTTATACAGCCAATCAGGGTGGGCTTCAGGCTCTTGGAGAAGATGCTGGTGCTGAGCCCAGGCATCCACACCAGCAAGTAGAGCGCTTGACAACTTTCCTGCTCCTCTTGTTCTGTCATTCACAACACCAGCAGCTCTCTAGGAAAGGGGGGGGGCGGAGATCCAGCAGGACACAGGGTGGATGGAAAGGGCAGCGGTCATTCATCTCCATGAGCAGAGTCACTCTTTGTGAGGTCAGAGGGACCCAAACAGCTTGCTTCAAAAGCCATGGCAGTGACAATTTCTGTAGCATCAGAGGTTGGTGACATTGCAAATATGGCGAGCCTTTTTCCTTATTCTTTTTCTTCTGGCTTGCCAGGATTGGAGAGAAAGTGTAACTGGTCATCACTGTTTTGAGTTCTTTTGAGAGCAGGATGTGACTCTTTACAGGAGGGAGGGCTGCTGTGGCTTTCGCACGCATGCGTCCGGGAAGGGGTTGGGGTGGGCACGCTGCGGTGGAAAGTCACCCGCACGGTTGGCAGCGGCCCTTCCTGTGCTTGTTGACATGCATGCTATAAGTTCTTACATCCTGTTTATGTTTCAGAAAAAAAAATCCCACCACAACAAAAAGGTAGTCTAAATCCAAGTCAGTGATACGCTTATTATAAGTAATACTATAAAAGGTATAACAGAGTGATAGCAGAATAATTAGTATGGCCCCTTGGAGATGGTAGAAGTGAATCTTGACTTGTGGGTGTGACAGCAGATGTGGCCAGCACCCCTTGGGGGAGGAGCTGGAACTGCCAATCATCTCCTGAAATAGATTTAACGTCAACTTTGAGGTTAGGCAGGCAACCGGGCTCTTACTCAGGCTGCCTGGAAAGATTAGGGGCTGGCCTTTCTCTGGCTTTGTCAGGCACAAAATTAGATGCAGAATAAGGAACCGGGACAACCTAATCTTCCCCCTTTCTCCCACCTCCATTATTTGTTTGTTTTGTATATAGGGTTATTTGCATTATTTTTAGATTCCACATATAAGTGATATCGTATAGTATTTGTCTTTATTCTATATTACTTCACTATATGTAATATTCTGTAGGTCCATTCATGATGCTGCAAGTGGCACTATTTCATTCTTTTTAATGGCTGAGTAATATTTCATTGTCCACTGTGTGTGTGTGTATGTGTGTGTGTGTTTGTGTGTATGTGTCTGTGTTATATATATATACATATCTTCTTAAGCCAATTGTCTGTTGAGGGCACTTCACTTGCTTCTGTGTCTTGGCTATTGTAAATAATGCTGCTATGAACATTGGGGTGCATGTACCTTATTAAATCAGCATTTTTGTTTTTTCTGGATACACACGCAGGAGTGGAATTGCTGTATCATATGGTGCGCTCACTCATTTTTAAGCCCAAGAATATGCATTGAGATTTCCCTCCAGTTAAGTGGAAGAAGAAAAATGATTTTTCTTCTGTTTTTCTGGGGAAGAATTAACTCTCACTTGGCTAGATTCTTCTATAGCAATCTTGTGTGCCAAAGTCACGGGCCACCTTGACGCATGGAAGGTAAGATAGTTGCATGAGGAAGTCCTTAGAAGGGTCATAAAGGGCTGAGTCGTGGTAACTGTGATGTCATCAGGCCCAGTATAGTACAGTGACTGAGAGATGGTTCTAGAACTATTCACCTGGGTTCCAATCCCAGCTCCTCCGTGTGACCTTAAACAGAGCTCTAGACCTCTTCACGCCTCCATTTCTGCACCTGTGGAATGGGCCTGGTATTGGACTTTACCACAGCTTGTGGTGAGGGCAGGGTGACCGAAAGGGTTAAATGAGAATAAGAGGCGAAAAACACTGGTGAAGTACCTGACACTTGATAAATGCTATTATTCCTCTTTCATCCAGAACCTCAAGTAAGTATACTTCCCTCGCACCCCTCTTGGCTGAAGTCAACAATAACACGGATAGATCTGTATTTGGGCCTAATATTCTCTCTGAAAAAGTAGCATTTACTGGGTTGATTAATAAAATCATCCGTACAAAGTCTTATGCCTTTCGTTAAAAAAAAAAAAAAAGGAAAGTAAAACAATTTGAGGAGAAGACTTGTGGGTGTCTTCTCTCCCCAGACCAGGGAATTCCTATTCCAGGCCAGGGTGATAAAGTTAATGGGGGCAAAAAAGATATGAAGTTCCCATTTTGGCTCAGTGGGTTAAGGACTTGATTAGTATCCATGAGGATGTGGGTTCGACCCCTGGACTCAGTGAGTTAAGGGTCCAGCGTTACTGCAAGCTGTGGCATAGGTCGTTGCCAATGCGGCTCAGATACTGCATTGCTGTGGCTGTGGTGTAGCCTGGAGGCTGCAGTTTTAATTCGATCCTTAGCCTGGGAACGTCCATATGCTACAGGTGCGACCATAAAGGAAGAAAAAAAAATTGTAGCTCTCCAAGTTTGTCTGGTGAATAGGAAAAGGCATGAGTTATTCAGATTTCTCAAACGAACTAGTAGCTTTTACATAGAGTTGTCTATCAGAGCAAGTAGAAAATGAAAATACCGTATCTGGGGACCACGTCAGAACGTGTCTGCAATGACGCTTGGCATCTGTATGTCTAAGTTCCCAGATGCTTCTGAGGCACAAACAGGTGAGACCTACTGATGTGAATAATCCTGCTCTTAGGATTATTGGGTGCACTGCCCACACTGGTTTGGTTCAGCAGACCTGTACAGAGCACCATTAAAGGAACTGCTTTCACACTGAAATAAATTTTTCAAATTAGTCCATCCCATTACAAGATTAATGCTTTGCCGTTCTCTCTGGAGAGGGCTATTTGGCAACAGACATTTTATTTTATTTTATTTTATTTTTACTTTTGCTTTGTAGAGCCACACCTAAGTCATATGGAAGTTCCTCAGCTAGGAGTTGAATCCGAGTTGCAGCTGCCGGCCTACACCACGGCCACAGCAACGCTGGATCCAAGTCACGTCTGTGACCTACACCACAGCTCATGGCAACGCCGGATCCTTAACCCGCTGAGCGAGGCCATGAACCCGCATCCTCGTGGATACTAGTGGGGTTTGTTTCCCCTGAGCCCTGATGGGAATTCCTGGCAACAGACATTTTCAAGAAATCAGGTATGAAGTGGTTATGGATATTGAAACAGCTCAGGCTTTACATATGGGACTCTTTTTATCAACCTGGATTCTCAGACTCACTAGATTAGAAGTGAGCTTCAACCTATCTATTGAACAGAAACAGTCTTACAGATACGGAGAGCAGACTTGTGGTTGCCGGTGTGGGGGGGGAGTGGGAGGGACTGGGAGTTTGGGTTAATATATGCAGACTACTCCATTTGGAATAGATAAGCATTGTGGTCCTGTTTTCCAGCACAGGGAACTCTATCCGGTCACTTGTGATAAACCGTAACGGAGGATAATGTGAGAAAAAAGTGTGTATATATGTATAACTGGGTCACTTTGCTGTACAGCAGACATGGACAAACTATTGTAAATCAAATATAATTAAAGATTTTTTTTTTAAAAGAAAAGAAAAGAAAAAGAAACCATTTGCTGGTATGTGGAGCTTGTGCTCTGGATTTCAGAAAGAAAGAAAGAAAGAGGGAAGGAAGGAAGGAAGGAGGAAAGAAAGAAAGAAGAAAAGAAAAGGTGAGGTTCTAATTTAAAAGTGTCTCAACAAAATACAACACACTCAATAACTAAGCATATGAACTCCGGACTTTGAGCAGCACTTTTCCACAGGGTACCAGCCCCCCAGCCCTCCGCGCTGCTGCAGGGGGCTGTATGCACAGTGCAGAGGGGGGCTGCTCCGGCGGGTGGGGACGGGTCCCCGTGCTCCTGGTCGCAGCTCAGCGCCATCTCCAGTAGGACCCATGGCCCCTCGCAGTTGCTCACCCTCCCTCACTCACCCGCTTCCTTCCAACCTCCTTCCCATCTCCTGGCCTCATGGACTCCAGTAAAAAAGCAACAACAACAACGAAAAACCAATCTGCACTAGACACCATCCGCCTTTCAGAGCCCCAAGTTCATCGCCGTTCAGAGTTATTAAAGTTCAGTCAATCGAAAGATAATTCCTTGGCCCCAGAGATGAATGCGATAATTTTATGTCATTAAACCCAACAACTAAGAGACCCTTTATGAGAGGAGCTGCTTTGGGGAGGTGACCCCGTCGGCCCACGTGAACCTTGGCTCCTCCTAGGAGCTTCCGGCGCCTTCCAGGCGGTTAGTCCCAGTTAGCTGGAGGCCACCACCCTCATTAGGTCATGTTTACTGAAGGTGCTTGTTTCCTGTCTCTCCATTCAGTGGGTTACAGGACACCGACAGGACAAAGCGTGTTGTAACTGACCACCAGTGGTGCTGGCTGTTCAGGGATTACGGTTGCCATGGCGACCAGCTTTGCTGAACTCGCCGCCACAGCAAACACGAACTGAACGGCTGGGTCGACGCCCCAGATAAAACGTGGGTTATGCAACTGTTTGCTGAACCTTTGGCAGGGTTTTTTTTTTTTTTTTCTGGATATTTCCCAGAATATCCCCGTATTCATCAATTCCAAATGAAAAATTCTAATTTCAGCCCATAACAAGGATTTCCATTGTTTGCAGAAAAGAGCTGTTGCTTTTGGAAATATAAATTCAGGTCTGTAGAAGATCTGAACTGGGTGTTGCCTCCGTTTTGGGAACGGTTGGAAAGTGTATTTAATGATAAGCTTTCCCTAGACAGGAAACCAGGGAGGCTTCTCATGTATTTCTAGTGATCTACGTAAATAATTTCATCTACCGAGTGTCCCAATTTCAGTCATTAAATGGTTTTAGCCTCATCTCAGCTAAAGAGAGCCTTGAAAATGAATTTTCAAACGCAGAAATAAGCTCTTGGAAAAAAAAAATCAGAGACAGGACGGAGCCTCTCTTTGTGGAAAAAGCAAATTGGCAAACAGGGCAATTTATTTAAGACAGTGAGTACAAAGAAGCAAGGTTCTGGGACCTCCTAATTCCTCAAACCATTTAATTCTATGCAAACAGTTAAATGGCGATATAATTCAGGTTTCCAGAGTAGTTTGTGTTTATTTCTGTCTGACTGGAAGACAAATATCTCACAGAGGAAGAAGTACCAGGCAGGGCAGGGTCATGACCTGGTACCTGGCTGGTTGGCACCGGTTTCTTTCTACTTTCAGGCCTGCACTCAAGGCATATGAAAGTTCCCAGGTTAGGGGTCGAGTTGGAGCTTCAGCTGTTGGCCACAGCTACTCGGGTCCCGAGCCGCACTGTCACCTACACCACAGCTCAAGGCAACTGATCCATAGCTGGATCCTTAACGCGTTGAGCGAGGCCAGAGGTAGAACCCGACTGGGACTGCAGGTTCATATAGTAGCTCTATATTTAGTTTTTTTCAGGAGCCTCCATACTGTTTTCCATAGTGGTTGCACCAATTTCCACTATCAGTGTAGGAAGGTCCCCTTTTCTCCACACTGTCTCTTCCCGGATGCCCGAGTTGGGATCTTTCTTCCTTTTCTCTTCTTTGCTCCTAAGGGCCCAGGTGGCATCTTCCATGACCCTGGGTCCATTTCCTTAAACTCAGGTTGTACCATCCTCAACAGCAATCACTTTATTTTGTCTTTCACGTCCACCCGGGAGAGGGTGAATTATCTGAAGACTGCTTTTACTGTGACTTCTTTTTCTTCTTGCTCACGGCCCCGACAGAGCAGTTGGTAGGTGTAGCAAGGTCCTTAGTAACCAAAGGATTTCAAGATGTCTTCCTTTTATTGTGCTACTGTTTCCCATTTTCCCCTAGATATCCTAGAATGTAGCCTCCCCACCCTGGAAAGTTCTAGAGAAAAATAATGAATGCAAGTGTCAAAGAAGATGTATTTTACCTAAAGCACGTATTTTAAATAGCACTTACTATTCTTTTCAACTTCGTATTTTGCCATAATTATAGACTGGCAGGAAATTCCAAAGAAATGTACGGGTGGGTTTGGTGCCTCATCACCCAATCACCCTTAGAGTCAACATCTTGCCTCATTAGAGTGTAATAGCAAAACGAGCACATTGGTACAATTCAGAGTTTATGCAGATGTCACTGATTACACGTGTGTGTGTGTGTGTGTGTGTGTGTGTGTGTGTGTAGCTGTACACAATTTTATCACATGGGTAGCTACCACCACAATTAGGATAAACAGCTGTCACTTCTCCACAGGGCTTCACTGTGGTACCTTTTCATAGTCACATCTACTCCCTTTCCACCCCTGGATGAACACTAACCTCTTCCCCATCTCTATAGCATTTCACTAATATATGAATGGAATCGTGCAGGATGTATCTTTTTGAAATTGTTCTGTTTGTTCAGCCCGTTCACCCACTGAGGAAAATCTAGGTTATTTCCACTTGTTGGCTGTTAGAATAAAGCTCCTATAAATCTTGTATACATTTTTACATGAAAGTAAGTTCTTATTTTTCTGGGAAAAATGCCCAGGTGTGCAATTGCTGCACTGTACTGTAAGGCCATTTTTAGTTTTAAAGAAACTGCAAGCTATTTTTCCAAAGTGGTTGTGCCATTTATGTTTATACAGCAATGTATGAGTAACCCAGTTTTTCCACATCCTTGCCAGCATTTGGTGTTGTATCTTTTTTTTTTAATTTTACCAATTTTACTAAGCATGTAGTGATATATCATTGTGATTTAAATTTGTTTCCTTAACAGAAGTGATACTGAACATCTTTTTAAATGCCTACTTGGCAATCCACCCTCTTCAGTGAAAAATCTGTGCATGTCTTTTGCCCATTCACTAACTGGATTTTTTGATGTTGAGTTTTGAGAGTTTTTTATATAGTTTAAACACAAATCCTCTGTTGGATATGTGATTTTCAGATATTCTCTCAAGGTCTGTAATTGTCTTTTCATCTTCTTAACAGGGCCCTTCACAGAGTAAAGTTTCTAATTTTTTTTTTTTTGTCTTTTTAGGGCCACACCTGTGGCATATGGAAGTTTCCAGGCCAAGGGCTGAACTGGAGCCGCAGGTGCAGGCCTACGCCACAGCCACACAACACCAGATATGAGCCACATCTGCAAACTATACCACAGCTTATGGCAATGCCGGATCCTTAGCCCACTGATTGAGGCAAGGGATCAAACCTGTATAGTCATAGACACTGTGTTCGGTTCTTAACCCACTGAGTCCAAAGGGAACCCCGCTTTTTAAATTAAATTTTATTGGAATAGAGTTGACTTCGAACTTTGTATTAGTTTCAGATGTACAGCAAAGTGAATTGGTTTTATTTATATATTATATATAATATGCAATATATAATATATACATATACACACACACACACATATATACACACACATATATATGTATGTGTCTATCCATTCCTTTTTGCCATATAGTTTATTACAAACTATTGAGTTGATTCCCTGAGCTATACAGTAGCCATTTCTGAAAGCTACAGAGAGAGGAATAAAGCCAAGGTCATGGATCTCTGGCATTTATGTCTTTCTACAACAAAACTGCTTGCTGAAGGGCTCAGGATTAAAACAGATTGGATTCTGGACATGAAGGCTATCTCTTTACACTCAGAGAGTATAAATCTACCATAAGGCTCTTCTCAATTGAACTCAAATGGGCCCCTCTTTAAAACACACCCAGGTTGAATTCTGAGTCCCTGTGTCTCCGTGTCATGGGAGCACAGCAACCTGGGACTTGTTGCGTTTGTTGTAAGACTAGGGGCTAACGTGCCTCTAAATCCCTCAAAGGCACATTAGTGGGTAATTACAACAAATAAAAGCGAATGGAGGAACCATAGCTTGCTTTGTTGGTTTGGCTTAGTGAAGAATTCTGGGTTAGGAGATTTAGTCAAATTGCTTGACCCTCTTTAGCCACCCCCAGGCCCAATCCCAAGCATACCTGCAAGGGGCCCACTGTTTACAGGAAGATGTCTTAACCTCATGGGTGCAGAAGAAAAGCGCAGGCAGTCACAGACCCATTCCCGTCCCGCTTCTGACACAGTGACCTGGCCCATGGCTTTAGACAGGCCACACATCTCCCTGACCCTGGCAAGGCCGTAGCATGTGCCCAGGAGGAGGAATGTCATGAGTGGATTTTTATCTTTGCCATCTCCCGGGGGACCCAAAGGGTTTTCCAAATGAACTGGCAAAAAAGCCATTTAAAAGAAAGTTTTCTCTGCTTTCATTGCTCCCAAGGTATCCGTAGTCCAGGTGTTAATGGGGTGAAACATTCCAGGTGGTCAAATCTACTTTTTTTGAGAAGCTGTTGTAATAAGACTTTCACTTGGGACAGCGAGAGCCCATTATTAATTTTTTAATGCATGGAGCAATTGAAAACCTGTTCCCTATAGGCTTTCCCTATTTTTTTTTTTTTGTTGTTGTCTTTTTAGGGCCACTCCCACAGCATATGGAGGTTCCCAGGCCAGGGGTCGAATTGGAGCTACAGCTGCTGGCCTACGCCACAGCTATAGTGACGCGGGATCCTTAACCCACTGAGCGAGGCCATGTCTTCCTGGATACCAGTCGGGTCTGTTAACCGCTGGGCCATGGCACGAAATCCCAGCTTTCCCTATTTGACAGCACAATTCAATCTCGATGGAAGAGACCACGATACTCGATCACTCAAATTCTATTTCTCCTTTCTCTTTCTGAGCGTGTAGAATGACTACGTTTTCTAGTCTCCCTGCCAGTCAGATTGAACCACGGGTTTGGTTCTCATCAATGAGATATAGGCCTAAGAATTGCAATCCATTCCCAGAGCAGGTCTTAGAAATAAGACCTCTGAATATTTGGCCTGCTCTTTCCCACTCAGTAACCGTAGCAGCCTTGGCTTGAGTTCACCTCATTGAAAGATGGAGGCAGCCTGAATCCCTGAGTTACCTGATGGAGGAGAGATGCCCCGCAGTCATCCTCCCCATCAGTCTTTATGTGAATGAGAATCAAACCCTTTGGGGTGTGTTAAGGCACTGAGATTTCCAGATTATGGATATCACGGACTAGTCAGGCCTAGTCTGAGCAATGCCTTCTCCTCTTTACACGGCTGTACTTTGTGTTTTAACTTGAGTCTCACAGAATCTCAGCTCTTTATCTACAGCCAGAAGTCCCAGGTCCAGCCATCCATCTGACGCTTGACGCTTCTCTCCCAGATCTTACTCAAGGGAATTTCATCTTCTCCTGGAAGAGCCATTTAGAGCAGCGATGACTTAAAATTTTTTTTTAAATTAAAATATAGTTGATTTACTATGTTGTGACAATTTCCGTACAGCAGAGTGACCCGGTCATGCATATATATATACATTCCGTTTCTCATACTATCTTCCATCACGTTCCATCCCAAGAGACTGGATACAGTTCCCTGTGCTGTACAGCGGGACCTCATCGCTTATTCATCCTAAATGCAATAGTTTGCATCTACTAACCCCAAACTCCCAGTCATCCCCCAACCCCCCGGGAACCATAAGTCTAGCGCTGACTTTTAAACATTCCCTTTACATTGAGCTCTATATCAAATAGTGTCTGCTATATAGTAGATGTACACGCGGGCCATTAAACCAGGCTTCGGACCAACATTTCCCTCATCCCCAACTAACCACATCTCACCCAGCCCACAGGAGAAAACCGCAATGTGAAAGGATATTATGTGTTTGAACAGGATTCCTAAATTAATGTCACCATGTTTGGGCTTGTCCTCTTCACCAGTGCCCCCAAACGCTGCTGACATTAAAGAAATTGACACAATGTGGTAGATCAACTATATTTTAATAAAAAAAAATTTTTAAGTAATCCTGCTCCCTGCTTCTCCTCATTTTAACTCTCTTCTCACCTTTCTGGACTTGGAGCTTCAGCGTGGTTTTTGTTCTTTCCTCCGACAGCAGTAGCTTCTATTATCTCAGGAGAGACTCCTACCTTAATTTCCAACCTGCCAGAGACTCAGCCCACAGATGTCCTGGAGTCCCTGCAGTGCCCCCGTCAGACCAGTCTAGCCCTGCCCTTCTCAGCCTCCCCAGTGAGAAGGTGCAACAGTTTAGGGTTGTTTTTTTTTAATTTTTATTTCTTTTTAAGTTTGCATCTGCGGCATATGGAAGTTCCCTAGGCTAGGGATCGAATCAAGAGCTGCAGCTGCCGGCCTACACCACAACAATGTGGGATCCGAGTCGAATCTGCCACCTATGCCACAGCTTGCAGCAAAGCTGGATCCTTAACCCACTGAGTGAGGCCGGCGCTTAATAAATATTTGCTGAATGCTGAGTAATAGCAGAAATAGCAGAAAGAAGGCACTTAAAAAATTAAGCGAAGGGATTTTCCAAGAGTGTAGCAGAAAAATCACAAAGAGATGGAAAAAATGAAGAGATAAGGAGGATAGTTTCAGAAGTTCCAAATTAAAGTTCCAGAAAGAGAAGAGAGAAAGAGTGAAGTGGTTGGGGGTGGGGGGTGGGGTGATTTTCCAAGTAATTACAGAAGAAAACTTCCCATATCTGAGAAAAGATAATGATACCAAAATTGAGAGTGCTCATTGACTTTCAAGAATAAACGAAAAGAAGATCATAGATAAATTTCAAAACACTCAGGAGGAGGCAAAATCCTCCAAGTACTTATAGCAAAACACCCGATAACTATAAAGAATGGAGACCTAGAGTGGCATCTACGTGGGTATAGGTGACACCGATGCAAGAAGACAATGGGAGATGCTTTTGAATTTTTAAGTATCAAATTGTATAACCATTTTTATTACCATGCAATGAGGTCACATAAAAATGCACAAAAGCAGGAGGATTCCGACAAGTCTGAACCTCAAGCCTGGCTTCTTGAGAAGGATGTGGGCTTTTCCGGGGCATCTGTGGGAATTAAGCCTATAACTGAAAAATCTGCAAGCCCACCTGAAAGAAGAACATTTAACAATCAGCAGTTGGAGGCAAGCAGAAATTCTAGAGCTGGCTCTCTACCTTGGCTGCTTAAAAAAAAAAAAAAGTGCACTTGCCTCTAGCCATCCCTCTCGCCAATCAGATTAACATCCATCATACCTTTTAAAGCTCCAGATGATTCCAGGGTGCGGTCAAGGTTAAGAAATACCTCTAAGAGTTCCTATTGTGGCCCAGTGGCTTTAAGAACCCAATGAGTATCCTTGAGGATGCCTCTAGCCAAGTGCTATTTAAACTCTAATTTGCACTTGAATCTCCTGGATGATGTTAAAATGCAGAGTATGATTCAGCAAGCAGGTGACAGGGGTGGGGATGAGACCTGGGATTCTGCATTTCTCACAAACTCCAGGGAGATGCTAGTGTTGCTGGTCCACGGACCACACTTTGAGTAGCCCAGGTGCTGAGTGAGGGGCAGACCCCTGAGGCAGAATCACTGGGGCCGGGGCTGAGGGAGTGCTTGCTAGAAAGCAGAGTCATAGGCCTCACCTTCAACCCCCTCAATTAGAATCTCTGGGGTGGGTTAAGACTAATCAGCTTGGGTGCTTTTCTTAAAACAAAAATGCTCATGCTCATGTCCAATGATCTCATTCTCCCATCTTTCCAGACTGTAACTTAACTGGTTGAGACCGGGACCCAGGTACTTTCAGTTGGCTAAGCTCTCCGGGTGATTCTGGCGTGTAGTGGAGTTGAGAACTCAGGGTTAGAACAGTGGTTCCCAAACTCTTCTGGACTTTGGAAGCACCTGGAACACTTCTGTGGGCCACCGTCCGAGGCTGGGATTTCATGGGTCTGGGATGTGGCGCAGGCACTGGAAATATTTCTTCCCAGGAGAGTCCATTGTGCAGACAAGCTTGTTTTACTCAGGCTTCCCTTACTTAGAGCCATCCTATACCATTCCAATAAACTACTTTTTTTTCCCTTTTTTTTCTTTTTTTGGATTAAAGCTTTGAGTCAGATTTCTGCCACTTGCAAGTCATGGGGCAGGCCCCATTCAATATGGTGCCCTTCCCTTGGTGAATCGCTCTAGACGTGCGGAGGGGGAACCCCGGGTTAGGACACCCATATCCGGGCGTATGGTCTGGGCAATTCTCATGCATGTTAAGGCTTGAGGGCCTTTGCTCGGGACGGAAAGTCCTTGCCCAGAAGTACCAGGAAAACTGCCTGCAAGGATTTCGGTTATAATTCTCTGAGCAGTCTTATAACTATGACTAAATCTTCAAACATGTGTTCACTCGATGTAGGAGGAGGCAGCTCAGCCACAGGAAGGCAGGGCAGGAGGAAAAAGAATACGTGAGCTCTGAACTCTTTACTCCAGTGTTTTTGGACCACACAGCTGTCGGATTGCCAGGCGTCACTGATGTAAGGTTAACACATAAAGTTTCTGACAGTGAGTTCATGCTCTTAGTTATTTCTGAGTTACGTTTTCGATCTTTAGATGGCAAGGTAATGATATACAGAGGTTGTATATTTTTGTTTCAGTGAAGAGTTCTGTTTTTAGAGGATAAAAATGAAGCCTTTAAAGCCTAAAAACTGCACCTGCTGCTCTTGACTGCCCGGCAGACCGTGCGCCCTTCCAGAAAAATGCTCCTTTTTCTGAACTCATTATTTCGCTTGGGAGTGAAAAGGTGACATGTGAGTAGCATTCCCCGGCTGGTGTCACAGAATCTGAACTCACTTTCTCGACCCCAGACCTTGGCCCAGCTACTCTGAGGTCTTCTCTGGGATTTCTCACACTAGGGCTGGTTTCCCGAAGGTCATAAAGTGACCTGCCGTGACCACGGCCGCCTGCGGTGTGGAGGGGACCTGCCTTCAGTGGGAGAGAACTGGGCCACAGCAGTGAGAGAAGCAAGGTGAGCCTGGGGGAGGAGGCGGCAACCTCATTCTCAACCCGGAGACGCCTGGCTATACTCGGTCTTTCCCTCACTTCTGTGAGCTGTCCTGGTACCATTCCAACAGATCACCTTTTTTTGGCTTCAGAGGCTGTGAGTAAGGTTGCTGCCACTTGCAAGCCACGGCGCGTGCCCTGTCCAATATGGCGCCCTTCCCTCAGTGAATCACTTTAAAGGAGGTGCGAGCATCTCCCAGTGAGCCGTGGACGGCTGGCCAGTCCTTTTTTTTTTTTTTCTTTTGTCTTTTTAAGCCCACATCCACGGCAGATGGAAGTTCCCAGGCTAGGGTTCCAGTCGGACCCCTACACCACAGCAACAGCAATGTGGAATCTGAGTTGCATCTGCGACCTACACCACAGCACGTGGCAACTTGGGAGCCTTAACCCACTGATCAAGGCCAGGGATCAAACCTGTGCCTCACGGATACTGGTCCGGTTCGTTACTGCTGAGTCATGATGGGAACTCCCAGCTGGCCAGTCTCGATTACTGAAAAGACAGAGCCAGATCATTGCAAGGCATAGGAGAAAAAAACATTTTTTTTTCCATCAAGAATGGAAAAGGGGCAAGTGGCTGGAAGTAAAGAGAGACTCTTAAAATGTGAGAAAGGAGGAAAAAAATCCTCATGGGGTACCAACAGGGAGAAAGAAGTAAGTCTGGATTTCCCATGATGCTTACCAAATGGACCAGTGTCATTTAACAAGGGTCACCTGTGCAGCTGGCCACCTGCTGGGTTTTGTTGGGCTCATAAGGCAGCAATATTGATGCCAAACCTTACAATGAACAGAGTATTTTCAGAGGTATTAAGTCATCCTCCAGATAAGGGCAATTGCTCAGAAAGACATTAGGTTTTCCCAAGATTCCAACTCCGAGGGTCTGGGACCAAGACTCCAGGATCTTCCAAGTCCCATCCTGTGGCTTTTACCAAAGCACTGCCGTGCCTGCCCCCAGGGAAGAGCTGACACCCCCGGGGAGACAACAGCAACTCAGCCTCCTAGGGAGATATTTCCAGGAAAAATGTCTCTAGTTAGGTAATGAAAGCCAAGGAGAAAAATAAGAATTCCTGCTACTGTTCAGGGACAGAGGGGGGTCAGACACGGAAGGAAGCTGGGACCGTGACAGAAATTTCTCGGTGAGCATTTATCTTAACACATCTGTTCATCTGAATTGTGTGAGGTCAGTGGGTGGTTTTATAGCAAGAGAGACCACAAAACAAAGAGATCAGGAATCCTAATCCAGTGTCATCCTTAGCTGCCTGTCTCCACCACAGGCAAGCGCCTTTAACCTTCCTGGGCCTCAGTTTCTTCATCTGTAAAATGAAAGGGTTGGGCAACATGGTCTCCGAGGACTCTGCCAGCCCTATAATTCTATGTCATTTACTAGAGTGCTCATGGCAAAGAGGCTGCCCCGGGGTTTACAGCGCACGGTAATTACAGGGTTCAGAGCACGAGAACACTGGATCCTAAATCAGTTCAACGTCTAAGTCCTGTTCAGTCACGTCCGGCCAGATTGTTTTCAAGTGCATGAAATTGACGGCGCTGCCCTTTCACAGGAGGAGGTGAGGAAACTTCAGGTAATTGTTCCAGGTGAAGAAGGCCAGACAGCTGGAAATATTAATGCGAGTAAGGAGCAACTAGGATACCGGCTATTTTTCAAGGCTGCTCACAGTAAATCCACGAAATAGATGGGACAAGGGGTTGCTGCTTTTTTTTTTTTTTAATTCCCCTTTGTCAGATGAGAGATTGAGGTCCAGACAAGCTTCTACGGTCAGACCAAGTCTCCTTACAATAGATCCAGGACAGAGACCCGGAGTGTTGACTCTGATTCGAATATTCCTTCCAATAGTCACGAAGAGTGTGTTTCCTTTGGGAAATCATCTATCATTATAACCTCATCAGCAAAATGTCCCTTTCTGATGACTGGGGAAGGGATTTGGCAAGTATCACTTTTGTCAACAGGTGACAACATATGGGTGCAGAGGCCACTTTTGAATATTCTTCCTAACTTTTCAATATTCACAGAGGCCAGAGATATACATGCGTCTTAGGGTCTTTATTCCAGGAGCCGAAATGAAAAGAAGGAACATGGTTGGATTGAGACAGACCTATCATTATTTCAAATTGCATCTGGCCATAAAGCCATGGGGTTTTTAGTGTGTCGTCATCTGCTCTATCCGTTCATTACAAGGCTTGCTTGTGAGTCCTGCTGACTCTTTCATCTTAGCACGCTTGCAATTTTGCTTTTTCTGACTCACCTTAAACTTTATTATCACAGTCATGTCATAACGCTGGTTGACAACGCTTTAAACAGTTGGCTTCTCGGGATACGAGGCAATTAATTTTTATATTGCATCTTTCATGCAAAGTATTGAGACAAAGTCTTTAAATATTAAACCAAAGAGGGAAGGGTTGGGGGAGGGGAGGGTACAGGAATGGGATCCAGACACTATGAGACAAGCTGAAAGGTAGAAATAATGGAAAGCGAGATGGACAAGAGCAAGCACTGGAATGGGATCTTAGGTAAGGCTGCCCAAGTATTTCTATTATTATTATTATTATTATTATTATTATTATTATTATTATTTTGTCTTTTTAGGGCCACTCCCCATGGCATATGGAAGTGCCCAGCCTAATGGTCGAATTGGAGCTGCAGCTGCCAGCTGCAACAGCGGTAGCCGCAGGAACACCGGATCCTTAAACCCACCAAGCACAGTCAGCGATTGAACCCGAATCCTCATGGATACTAGTTGGGTTTGTTATCACTGAGCCACAATGGAAACTCCTCTTTCTAGAAGCTTTGAAATGTTGAACGGTCTGGAGTTTTTATGATGGGAGTCACTGCATCTGAGGTTCATTTCCCCTTGTGTTTTTCTGCAAAAAAAAAAAAAAAAAAGGGATTTTGAAATAACTTGACCAGAGTTCCCGTTGTGGCTCAGTGGTAACGAACTCAATGAATATCCATGAGGACTCGGGTTCGATCCCTGGCCTCGCTCAGTGGGTTAAGGATCTGGCATTGCTGTGAGCTATGTTGTAGGTTGCAGATGTGGCTTGGATCTGGCGTGACTGTGGTATAGGCTGGCAGCTGCAGCGCCAATTCAACCCCTAACCTGGGAAATTCCCTGTACTACAGGTGTTACCCTAAAAAGACAATAAATAAATAAATAAAATAGCTAACAGGGTTATTAGTAAGAGGGATCAATGAAAGAAAAACAGTAGAGGTTCTAAATCGTCCTGGGTAGAGGAGGATTAAAAAAGGGATGTTAAGAGAGTTTCTGTCGTGGCTCAGCAATTAATGTACCTGCCTAGTAACCGTAAGGACGTGTGTTCCATCCCTGGCCCCGCTCAGTGGGTAAAGGATCCTGCTTTGCTCTGAGCTGTAGTTGCAGACAAGGCTCGGATCTGGCGTTGCTGCGGCTGTGGTGTAGGCCGGCAGCTACAGCTCCGATTTGATCCCTAGCCTGGGAACCTCCATATGCCTCGGTGCGGCCCTAAAAAAAGTAAAATAAAATAAAATAGAGAGACGTAAAAATGGAGTGTTAAAGTTCAATCCAGAGACAGCCTTGGGCAGCCTTGGTGGTGGCGCAGCGCTTGCGGAGCCCAGGGGAGCTGGCAGAGAGCAGAGGCGGAGGCGGAGAGAGGCATGCTGGGGTAATTACACCCAACAGGCTGAAAGGCACGTTTGCTCACCTCAGAGCTTCCTAAAAAGGAAGGAAGAAGTTGCGAAGTGTGGATTTCACTCCAGACTCTGGGACCCCACATGAGAACTGATTCGTGTCCCAACACTTGCCTCCTCCTGCTGCTGGGCTGGTTCAGGACAACGCTGCGGCAGAAGCCCTGGGTCTTTCCAACCAAATCACAACTCGACTGGCTTTTCAGCAGTCCCCAGCCTTCTCCCTTCAACTTCTGGGGCCCAAGAATCTTCTCTGATCAAAAATGAGTGTTCCTGTTGTGGCTCAGTGGGTTAAGGACCCGATGTTGTCTCTGTGATGGTGTAGGTTCGATCCCTGGCCTCGCTCAGTGGGTTGAGGATCCGGCATTGCCGTGAGCTGTGGTGTAGGTCGCAGATGCGGCTCGGATCCTGCATTGCTGTGGCTGTGGCTGTGGCTGTGGCTGGCAGCTGCAGCTCTGATTTGACTCCTAGCCTGGGAACTTCCATAGGCTGGGGATGCGGCTGTTTTAAAAAAAAAAAAAAAGGAAAAAAGAAAAAGAAAAAAAAAATGAGCCCTTGAGTTCTGCAGTTTCATTCCGAGATTTGATTTGGACCCTTTCTAGTTTTCCCATTGGCTTCCTAGAGAGCATATGCTATCAGCCATTTCAATTTTAAACATAAAGTAAATGGGAAAGCATATGTTGTCTCAGGAGTTCCCATCTTGGCTCAGTGGTAATGAACCCGACTAGTATCCATGAAGACGTGGTTTAATTCCTGGCCTTGCTCAGGGGGTTAAGGATCTGGCATCAGCATGAGCTGTGGTGTAGGTCTCAGACACAGCTCAGATCTGGTGTTGCTGTGGCTCTGGTGTAGGCCGGCAGCTACAGCTCCGATTCAACCCCTAGCCTAGGAACCTCCATATATAGCAGGTGCGTGGCCCTAAAAAGGCATAAAAAAAAAAGTATCGTCTCATCCTGGGAACTACTGCTTCATTTCCCAGTTAGAGACAGCTCTGTTTTGTCTCTTGTGACCTTCAGAGCCCCTTCGATGACGCAGCTCAGATGATACCCCAATCCACCTGACCTAAGGAGGACTCTGCCACTTAAAGCCGCTGTACCTGCCTCCGCCAGCAGTGCCAGCTGCCCTGGCACATGCTCTCTGCTGGAGCACCAAGTCCCAGCCTCCCACCTGCACAGCCTCCCGCTTGGCTGGGTCTTCACCCGGACCCTCCTAGCTTCTCCCAGCAGGGACTTGGCTCCTTGCTGTAGACTCTGTCCTGCCCTGCCTCTCCAGCCTCACCCCCCAGAGTCCCTGGCCAGGACTCTGGCTTCCTCTGAGCCCCTTCTTCCTCTCCATCAAGATAGAAGCTTCTAGCCAGCCTATGACAATGTCTCCTCCCTGCCGGCCTGTGGGCAGGACTGCAGCAGCCACCCTGACGTCAGAGGCGATGCTTAGACTGCTGAGGAACCGGTACACCCCGGCCTGTCTCACCAGAGCAGTTTCATGAACCTCAGTCCACTTGTGACCCAGAGCAGGGATTTTCAGACAATCTCTTGAGCCGTAGGGTCTTCTATTCAACTGAAATCTAATGCGGAAGGCTTCATTTGTAAGCCAGAGAGGGCCGATCTGCTGTAGCTAAAACAGGGTGGAGTTCCCGTTGTGGCTCAGAGGGTTAAGAACACGACTAGTATTCAAGTTTGACCTTGAAATCTTTGAGTCTGCTTCTGTCCCGCAAACAAGTTCTTTTGTGTCATTTTTAAAATTAGATTCCACATAGAAGTGATATCATATAATATTTGCCTTTGTCTGACTTGCTTTACTTAGTACGATAATCTCTAGGTCTATCCATGTTGCTGCGATCGGCCTTATTTCATTCCCTTTTGTGGGTGAGTAGTATTCCATTGCATAAATGTACCACTTCTTTATCCAGTCCTTATGTGGATGGACATTTAAGTTGCGTCTGTGCCTTGGCTATTGTGAATAGTGCTGCAATGAACACTGGGGTGCATGTATCTTTTCAAATTATGGTTTCCTCCAGATAGATGCCCAGGAGTGACACTGATAGGTCATATGTTAAAACCTAGAATTTATCAATGTCTGTATCCTCCCTAACAACTCAAAGCAAATAGCAGACTCTGGTACTTTCAAACTTTCTCCTTCTCTGAACACCATATTATCGCCCACATCTTAATTCAAGTTTATTTTCATCAAATTAACATTTCTTTCCTTTTTTCTCTTCCTCCCTTTTTTCCTTTCTGTACGTTCTCTTGTATTTATTTATTAAAAGGTATTTCATTAGGCTTTCTCATGATTGCCCTCTGCAGTGTATTACTTCATTATGGATTTAATTTTCTTCTTGTGGAGATGTATGCTTTAATGGTTCTTTCAGAAAACACCCGAGAGAGTATATTTTCTCTGTTCTTATTTCTCTGAAAAGGCTTTTATGTTGTCTTCATTCTTAGAGGACGGTAAGTGTGAACATTGAATTTCAAGTTCATAGTAATTTTACTTCAGTCTTTTAAAGATATTACTCAGTTTTTTTCTGGTATTTTTTTATTATTGTTTATGAGAAGTCTGCTATTGATAGTTCTTCTGTGGGCAATCAAATTTTTTCTCTCATAGCTTCTAGTGCTTTCTTTTTCTCCTCAAATTTCTGCAGTTTTAATATACCTATATAGGTAATTTTAAGTGTATTAATCCCTGGTGGACATTTTTATTCTGACTCACATCTTTCTTTTTTTCCTAGAAATATCCCCATGTTTAAAATTTGCATATTTTCTCTCCCCTACTTTCTTTTCTTTTTGGAAATCTGTTACTTAATTCTTATTCTATTCTCCATGTGTTTTAAATCTTTTTTTTTTTTTTTTTTGTCTTGCACATGTCTTTTTCTCTCTGTGCTATGCTCTGGGACATGTTCTCAGTTCTGAATTCTCACTCACTAATTTTTGCCTTAGCTGTATTTATAAATTAATGCATCTGTATTTTTCCTACAAAGCAATGATTGTTTTTCTTGATTTTGAGTACAATTTTTCTTCTTCAAAATAATTTCATATTCTTCTAAAATGTCAATTCATTTGATATAGGAGGTATTTCCATACATTAGGAACAGAAGGGAGGAGGCTTAGTATATACTCAATCCTTAATCTTCATTACTTGAATTACTGAGTACTTTGGATGATGGTAAATTTTATCTTTTCCTGAAATATTGTTGCAATGACCGTATTTTCCAGACTAAATACCAAATTTCATGGCCTGAAAAAGAGATTGTTTTATAAACTGTCAATTTATTTAAATGAAAGCGCATAAAGTATACAAGTAAATCACATTTAGCAATTTGCTGAAAATGATAGTTACATGAACCATAGTAATCCTGCCAAAGCTTGGACTGGAAAAGACACTGTGAGTAAACATTTCTGAATCTATATTTATGACTCAAGCAGCTACAAAGCCTAGGAGAGTCCTTCTTGTTCTGTAACATCGCTAGATGCAGGAAGTAGAGATGAAATGTAGATGCACCATGTGGAATATTTTGTGGAGTTTCTTTAAAAAATCTCCAAGTAAATTTTTCCCTAATGATTTGCTTCTTTCTGATCAAAGTGAGGTCCAGCAAAATACTGCAGTTATTGGACATTCCTCCGTTTATGGATGGCAATCCTAAAGGCGGATTTTGTTTGTGTTTGAGCACTGACCACATTTACAAACCTACAATTCATATATGTGAAATGCATGCTCCTTCATTAAAAAGAAAGTTTATAAAACATTTTATCATCATTTCCTCAAAGTCATTTTTATATGGTTATCAAGGCTGGATGTCAGTAATATAAATAGTTAAGCAAAGGGAAAGAGAATCCGATTTTTGTAAAAGGGGAAAGGGACCGCATTTTCTTGTTACTTTCAATACTCACGTTTGAAGAGTTTTGGCTATGAAGTCAGGGAATTATATTACACTTAAGAGCAAATATCACCTATAAATCTTCCTGTGTCTTCTTGGTTATTAATTAATGTGCTAATGATGCCAAGAAGTTTCTTAGCTGGAACTTGTGGCTTGAAGTAGCTGCTCTGGAGGAAAAAAAACAAAACAAAACAAAGCACCTTGGCCAGATTCCCTACATAGACCTAAAGACTTTAGTACTTACTATACAATACATGATTTGTCCTCATTTTTGGAAAGCTAATGCAATTAGTAATATGTGACTCATGTCACAATCATGTCACAAATCACAAAATCCCTGAGCACCTTTTCAAAAGGCCAATTGCAGAAATTGCAAAGCAGCAAAACAGAACATGCAGTGCTTTCAAAGTACCTAGGAAAACAGGCTCTTTCAAAAGTAAAATTAGTTACTGTTTAGTATTGTTACAAATGGGGCCCCTGCTTGTGGAACTTGCTTGGAGGGCTGTAGTGGAGTTATAATTGGCAACGCTCAGTCCTGTATGTCCCAAGAGAGTCCCGGGAACTCCTCACACCCCCCACCTCCCCCAAATAGTGAGCCGTTTGCATGTAAAACTCTAGGGGGCGTCTCCTGACACAAGGATGACTGTGCGCTAGTTACCTGCTCCGCCCGCTGAAAAAGGAAGAAAACCCACAAGCAGAGGGTGACATCATTGGAGCGAAGGTCTAAATGTTTTTTCTTACTGTATTTCAAGGTGGAGAAAAAATGGGCTGGAGAACGGTCCCTTTAAAAAGAATTAAAATTAGGCCTAGAGAAGAAAGACATCGATAATCACCTAACATTAGTCACTGGGATTTAATCCTTTCGTCACTAACAGGAGTCACTAGACCCCTACTGTCATCTCACCTGAACTTTTGAGTGTCTACGCAGTGAAGATCTACACTGTGGCTTTTTTTTTTTTTTGACTGTGCCCACAGGCATGTGGAAGTTCCCGGGCCAGGGATCGAACCTGTGCCACAACAGCTGCTATAGTAACAATGCCAGATCCTTAACTGCTGCACTATGGAAGAAGGCCCACAGTTGCTCTTTTCTTTCCAGATTCCCACCTGGGAATATTTCGGACAAACATCCAGGAATAAACCATTTCTTCTGGGACACGTCTGTGTTCCTCTTTTTATCCTGACTGAGGATAAAAGTTAAATGAAAGCAAGCACATGAGGTCCTGCTGTGCAGCACGGGGAGCTATATCCACGCACTCGGGACAGAACATCATGGAAGAAAAAGAATGTGGGAGTTTCCATCGTAGCGCAGGGGAAATGAATCCAACTAGGAACCATGAGGTTGCGGGTTCAATTCCTGGCCTCGCTCAGTGGGTTACGGATCCTGCATTGCGGTGAGCTGTGGTGTAGGTTGCCGATGAGGCTTGGATCTGGCATTGCGGTGGCTGTGACCGTGGCGTAGGCCTGCAGCTTATAGCTCTGATTCAACCTCTAGCCCAGAAACCTCCATATGCTGCGGGTACGGACCTAAAAAGACAACAACAACAAAAAGAATGCGTATCTATACGTATACACATTTAGATGTGACTGGGTCACTTTGCTGTACAGCAGAAATTGGCACAATATTGTGAATCAACTATACTGTAATCATAAAAAATAAAGTAAACATTTGTGAATCTTGAGCCAAAAAAAAATCCTCAAAATATATCAAGTAACAATCTTTTAGTAGTTTTTACTGTTTTCTGTATGTAACTCAACATATCCTTGCAAATTCCTTTAGCCCTTGAAAAGAAGATGTTTCAAGTCCTCTGCACTCATAGAAGGAAGCAGAAGTTTCCAGAAAAGAAACGATGTCTCAGAGGAAAACCAGAAGTCAGAGAAGGGGCTAGATATTGAAATCGAGTTTCGAATGCCCTGCAAACAGAGAAAGTTGAGAAAACAGCCCCCCCCCACGCAAAAAGATAGCAGTGACAATGCTGTTTGCAGTATCTGAGATACTGCAAATCAAAGGTGTGAAAATCAAAGGTGTGAAATCAAAGGTGTGAAAAACGGGCACACAGAAAATTAAAATTTCTTGCAGGAAAAAGGGAGTAACAAAAGATTATCAGAGTTGCTTCCTGCAGCCTTGAGAATTATGAGCATACCAAAAGCTCCTGATCCGAATTTTATGGTATTTTTTTCATCTAAATGGAATTCCTCCCCCCGCCCCCCGCTTTACTGTAAAACCAGACTTGAACTTCCTAGATGCATATTTTCTATGTTTTCCAAAACATGGGCTTGATGCAGACGGGGAGATTTGTGCTGCCAATACTGGGTGCAGCTGGATGATGGGAGGGTACCACTTCTGCTTCGGTTCCTTCCTTGACCCCGTGCCCTGAGCACCGAAAGGAGGGGGAGCCTTAAAGAACAACAGCCTTACGGTTTGACCCAAACCCTCCCACTCTGGGCTCCGGGTCCTCACCTCCAGCAGCATAATGCCTTCATTTAGTAAATACGTGCCTGGAAAGTTTTCCCAAGAGCCGCATTCAGCTCTGTCCATATTTTATAGTGGTGGCTTGTAGGATGGAGAGAGAATACACCAGGGACCCACCTGAATGAGGACTTTGAAAAACACTTCCGGAGCTCACATCTCATTTTGAAACGCGGATTTCGGGAATGAGGGCAAAGAATTAGGAAATCAACGGGATTAGTCAAATTCACAGCTCTCTTACTCCTTGTTTTTACAACACTTCAGGGTGTTTTGTCTCATTAAGAACCTGGCTGAGCCCCTTACTCCAAGAGTCCCGGTTTCCGACAGGAGAAACGTGTTCCATTTAAATTTTTGGCTCATTTGTTTGAAATGTTTCTTTAGCAATGCAAGCGTGAGCGTCAAATCGCCTCCCCCCGGGGAAATGAAGGAGCTGGCTTAGGGAGACATGGTGCTAAGAGCATCTTTGTTTCAAGTGCGTAAAATCTATAGATCCTTCCGTGTGCTAAGCATCGCACCCAATGGCATAGCCTTGCCTGGTTTGTATCAATATTGCCTTTTTTTTCCGTCTCCTTCTACTCCATTAACCAATGATCACAACAGCAAAGAACCTTAACACCAAAATGTAGAATCCTGCGCAACACTTAAGATGGGAGAAAGGGGAGGAGAGAGGAAGCAGGCAAGGCATGCTGATATAGGAGATCAGGTTTTACACATCCCATCGCCTGGTTCTGTTCAGTGTTGATATTTCGGCAAGACTCCTTCATAGGTGTCGGGGGGTCCTTTTAGACGCTTGTTTGTGATGTTAGCAGCCATAGTCATTGCTTAGACCCACTAAGTCAGCGTGGTTTTACAAGACGACAATATTCCATTACTTCTTCATTTATTACACAAAATACTTCTAAAAAAGAGAAACTGGGAGTTCCATTGTGGTTCAGCGGTAATGAAACTGTCTAGGATCTGTGAGGATGTGGGTTCAATCCCTGGCTTTGCTCAGTGGATTAAGTATCCGTCATTGCACTGAGCTGGGGTGTAGGTCGCAGATGCAGCTCGGATCCTGCATTGCTGCAGCTGTGGTGTAGGCAGGCAGCATCAGTGTCATCCGGGAGGCTTGTCGCCAGGATCTTGGTCACACTGCTGTTGAAACCCAGCCTCTGTCCACCGGTGCTAAATAAAAATGAGGAGACAGAGTTTGGGATGAAGGAGAAAAAAAAAAATAGCTTTATTGCTTTGCCAGGAAAAGGAGGCCACGGCAGGCTAATGCCCTAAAGACAGTGCCCTCTCTTGGGAGAGATTAGGATGTGGTTTTGTGATTTGTGAGTAGAAAATAGGGCCACAGGGGTTCCCGTTGTGGCTCAGCGGAAATGAATCCGACTAGGAACCATGAGGTTGCGGGTTTGATCCCTGGTCTTGCTCAGTGGGTTAAGGATCTGGTGTTGCCGTGAGCTGCAGTGTAGGTCGCAGACATGGCTCGGATCTGGAGTTGCTGTAGCTGTGGCATAGGCCGGCGGCTACAGCTCCGATTAGACCTCTAGCCTGGGAACCTCCACATGCTGCAGGTGCGGCCCTAAAATGACAAAAGACAAAAAAAAAAAAGGAAAAAAGAAAATAGGGGCATAGATAAGGATCAGGGTAGAGGCGGGTTTACATTCGTCTTCAAAACTGGCGTTTGGTGGCCCCGGACCGGTCCCAGAGCTCCCCCTCTCTGATTTCCATTTGTCGGGGGTCTTAGTTCTGCAGAAGAGCTCAAACCTAGAGCAGAGATCAGAGCCAATGGGCCCCTTTTCCAGGATTAATTGGAAGTAATTATCAATAACATACAGATGCCTCTTGCTGTTCTTCCTGGTGTTTGTCTTCCATGCTGAAGCACAGAACTTGAATACAAATTTCAGAGAAACCCTGGTTCAAAAATTTCCGGCCTTGTGGCGAGGGGCCCTTCGGGCGCTCCCCGCTCCGGAGGGTGAAAGGTCAGAAGCAGCTGCACATTTCCAATTACCTGACGGACGGGGTAAAACCCATTTACCAGTTGCAATCTTTTTGAATAGATGAGGCCCTCACCAGAGTCCTAATGAAAAATCAATATGATATATAATTAAATTCTTGTGATCACATATGCACCAGCCGGTCTCTTTAGCTTTTAGCCTGGGGCGGAGGAAGAATGCTGCTATTGATCAAGTCAGGAGCCCTCGGAGGCTGTCAATAGGAGACGTCTCCGGCCAGGGAGGGCCTGGTGGCCGCTCAGAGCCGGGCAGTGTCTGGACCCTACCTTTCCTCTCGTTTGCAGTGAGAGAGGAAGTTCACAGCATCCAGAATGTCATTTCAGCTTCCCTTGGCCTGCCTGCCTCCGAGGGCAAGACTCCTTTCAACAAGGTCCGGGAGTTCCCGCTGTGGTGCCGGGGGTTAAAGCTTCCTTGTTGTCTCTGCAGTGGCTCGGGTCGCTGCTGAGGGACAGGTTCGGTCCCCAGCTGGGTGCAGTGCATTAAGGATCTGGTGCTGTGGCAGCTGTGGCCCAGGTCACAGCTGTGACTCAGATTCAACCCCCGGCCCGGGGGTGTGAAATAAATCAGACAGAGGAAGACAAACGCTGTATGAGCTCACTAACAGGTGGAAACTAGAACACTGACCTCACAGCAACTAAGAGTAGAGGGGTGCTTCCCAGAGGCTCAGAGTGAGGGGCTGAGATGTGGATCAAAGGGCACAAACTTCCAGGTATAAGTGCAATGCCTTCTGGGATCTGAGGTACAGCACAGCAACTGTAGTTAAAGATACCGTATTTATTACACCATGCTCGAAAGTTAAGAGTAGATCTTAAATGTTCCCACCCTAGTAACAACAGCGTGGTAATTATGTGAGCTGAAGGGCGTGTTAGCTCCCCTTACTGTGGTAAGCGTTGTGCAACATGGAACGAATGATCAGCTTGTATGTCTTAAACGTACACCGTGTTGGGTATCAATAAAGCTGGCAAAAACTGGAATTCCCGCTATGGCTCAGTAAGTTAAGAACGCAGCATAGCATCTCTGACGATGCAGATTTGATCCCTGACCTGGCCCCAGGGGTTCAGGCTCCGGCATTGCTGTGGTGTGGTGTGGGCTAGGCCAGGAGCTGTGGCTCTGAGTAGACCCCTAGCCCGGGGCCTTCCAATATGCTGCAGGTGCGGTTATAAAAAGAAAAAAAAATGGCAAAAACTCCATAATATAAATTTATCATTCCATTATAAAAACCAAAGTTACATATATTCTGAACTTTACTCCTTGCAGCCATTCATTCTCGGTGCTCTTGAGGTCCCTGGCATCAACCGCAAGGGCCGGATGCGGATACTGAGTAAAGGAGACCATGCAGCATCTCTCCCCAGCTCTGCTCTCAGTTTTATCAGCAGCTTGAGACCGGCTGTGACGGGAATACGGGCATCGCGGAAATCAGAGACTGCTTCAAGTCACTAGAAGTCCACACCTTATGAACACGTACTGTGGACGTTTCCCTCTGAATGACCAGAGTTTTCACCTTGCGATGAAAGAACTCGCCAGACCTGACATCACTCCCGTTTCCAGCATCTCCCGCCTTCTCGAACCCGACTCAGTCTATCTTTTAGATGCCCAGCTATTCTCCTCCTTTCCAAACTCTTTCCCTTCCGAAGACTGGTCCACGGTCTCACCACTGACCGGTTTCTATGCCTCTGATTGCCCTGTGAGTCCTTGGGGGTGGGGTCAGTACACATTAGGTGCTAAATAAGGACTCAGCGATTAATTCAGGACTAGGATCCTGGCCCGGGAGAGGAAAGTGTTGCCAGTAGGAGTGGAAACAGCTAGTAAATAATATTTTCTGGAGTTCTCCCTGTGTAAGAATTCGACTTCAGTGGCTCAGGTCACTGTGGAGGAGAGGGTTTGACCCCTGCTCTGGGAACTTCCATTAAAAAAACCAAACAAAATAAAAACCAAAACCAAACAACAACCAACCAACCGCATTATTTTCACCTTCACTGTTATCCTCCGATGGAGCTAATATTTCCATATTCTTTGTGCTGTTTTGCTCACTCCCGTCGCAACTTGCAAGGTGAGTGGCTTAAGCTCTGCTTCACCGATGAGGAAGCTGGGGCGCGTGCCCAGACTCGGATAGCGAATAAATAGGAGGCAAAGCATCCTTCCATCCGTCCTCTTTCCAAGGGGAGGAATTTTCAGCGGACTTCACTGGAGGAAAATGTCGGAGGTCTCTCCCTGAGGAGCTCAGGTTCCTGGGGAACTGGCGATGAATGCTGGCGGAAGTTCAGTCTGCATCCAGAGGTCCCAGGATGGAACTTCCTTGTTATCCACATGAAGAGACCATGAAAGGAGGTGCAAGGATTTCCCCAGAGTCACAAGGTCCCTACAAGACTTTCTGTACCCCAGCTGTTTGCAACCAGGGGCTAAGTGTTGGGCCATCGGAAGTGAGGTCACTTGGTTTCGCCAAGTTGGGGGGGGTACCTACAGTGGTAATCACAGCCCTTGATTCCATGGGGCGGGGGCTTGACTAGAGGTGACATCCCCGCCCCCTCACAGTGGCAACAGGGCTTCACAGGGATTTCAGCTGTGTTGACTGAAGTGAGGGCTTGAATGGTCCTCATCTCTGGAATTACGCTGAGGCTATTGGGCTGGTCTCAAAATCAAGCAATACAAGTGGATCTTTTGGAGGACCCTTGACTGAAACCACCCGCCTTGGCAGGCATGATAATAGCCCCGGCAAGAGCGTCTCACAGCAGGAAGCCCTGCAGATGGACCAAGAGGAGGTGGGAGGGAGGGGTCAGTGGGAGGGAGGAGAGACCCAGCCTCCCAGGATCCTGGGTGCCGAAATCCAACTTTTTTTTTGCCTTTATGTAGAGCCGCGCTTGTGGCATATGGAGGTTCCCAGGCTAGGGGTCTAACAGGAGCTGCAGCCGCCGGCCTGCACCACAGCCACAGCAACGCGGGATCCGAGCCGCGTCTGCAACCTACACCACAGCTCATGGCAACGCCGGATCCTTAACCCACTGAGCAAGGCCAGGGATCGAACCCGCAACCTCATGGTTCTTAGTCGGATTTGTTAACCACTGAGCCACGAAGGGAACTCCCGAAATCCATCTTGGCTGAGAGGTGTCCGCGCCACCAGGAAGGACCCTGAGCCAGACCAAGTATGGACCGAGCAAGACGACTGGCCAGAGACAACCCGGAAACTAACCCCATTCCTGTAAAACCAGAGACTTCGAGCCACGTGGCAGAGCAGGTCTCCTGGGTTCCCTCCCTCTGCTGCTCTCCCCCGACCCCACCCTGGGCACCCTTCCCAATAAAGTCTTTTGCTTTGTCAGCCCGTGTCTCCTTGGACAAGACGAGAGCCTACGCTTGGGTCCTGGAAGGGGTCCCCCTTCCTGCAACAGACCCAGAGTCCTCTCAGGCTCATTCGATCTTCAAATTTGCTTCTCTTCTGCTGCGTTTGGATCCTGTCTGAGCGGAGCAGTCAAGGTCCGCGGCTGCCGAGATCACAGGGACATACGTTCTGCCCTTGGCTTTGGCTCTTCTCTGCTCTTGCCCTAGGCCAGTGGTTTTGCTTCCCTCGGTTTCTTCTTTTGCATGACAGCGATGATGCTGGGATTAAAGGATAAAGTATGCAAAGAGCCTACGCCAGCGCCCAGGTCCTGGCTGGAGTGTATCAGGTTTAGGAGGTTTTCTTCCAGGTCAGGGCCCTTCAGCGGGGTTCTAGCTCGCCCCCCCCCCCCGCCATGTCATTCTTCCCACCAGTTCCAAACAGGGCTGCTCGCCTATGGTCAGGGAGTGTAACCCAAAGCAGGCCTGTTTGCCAGCTCAGGCCTGGGGCTGCGGTGAAGTTGCAGTTCCTTTCGTGGAGCCCTTGTGTGTGCGTGTGCGTGCGTGCGTGCGTGCGTGCGTGTGTGTGTGTGTGTGAGAGAGAGAGAGAGAAAGAGAGACAGAGAGAGTGTGTGACAGGGTGTGCCCAGCTCTTAAAGTGCTTTGATGAAAATGCCTTTGTGCTAAAAGCTCTATAAATACTAGGAGCAGACCTGGGCGTGATGTTTCCAGAATACACCCAAGGTTAGCCGGCATCAAAGGCTCAGGTCATAGAAGAGTTGGAAATGGAGGCCATTTGCCAATTCAGTGATTCTCCAAAGCAGTGATGGCTTTTTTTCTCGGCTGCCACTTCTTGACTCACTTGACTTAAATGGTACAAGGCCCATCTTGTGTCTCCAGAGCTTCACAAACCTGCATCTTTTCAAAGAACTGCCAATTATATATACTGCCTCTGTATACACCCACCTCTGCCCCACTCAACACACCCACCAACCAACACCGCCCAACAGCACCCCCTGGTGGCAAGTGAGAGTGTCTCTGATCCCATATGTCTGCCATCTCCATCCTTTAGTAGAAACATGCTCATTCATTCACTCAACAACCCCCCTTTTCTCTCTCTTTCCCTTTTTTTTTTTTTAGGGCCGCACCCATGGCATATGGAAGCTTCCAGGCTAAGGGCTGAATTGGAGCTGCAGCTCCCGGCCTACATCACAGCCACAGCCACAGCCACGCAGGACCCTACACCACAGCTCATGGGAAGATGGATCCTTACCCACTGATTGAGGGCAGGGATCGAACTCGAACCCTCATGGAGACTAGTTGGGTTCATTTCTGCTGAACAATGGCAACTCCCCACCCGCCCCTTAAAATTTTTTTTTGGCTACACTTGATGCATATGGAAGTACCTGGACCAGGGAGTGAGTCTGAGCCACGGCTGCAGCAATACCAGATCCTTAACCCACTGCACTGGGCTGGAGATTGAACCCGTACCGCTGCAGAGACAACTCTGGATCCTTAACTCTCTGAGCCACAGGGGGAACTCCACATTCAACCCCTTTTTATTGGTTAACTACTGTGCACCAGATACAGATACTGGACAGACCGATATGAACAGATGGGTTCCTGCCTTCCAGGAGTCATACCTCTGTCACAGCTCAGTGAGGAAACAGATAAATAAATGATTATAAATTTAAAGTGATGGGGCCATAACAGATGCGTACCCAGGATGTTCGGAAAGGAATCAGAAGCCTATTTAATTGAAGCCAAGGAAGTGAAGGCTTCAGGGCTTGTCATTTGCATGGGGCCCTAACAATGTGTTCATAGGGTCATATATTTTTACAAAATTTCCAAAAGGAAACTGTTCGAAAAGCACCACTTAAAATGACTTTTCTTTGGAGTTTCTGTTGTGGCTCAGTGGTAATGAACACAACTAGCATCCATGAAGATGCAGGTTCGACCCCTGGCCTCGCTCAGTGGGCTAAGGATCCAGCGTTGCTGTGAGCTGCAGTGTAGGTCACAAATGTAGCTTGGAGGATCTGGGGTGGCTGTGGCTGTGGCGTAGGCAAGCAGCTCCGATTCGACCCCTAGCCTGAAAAGTTCCCTATGTGACACGTTCGACCCTAAAAAAACAAAAAACAAAAAAAAAGGCAAAAAAATTTTTCTCGTCTATCAGACTTTTCTTCTCCTCCCTGTCGGATTTCTCCTTGTCTTAGGTAGCGTGGAAGCAGCCAAGGGCATTTTTGGAAATGGCTGAGCAATGGAGGAGTTTGGGATTCTTTTTGTTTGGATTTCCTGAGATGTTTTTATGGGGCTAAGAGTCGAGTTATTCTTAGTGCTCGTCACGCAGGAATGGCTTCCAAAAATACTCACGTCGCCACCGTTGTGACTCACTGTGCTGTGACCTACAGCTCCATGATCGGAGGTTCTATCACAATTTAAACACGTCTCCAGGCTCCAAATACCAGGACTGTGTGAGTAACAGAGGAGAAATGTGGTTTAAACAGATGGTCCCAGAAGCTGGTCTGGGGAAAGCTTTTCAGGTTATCAGACTGTTTTGTCTGTGGGGTGTAAGCAGAGGGCTGGGTTATAGGAAAACTTGAGGGCTTTCACCAGATTTGGACAGCCCTTTTAGAATTTGGTGGGACATTCCCAGGGCAGCGCTGTGAGGCCGAAAGAAATGTTTTCTAACAATCCGTGATAGAAACCAAATTGCCATCAACTCTGCAGAGGAAAGTGACTGGATCTTACTTTCCATCCTCTGTGTAAAAAATAGAAGATATACAAAAATGCCTTATAAAGAACAGATGTGTGGGTGCCAAGGGGGAGGGGGTGGGGGAGGGAAGTAGTGGGACTTCGGGGTTAGCAGATGCTAACTATTATACACAGGCTGGAGAAACAAGGTCCTACTGTCTAGCCCAGGGAACTATATTCAATCTCCTGTGATAAATCATAATGGAAAAGAATATGAAAATACATACATATATATTAATATATATATATTATATATATATAAAACTGAATCATTTTGCTGTCTGCAGAAATTAACACAATGTGTGAATTGACTAAAAATGTCTTTTTCCTTTTTTTTTTTAGTGCCACACCTGAGACATATGGAGGTTCCCAGGCTAGGGGTCTAACAGGAGCTGTAGCCGCCGGCCTACACCACAGCCACAGCAACGCGGGATCCGAGCCTCGTCTGCGACCTACATCCTGCACTGGATCCTTAACCTACTGAGGAAAGCCAGGGATCGAACCCACGTCCTCATGGATGCTAGTCGGGTTCGTTAACCGCTGAGCCACGACGGGAACTCCTAAAAATGTGAGTAGGCAGCTAAAACGCAGAGGGAAGTAAGGTACTGTAAACAATTACTATTACAAAAAATAGTGTCCTATTTGTGACATTTATCAGCTGGAGATGACACAATCTACTGTGATTGCCTTTCTCATTCTAAATAAAATTTTCATTTCACACCTAATTTTCTTTTTCTTTTCCTTTTACAGCAGTACATGCAGCATACGGAAGTTCCGAGGCTGGGGACTGAATCAGCTGTAGCTGCCAGCCTACACCACGGCCACGGCGAGAATACATACATCATGTATATATTGTATACATGCGCTGTGTATATCTATATGCACAATGTGGATGCAATATACATACGCACTGTATACATACATACACACAAATGCAGTTGTAGGAAACGACTTCTCATCAGTGTTTCTAGAGTCACCACCACTGTGGTTGGTAGTTTCTACTTCCACGTTGCTTGGTTTTCATCATAGCCATGGACTTAATGAAAACAAATCTTTCGCAGAGACTGAGATCAATTTCTCTACCTTCCCAGAGTTTGATTGACTTCTCGACTGAGCGCGTTTGCAGGGATAGTCAGATGACTTTCCAGGGCTCCTCTAGAGGATGGAGAAGCTGAAGAGGGATAGGGAAGAGGTGCTAATGTGAAGCTCCGCCTCCACGTGGCAGGAAGGACGTGTCTGGGGCGTCGCAGACTGTACCCCTCAGTGAATAACCAGAGGCATTCTGTACTCTGCAGAACTTGCAAACGGCTTTTTGACCACGTCCAGGTTGCTTTCTAAGGCTTCTTTCAGCTTTAAAAGCGTAAGATGCTAAATATAGTGCTGGCTTTGTCACGTGATCAGATGCACAGTGGCAGCATTCCTATCAAAGTCTTTACTTTGAGCCCAAGCCTAGAGGTTTGTTGAAATATCAACTTGCTGATGAACATTTTTCTGGTTCTTCAAAGGACATTCTCTTCCCTTCCTTTTGAACTTACAAGTTGAACATATTTCATACGGAGTGTTCGGTAAAGAATGTCTCCCAAGAGGGTCCTGGCTTTCACGACTTGAGGAAATCCTGCAGTTGAAACTCCATGCGGTTCTTACCAGATACTTTTTCAAGTCCCTAAATGGGGAGTGTAAAACATCTTTAAGAAAGTTTTGATGAAAATCTCGAGATAGTATTCTGTTAGGTACAACTATGCCATCTCTTGCAACTGCTGTAGTCTTTGCATTCTCTTCTAAATTAATTTTCTCAGAGACTTGCTTTTCTGTAAGTGACTTTACATATATTTGCGCCCGTTAGAATTTCTTTTACTTTTCTTTATTTGGCTGAAGTGTCCATTTCCGTGACATTTTTAAGAAGCTTTCTCGAAGGCTGAAATGCTTCTTCTATTCGAGTAAGAGGTGAATATTCATGCATTCAGGCTTTTCCACACTGCTCACTTGCTAAACCGGCTCCCTGGTCTCTTATCTTACCTGAAGTGGGTCTGTGGTGCTTGGTTTCAGTCCGTCTGTGCAGCCTGGCTGAGGCCGTCTGGCTGCACTTTGGGCTTTTTTCTTCCCACGCCTGTGTCCTCTGTTTATATGTACTTGGAAACACTGTACGTCATTGATTCTTGCTGTGGGGTTCCATCACCTCTTTGCATACTGACTCTAAAAGGGACTTGCTCAAATCATTTTCCAGGATAAATGCCATGAAGACCCGGGTCGCTTAAACATCTCCTGCCTGTGTACATTTTCAAGCATTGACAACGGCCAACCTATGGACATACTGTTGTCATTGGGTCAATGGTTTAGCCATTCTCGGGGGTCATCTGGTCTACCAAGTAAGCCGGGGAGATTTTTTTTCTTTTTCTTTTTTTGCTTTTTAGGGCCACACCCGTGGCATATGGAGGTTCCCAGGCTAAGGGTCAAATCAGAGCTACAACAGCCGGCCTATGCCACGGCCACAGCAACACGGGATCCGAGCCATATCTGCAACCTACACCAGAGCTCACGGCAACACCAGACCCTTAACCCACTGAGCGAGGCCAGGGATGGAACCTGCAACCTCATGGTTCCTAGCCAGATTCTTTTCTGCTGTGCCACAATGGGAACTTCAGGGGGAGATTTTTTTTAAAACCATGTATTTGCTTTGATATTTCATTACATGAGATCCTAGGTTGAGCAACTTGAGCTGCTGCGGCTTCTTTACGGCAAGATGGAAAATTTCCACATTTTCCTGTTATTAATCCCAGTAAGATTAACAACAACAACAAAGGCCAAACAGTTTATAATCTATGAGAATGAGGTCTCAGGAGTTGGGTATCTTTGCAGCGTTGCAGCCCTCTGTGTTTCTTCACCCCAGGACCATTTGCAAGCACATACTTCATCTGAGAGTCTTTGCAACTTTAACCCCCAAATAACTCGCATTTTGTAAATGCTCCCTTCCTCAAGAATGTGTTCACTCAACAAATATTTACTGCTGGTCCACTCTGTGGGAAGCACCGGGCTTGCCCTGGGCGCATAGATGTCTACACTCGAGGTTTGTGTCCTTAGAGAGCTTGCAAAATTACCAAAGGGGAAAAAAAAAGAAAAGAAAAATGTAATTGAGGGGCTATTTGCATACAAACACTAAGAGCACAAACTTGGGCAAATTTAATAACAGTGCCCCTCAAGTTAATAGTAAACAGCTTTCCAGCCCCGAGGGCTTTGTGCCCCTGCTGGGTCTGGATAAGTGATTTTAGCACAAAATGTTGGATTAGAAGAAATTCATTTATGGTTTACGTGGGTTATAAGAAAAATGGGAGTGCCGTTAGCATGTCTAGTCTAAACTCAGAAAAACCTCTGAGCCTTTTCCATTCAGTAAAGAAGTGACTTTTCTGTTTGTGGCTTTTGGGACCATACAGACACAGACTGAGAAGACCAGGCTGCCTGGTTTGCGGCCCTGTTGGTCTTGAATCTTTTCAAGGAGCTGAGTGATGAACCCTGGAAACAGAGACACCGTTCATGGTGAGAAGCTCCTTGGCTCCTACGTGGTTTTGTTTTGAAGACTAGTCAGAAATCCAGAGATAATTGCATCGATCTTTAGATCAAAAGTCACCAAGAGGGAACTAAAGGAACCTCATTCTCTTGGTCTTGCCAGATGTTGGCTGGATTCTTACTGGGCTGAAGTGCTCCTTTGTCTAGCATTTGTGGGTTTTTCCTTATTGTTTTCCCCTGTTCTTCTCAGAAGTGGAATGTGGGTAGGTAATTCTTAGGTCCACATTTATTTTCAGAAACAAACATGAGACTGTAAAAGACACAGCAGAGTTCCTGTCATGGCACAGCAGAAACGAATCTGTGTTTCCAATTTCTCTTTTTCAATACCATGATTTTGTACCCTTTTTCCCTAAATATGGGATAGCCCTCATAGCCTCCCAAATCATCTACAGAGGGCATGATCATTTAAACAATTTAAAAAATTGAAGCATCTTGTTGCTTAAAGTCACATCTTTTGAAAAACTTGTAGGGCTCACTGTATTTTCAAATATTTATTGCCCATCTGTGTATTTTTGTGAATTTCCCTTTTTTTTTCCTTTTTGGACCACTCTGCAGCATATGGAGCTCCTGGGCCAGAGATCACACTGGAACCCTGGTTGCAACTTGCATTGCAGCTGTGACAACGCTGGATCCTTTAACCCACTGCACAGGCTGGGGATCAAACCTGTGTCCTAGCGCTGTGGAGATGCCACTGATCCTGGTGTGCCACAGCGGGAACTCCTGAATTCTCCTTTTTAGATTTTTTGCCTAAATGGTGAAGACAGGTGAATTTTTTCCCCCAATGAATTATAAGGGCTTTAAAAATTCTACTGCAAAATTGACCTGTCATGAAAAAATTTGACTTTTTTCCTCTGCCCTTGAATTGTATTGATAGTATGGTTTTTCTTTTTCTTTTTTTTTGGACACATAGAAAATTTTAACTCTAATGTTGTTTGAACTGTTCCAGTATCCCAGAAGAAATAAAATGTCAGCCACTTTCTCTGTCCCGAAGACACCTAAAATCCAGTTGTGGAAATAAGAGGTATACAGGTATAGGACAAAGGATACAGTGTTTAAAGCAGCAGCGTGTTATGGGAAGACGTGGGGTTCTCAGAAGATGAGGCCATTGCTTGCTCAGTTTGGAAAAAGCCCCTTAGATGATGTTCGTTGACATGGTCCTTCTCCCAGGGGGAGAAGCACAGATTTAACTGTAAGGCTGGGAGTTCCCATTGTGGCTCAGCAGAAACGAATCTGACGAGTACCCACAAGGATGCAGGTTCGATCCCTGGCCTTGATCAGTGGGTTAAGGATCTGGCATTGCCGCGAGCTGTGGTATAGGTCTCAGACACGGCTCGGATCCGAGTTTCTGTGTCTGCGGTGTAGGCTGGCAGCTGTACCTCCGATTAGACCCCTAGCCTGGGGACCTCCAGATGCCGCAGGTGCGGCCCTAAAGAGCAAAAGAAAAAAAGAGAAAAGAAAAACGAAAAGAAAAGTACATGCCAAGGTCCTGATGCAGGAAGAAGAAGGAAGTAGCTCGGCATGTTTAAGGAAAAGGGAAGAAGGGAAGGAAGATGTGAGGTGAAGTCAGAGCGGCAGGTGGGTCCCCAATCTTGTAGGGAGCAGGGTGGATGGATTTCATTCCAGGTAAAATGGAAAATCATCTCTGTCCTTGTTCCACAGAGTGGGACCGTGGACCAGGAGAACGGCATCGCCTGGGAGAACGGCCTCCACTTCCTCACCTGATCAGAGCCTGTATTTTAATGAGATCCCTAGTCGTGTTTAGTCTGCTCACGCTGCCATCGTAAAACACCAGAGACTGGGCGCCTTAAACACCCTGAATGCATTTTCTCCCACGGTTCTAGAAGCTGGAGATCCAAGATCAGGGTGCCAGTGTGGTCGGGTTCTCGTGACAGCCTCTTCCTGGCTAGTGGATGGCCTTGACGTTGCATGTGGATGGAAAGAGGAAGAGGGAGAGAGCTCTCTCTTCCTCTTCTTACAAGTCCACAGTCCTATTGGATCAGAGCCCCAATCTTTTTTTTTTTTTTTTTTGGTGGTGCCCGTGGCATGTGGAAGTTCCCAGGCTAGGGATCAAACCTGCATCATAGCAGTGACTAGAGCCACAGCAGTGACAACCCCAGATCTTTAACCTTTAGGCCACCAGGGAACAACAGGACCCCGATTTCATGACCTCATTTAACCTTATTTATCTCTTAAGGACTATTTCTGGATACAGTTCCATTGGAGGTTAAGGCTGCAACATATGAGTTTCTGAGGGACCTGATTTCATCCATAGCATGGACCTTGCTTTTGAGCATCATTGATCCCATACTAGTAATTCTCAAACTTTAGCATACATGGGAATCACAAGCAGGATGTGATGAAATCCAGATTCTTGGGCCCCCAGGGATTCTTGCTGGGTTGATGCTAAATCTGATTTAATAGGTCCGCTCAAGCATTTGCATGCCTTTCTTTCCTTCTTTCTTCCTTCCTTTCTTTCTTTCCCTCTTTCTCCTTCCCCCTTCCTTCCTTCCTTCCTCCCTCCCTCCCTCCCTCCCTCCCTTCCTTCCTTCCTTCCTTCCTTCTTTCCTTCCTTCCCCCTTTCTTCCTTCCTTCCTTCCTTCCTTTTCTTGCCTCACCCGCAGCATGTCGAGGTTCCCAGGCTAAGGGTCGAATTCTGAGTAGCCCACGTCACAGCCACAGCAATGCCAGATCTGAGCTGCACGTCTGAGACCTACATCGGAGCTCACAGCAACACTAGATCTTTAACCCATTGAGCAAGGCCAGGGATTGAACCTGCATCCTCATGGATACTAGTCCATGAGGTGCATTACCGCTGAGCCACAACGGGAACTCCAGCATTTGCATTTCTAACTCGCTACTGGGCAAAGCTGGTACAGATCCATGGGCTAGTCTGGAGCACTGAGTTAGACGATATATTTAGGGAGCCGGGCTTTCAAGAATTAAAATATCGTAAAATAATCCAAACTAAATCTTAATAAAAAAATAATTCAGGAGCTCTGAAGACTTCAGATTTCAAAGTGGCAGAGGATTTTTAAACATCACTTGTTTGTAAAAATAATACAGACGTTTAAATATTTTTCTGTTAACGTTGTTGTTATTCTGGCTGAAGATAGTTTCCCTTTTCCTTTGCTTTGATATCCTGAAAGTGTTTTGCAGCCTTTTGTTAACCCTCCACTTGACTCCAGGGAGAATTGTAAAGTAAAAAATTAAATATAGAGAACAGCAGGCTTGAGATACAGAGAAATCAGTGCCCTGTATGAGTCAACGGCAGAGCAGAAAGCAGGAAGATTAGCTCCTGTCTTGGCGCAGTGGTTAACGAATCCGACTAGGAACCATGAGATTGCGGGTTCGATCCCGCCTTGCTCAGTGGACTAAGGATCCGGCGTTGCCGTGAGCTATGGTGTAGGTCACAGACATGGCTTGGATCCCGCATTGCTGTGGCTGTGGTGTAGGCCGGCAGCTGTAGCTCTGATTTGACCCCCTAGCCTGGGAACCTCCATATGCCGTGGGTGCGGCCCTGGGGGGGAAAAAAAAGGCAGGAAGAGGGGCCTGCTGAACAGAAGTCTGTCCCCATCTGGAAACATCAGGGGAGTGAGTAAAGCTCTGTGCAGCTTTTTAGTTAAGCAATGAACTTCGCACGTCCATTACCGCATTGACATAAAGTCTCCTTGTTAATATTGAGAGTCGGTGAAAATTGACAGAATCTTGGCTCTCAGGTTTCTGAAACGGTGCTAATCAACCCAAATGAGGATGCTTACAGATCAGTTGTGATTCCTTCTGGGCATTCGCAGCAGTTAACTTAGGACAGTCCTTCAAACCCGGAACGTGGTGAAGTTTAGCGACAATGCAGTAATGAATTATAAAAGTTGTATTGTTTCTACCATACCGCCACTTCATCTAATTATGTCTGGTATAAACCCCAGTGGAAACAATGCATATTTTGTTATGAAACTCCAGCCAGAAACACTGGACCTCAGACAAAAAAGGAAACACTGGCAAAGCTTGCAGTATAAAACTGTGGCGTGTATATTCCCACATACGTAAAACAAAGAATTAAAATGTCATGCCAAGAGCACATAATTTAATATATGTACATTTTCTATTAGAACTAAACTTGTTTTGGGGATAACAATGCCCTCCCCCCCTGCCATGATTCAGAAAGATTCTTTCAATAATTGGAAGATACAACTCAGGAGTTCCTGTCCTGTATACACACACACACACACACACACACACACACACACACACACTCTTCAGGATGGGAACTACATGTGTGTATATATATATCACTTCAAAATCCCCCTAGAAAAATGTTTAAGAGCAAAGATGATGTAGTTTCAGACAATAAAGAGCATTCTTGGAATTCCTGTCACGGCTCAGTGGAAACGAATCTGACTAGTGCTCATGAGGATGCAGGTTCGATCCCTGGCCTTGCTCAGTGGTGTGGTAAGGATCTGGTGTTGCTGTGTCTGTGGTGTAGATCTGGCAGCTACAGCTCCGATTCGACCCCTGGCCTGGGAACCTCCATATGCCACAGGTGCATCCCTAAAAAGATTAAAAAAAAAAAAGGCATGCCTTTACATAAATATGATTATGAGGGTGCTATCAACTAGTTCATTTTAATGAACTCTACCTTCCCAGGGTGAAACTGTGCATTTTGAAGGTGATCAGAAGAGAGAGAACCATAAAAGTCACAGAGAAGTTTCTTTTCATGACAGTTTTTTTCTTACTGTTAGTTTTTTTTTTGAAGACCACACCTGAGACATAGATAGGGAAGTTCCCAGGCTAGGGGTCAAATCAGAGCTGCAGCTGCAGCCTAAGCCACAGCCACAGCAACACTAGATCCTTACCTCACCACTGAGCGAGGCCAGGGTTCGAACCTGCATCTTCAAGGAGACTGTGTCCAATTCTTAACTCACTGAGCCACGGTGGGAACTCCTAGGGTTAAACTTTTTATTTGGAGATAATTATAGATTCACATGCAATTGACAGCAATAATACAAAGCAATCACAGATGTTGTATCCTGTTATTCTCAATGTTAGCTTCTTATAAAAGTGTTATGTGCATTACAGTTTTATAAACTGTATGTACATTATCACCACCAGGATATTGGCTCTCAGCATAATTCTCCAGAGTGTTTTGTGTTTTCATAGCCGATTCCTTTTTTAGCCACATGATGTCCCATGGTGTGGATGGACCATAGTTTAATCACCCACCCACTGAAGGTCATCTGGATGGTTTGCAGTTTGGGGCCATCATGAATAAGGTTGCCGTAAACACTCGTGTTCAGGTTTTTGTGGGCACACAAGCCTTCATTTTCTGGGCTCAATGCCTAGGAGTACAGTGGCTGGGTCATATAGTAGCAGTACATTTAGATTTTCAAGAAACTACCAAATTGTTTTAGTGGGGAAGGAGTGTAAATTAGGAGTTTGGGATTAACAGATACTCACTACTATATATAAAAGAGATAAGCAACAAAGACCTACTGTATATATAGCACAGGGAACTATATTTAGTATTTTATAATAACCTGTAAGGAAAAGAATCTGAAGAAAAATATATATATGTGTATGTATAACTGAATCGCTATGCTTTAAACCTGAAACTAATACGACATTGTAAATATACAATGTTGTACAAAATTGTACCACAAAAAAATTGTACAACATTGTAAATTGAAACTGATACAGCATTGTAAATCACTTATACTTCCATGAAAAAAAAAACAACAAAAAAACGAATTTTCAGAGTGGCTGGACCATTTCACATTTCCACCAGCAGTACATGTCAGTTTCCCTGCATCCTTGCCAGCATTTAGTGTGGTGACTATTTTTCGTTTTAGCCATACTGATGGAGGGGTGGTGATATCTCATTATGGCTAAAATTGCATTTCCCCAGTGGCTGCTGACATTGAAATCTTCCCATAGGCCTATCTGCCATCTGTATCTTCATTGGAATGTCTGTGTGTGCGCTTTGGCCATGTTCTAATTGGACTGTTTGCTCTTTCACTGTTGAGGCTTAGAAGTTCTATGTGTATTTTAAATACTTGTCTTTTATTTGATACGTGTTTGAAAATATTATCTCCTACTCTCTAGCTTGTCTTTCCATCTTAACAGAGTCTTTTGCAAAGAAGACGTTTTAGTTTTGACGAAATGCGATTTATTAACATTTTATGTTACGAATCATGCATTTGCTGCTGAGTCCAAGAACTCTTTGTCTAGCCCTAGACCTTGAAGATTTTTTCCTGTGTTTTTTTTTTTTTTTCCTGAAAGTTCTATAGTTTTACATTTAGGTCCATTTTGAGCTGATTTTTGTACAGAATGTTCGACTTAGTTTTGAGGTTCATTTTCCCCTACGGATGTCCCATTGAGCCGGCATCATCGGCTGTGAAGCTTATTCTTCCCTCATTGCCTTGCTTTTGCAATTCTGTCAAAATCGATTAGGGATATTTGTGTGGGTCTATTTCTGGGTTCTCTATTCTGTTCCCTTGACCTATGTGTCTATCTCTCTTGACAACACCACAAGGTCTTAATTACTGTAGCTGTAAGGTAAGTCTTGAAAACGAATAGACTAATCCTGCCTAGCTTTTGCTTTTTGTTCAGACTTGTTTTAGCTACTCTATTTTCTTTGTCTTGTCGTATGCATTTTAGAATAATTTTGTCTCTATCTACAAAAAATCCTGCTGGGATTTCGATAAAAATGGCATTAAATTGTATGTCAGTTTGGGAGGACTGGCATCTTTGCTAGGCTGGGCTTCCAAACCACAGACACATAGTATCTCTCCATTTATTTAGATCTTGTTTGATTTCTCTCATCGGCACTGTGTAGTGTTCAGCGGACGAAGTCTTGTACAAGTTTTGGTTAGATTTATACCTAAGTATTTTTTTGAGCAATTATAATTGGTATTATATTTTAAATTTCTGTGTCCGTGTGTTCATTGCTCATTTACAGAAATACATTTTTTTCCTGTTTCTCTTGTATCCTGTGCTTTGCTGATCTTATCTACGCGTTCTAGAAGTCTCTTTTGTTGTTGTTTTTATAGATTGTTTAGGATTTTCCATCAGACAGTCATGTCATCTTCAAATAAAGTCATTATTTTCCTTTCTAATCTGTATGGCTTTTATTTCTTTTTCTTGCCTTATTGTTGTGGTTAGAGCTTCTAGCACTGTGTTGATAAAAAAGTGGTGGCAATAGATATCTTGTCTTGCTCCTGATCTCAGGAGGGACGTCTTTTGAAATTAAGTAAATTATACATAAGTTTTTATAGATGCTCTTTATCAAGTTGTGAAAGTTCCCCTCTAAGATATGTGTTTTTATTAACAAATTGAACAATTCAGGTTATATTAACATCACAGGATTTTTGCTTTCTCTTTAAATTTTCACCCTTCCTTCCTTCCCTCCTCCCTCCCTCCTTCCCTCTCTCTTTCTGTCTTTTCTTTCTTCCTTCTGTTTTGACTGATGGTGGTTGGAATAAAAGTGAATGGAGACAAAGATGAGAACTTCAGGAAGTTCTCATCCCCTCATTTATGAACTCAACTTCATCATTTATAAAACAGCATAATTAAGAAATGCCAAGTGTTGGCTTCATAACGCTGCTTACATTCTGCTCCTCTGTAGACTGTGTTCTAGAATGCTCCAAAAAGCAGTGTAAAGATATCACCTCTGCTCCCTTTCACAGGGTGAACCCTGTTTTATACTTGCAAGCCGGTCTAAGGGCCAAGTTATAGGATCGATTCAAATGTCGTGATCGTATCTCAAGCAGTCAAAGAGAAATTGGTGAAGGCAAGACAGGGTTTACAGCAAACGACTACAGGAAATCTTACCTGGATCTTCTCAGGTTATCATTTTACTCTGTAAGATTTCATTAGCTAATTGTTATGGAGACAATGAAGGAGTTGATTCCAAAACAGTCAATTACTTAGTCCAATTTGGGTAATAAAAACATTCTATGAAGTGAACTACAGTTTACTTTGAAAGGAAATTGTGTCTCCCTGGAGGCTGTTAAATGGTTGGGGGAAAAATGCTTCTATTATTCGCCTCTTTGTTGCAACATTATATGTTGGAAAAATACACTTAATTACATTGGGTTGGCTCTAAATATTTTCTGGTGCAAACTGCAAAAATATTAACCAAGAAATGTTTGCATGTGAGGGTTGTACAGACGAGGGACCCAGACCCCGGGGAGGAGGGAGGATGCTCCCAGTGTGAACCCAGAGTGTAGACCTGAGAGCCTCCATCTCTCTCTCGCTCTCTTTTTTTCTTTCTTTCTTTTTTTCTTTAGGGCTGAACCTGCAGCATATGGAAGCTTACAAGGCAGGGACTGAATCATAGCTGCAGCTGCCGGCCTATGTCACAGTCACAGCAATGGAGAATCCAAGCTGCATTTGCAACCTGTACCAACGCAGCTTGCAGCAGCGCCAGATCCTTAACCCATAGAACGCACATGCTCACGGATACTACTCTGGTTCTTAACCTGATGAGCCACAACGGGAACGCCTGACTCCTGTTTTTCAGTAGCAAAAACGCATATTCTAACTCAACAGTTATTCTAGAGACCATAACATTTAAGCTTCCACTTTCAAAACTTTTTGAATGCTTTCAGGAAGGCCTGCTGCCAATGAGTCATCGTCAAAACCATGTGTTTGGGAGGCCTCGGGTCTTTGAAACGTTTGTTTTGCCCCTCCTGTCTTCTCGGCCACACGCTTAGGACAAATCCCCTCTCCTAATGCCACTGTCACTCACCAAACAGCTTAGAAAAAAGTTTTCTTGTGACAGAAAGATGGTGAATACGGTGGCCTGATTCCTTTTGCGTTTTAGAACACGTGAATAATTCTACGGCTCTTTATTTAGTTTACCGTCTCCTCTAACTCCTGTGGCAGAAAACGCACACGCATGCCTGAGCCCTCTTTTGACCCTGGAACTGAGCCTGGTCTGCTGTTCTTTAGGACCTGACTATTTGCACAGGACGGATCTGGAGCTGCCTGGGCCCTGCGTCTGCATGTCCCAACTCGAGGTTCCCTAGGGTCAAGTGCATTTGTGAAGAGGAGCTGTCTCCAGGGCACCTGTTCATTTGAGGAGTCAGAAGGGCTTGTCTTGGAGTTCCCGTCATGGCTTAGCGGTAACAAACCCGACTAGGAACCATGAGGTTGTGGGTTCCATCCCTGGCCTCACTCAGTGGGTTAAGGATCCAGCGTTGCCGTGAGCTGTGGTGTAGGTCGCAGACACGGTGATAGTTCCACTTCTCCTTTCGGTCCTCTGCCCTAGGAATGAGGACAGGCCCAGGAAAGGAGGCAACTCACCCCAATTGTCCCAACTTTGACCAAGGCAGACCACCTGATGGCCAGCTGACCCCCCACCCCCAGCCACATGCAGAAAAGCTGACCCTGAGCCTCATGAGTTTTATTGAGTCTTAATATTTTGTACCACTGTTTTAGGATGTTTATGACCTTACATTATTACAGCTCTAGATTACCAACAAAATATTCAACTCAATGAAGTCTTTCTTTGATTCTACAGTCACTTTAGAATTTTAATCAGAGTAATTTTTCTGAAAATTAAATATCTTTGTGCAATCACGGAGATCAGGACAGTATAGGGGGCTGAGGTGACATCTGCAGAGACTCTTTACCATAACGGCTGTAGATTTATTTCTACACAAAGATTTGGGGCATGCGGTATGATAATCATAAGGGGTGTTATAACAAGAGTTGAACTGTAGGCAGAAGCAAAAATGTTCTGTTGTTCCATATCCCAAGACAAATGAAAGATAAATGAACAACCAACAAAAACAAAACCAAAAACACTCTTTGGTTTCCTTACCCAAAATGAGGATAAAAAAGGGTTTCTGCCTCACAGGACAGCCTCTGGTACAGAATCACTCAAGAAGACTGAGTTCTGCTCAAGGGGAAATTGATGGAAGGAGGAGCTGTCTGCTGTCCCCGGAGACGCAGTGAAGGGAAAGACTGCGGGCTTGGTGTCCAGTCTTGATTCTGCACCAACACAGTGTCTGACTCTGGGCAATGTACTTACCCTAAGTCTGGGTTCCTCATTTGTAAACTGAGAAAATACTGCTCTTGGGAGCTTGTTGGAGGATTGAAAGTCTATGTCTGGAATTTAGTGAATGTCCAAGAGTGAGAGCCCCTTTCTTGCCTTAGAATGGCTATAGGTGTTCTATTCTTATGTAGCCCTCGATGGAAAAGTGGACACAGGGAAAGAATTCAAGGTGTGTTTCTTACCCTCAGGTTCCAGGAAGTCATATCTGCTGGCAACAAGATTAGTCTAGCGCCACCTGCTGAAGAAGCCAGTGTGCCCTCAGCCGAACCGGCTCCAAGATCAAGTCCTGCTCTGCAGGTGTTATCCAGAACCCTAACCAGCCCGCTCCCACCATGACGTACTAGCAGGCTTCTCCCTTCTCTTCCTCCCCCCCCCCTCTGTTTTCTTTCAATACTACCATTAGTCAGAACTGTGGTGCCATGGGGAAAATCAGAATCTCCTGTGTTTGACATTTCCACTTCCATTTCGGGGATGTACTATTTCTTTGCAGTAGGTACTGTGGTACCCAGACAGGGCAGTGTCCATGTGGGCCCCTGAACTTTGCATGGGTACACAAGTGCACCCACTCAGGCTAGAAATGTTTCTGACATTTTCCAGTAATGTTCTTGGCTAAATCTTTTCGATGTTTGGCTACATTCTTACTCTGTCCTTACTCTGCCCTTACAGTTGGGAGGATTTGGGGAAGGGGGGTGGCGAGCAAGAAGAATGATTTATTTCATTAAGAAAGAAGAAAAAAAAAGAGAGAGGAGGAAAAGAAAAAAGGAAAGAAGGAAGGAAAGAGGGAAGGAAGGAAGGAAAGAAGAAAGAAAAAAAGGAAGGAAGGAAAGGAAAATGTTTCAGGGAACACACTAGGATTTAAGTTTCCCAAATCAGATTCATAATTTTGGATTAATTTCAATATACATAAATACACGGACGTACCCATATCCATTCTTTGTAGGAAATCTTCACCTGCCCATCTGCTCTCCCAGTCTCTCTGAGAGTTCCCTCTCTTGGACTAGAATGGAGAGGCTGTATCCTTTAGAGTGAGATTTCTTAGAGAGGAGAGTTTTAAAACTTGGCAGACATTCTTGTGAAAGCAAAGAGCTATTTGGGGTAAAGCTATTGAGTGAAAAGATACTGGAACTTGGGAAATCTGGTTCCGCTTAAAATCTGTGATTCATTCACAGCCAGGGCACACTTTTTTTTTCTTTAAATACAAACAAAACAGTAATTTGCTAAAATGATGGAGTTTCTCCCCATGTGTGTCAGATGTCATAGCTTCCCACGGGGCTCTCTTGGGTCTATCGGGACCTTTTCTTTCCTACTTACCCTCCAAGTGGTTCACTGCTAAGGTTTCACTTGCCCTGCTTGTCAGGGAGCAAGGAGGCCTCCGGGCAAAAGATCCGGGCATTTGGTTTGATTTTCTGTCTTGGGTGACTCAGGTAACAAACTGCTGATTTAACTCATTTAGGAAATGTGTTCTTACGAATGCACTCCACCATGAAGCAGCTCCAATCTCCTTTCAGTCTTAATAACAACTGAGCTTTATGAAACGTTTTGAGTGTGTCTTTTGTCCCAGGCTGGGCTCTAAGTGCTTTCTGTGGGTTGAGTCATGCTAACACTTGTGGATGCCACAAGACATTGGTCTGTCTTCGTTTGCGCCCGAATCCCAAGATTCTAGAACAGAGCTGAGCAGAGAGCTGGTGCTAAATACATAATTGGTTATGAACACCAATGCTTCAGTGCAGCCTCGTGAGGAAGGGAGCTTACGGATGAAGAAATCCGAGCCTGAGATGCTAAGTGCTTGTCCCAGGGTCACATGACTAGGAGGTGGAGGGGCTGGTGGAGGGAGGAACCTGGCTGTTGGAGACAGAGCCCAGGGTCTCGGCCTCTGGGAGGTGCAAACTTACCTTTGCTCTACCTGCTCCAGGAAGCTCATGACCCAGAAAGCCTGGTCCCGGTGTAACAACACCCCATGCTGGCGTGTTCCTGCTTTGAGCTCTACTGATTCCCCCAGTGGTTACTGCTATTTCCCCCAGTTTTTCTTTACCCTCTTTCCTGCTGGCACCCGTTAAACCCCATTCATCTTTTAATGCCCAGTTGAAGCCCCACTTTGCCTCAAGCCCAGGCTGCTTTGGCCTTCGGGGTCTTCCCTTACACCATGCACCTGTATCATGCCTTCAACACCAGCCAGATCGAGTCTCTCTCTTTTTTTAAAAATGTATTTTTATTGAAGTGTAGTTGATTTACAATATTGTGTAAGTTTCAGGTGTACAACCAAGTGATTCAGTTACACACACACACACACACACACACACCATTTTAGATTCTTTTCCCTTATAGGTTACTGCAAGATACTGACTATAGTTCCCTGTGCTGTACAATAGGCCTTTGTTGTTTGTCTATTTTATATACAGTAGTGTAATATAAAAGTAGTATATATTAATCCCAAACTTCTAATTTATCCCCATCCTTTCCACTTTGGTAACCATATGTTTGTTTTCTAATGTCTGTTAGTTTATATCTGTTTTGTACATAAGTTCATTTGTATCATTTTTTTAGACTCCACCTTTACCTGGTATCACATGTCAGTTACCTTTTATACTGAGGAAAACTCTGTCTCCCACTTAGGTCCCAAGCTTCTAAGAGGCAATGGCAGTTTCGGATGCCCAGTACCAGGTCTTGATCCGTTAATCAATGTCCTCTTCCCTAATCCCTCTTCCTCACATAAATTTTTTTTAATTACTTAATGAATTTTATTACAATTATAGGTGTACAAAAATCATCACAACCAAATTTTATAGCATTTCCATCCCAAAGCCTCAGTTCACTCCCCCCACCCCCCAACTTGTCTCATTTGGAAACCATAAGTTTTCCAAAGTCTGTGAGTCAGTATCTGTTCTGCAAAGAAGTTCATTGTGTCCTTTTTTTTAGATTCCACATGTAAGTGGTAGCATTTGATGTTGGTGTCGCATTGTCTGACTGGTTTCACTTTGCATGATAATTTCTAGGTTCATCCATGTTGCTATAACTGCTGTTATTTCGTTCCTTTTAATGGCTGAGTAATACTCCATTGTGTGTATGTACCACATCTTCCCTATGCACTCCTCTGTCGATGGGCATTTAGGTTGTTTCCATGAACTGCCTATTGTACAGAGTGCTGCAATGAACACTGGAGTACATGTGTCTTTTTGAGTCATGGTTTTCTCTGAATAGATGCCCAAGAGCCTCACATAACATTTTTAATTCCCTTATCATGTAAAAGTTTACAATCTGCTATAGTCTATTGTCTAAATAGCATTATGTCTAGAAAAAAGTGTACACACTTAATTAAAAGCCATTTTCTCCCTTTAGTGGTAAAGAAAGATCATATTGAAAGGGGCTGAGATTTAAATAAATGCTAAATAAAACAGAAGAGCTTCCATACAGGACAGATAATTTAGCATCAGGTTTATGATTGTGGACTCTGCGCTCAGCCTGCTTAGTGTGAAGTGACATTGTATTAGTTATCTTTGCTGAGTAACAAATTAACCCCAAAACTTAGTGCGGTAGTAAACCTTGTTATATCACAGGGGTCTCTCATGAGGCTGCAGTCAGGTATCAGGGCTGCAGCCACTGGATGGCTCCCCTGCAGGCTGTTACTTGCCAGGCAGCCCAATCCACTGCTCTCCTGCCATGTGCTGCTGGCCACAGGGACAAACCCAGCACGGTGTGCGATGGGACCGCTCAGGCGTGGACACAGAGGGAGGGTTATTGGGGACCATCTTGGGGGCCAGCTTCCACACCCACCATTATAACTGTGTCAGTTTGGACTATTTACTTAAAAACTTCAAGCCCAATGCCCCCTGTAAATTGAGGCTACTTTTTGGCATTGCATCACATTATAAAGCTGTTGCAAGAATCAAATGAGTAAATGCAGGTGAGGCACTTAGGTCACGATTCACGGGTCCTGGGGTGCGGCACTGGTGGCCACAGTGGTAGAAACAGCAAGTTTTCTGTGGGCAGCCCTAAACTGGGAAGAAGATGCTAATTAAAGTGACGACACTAACTGGAAAGGAGATGGAGATTTGACACTGAACCCACAGCCAAGGTGGAGGGAATCAAGAAGAGTGCGGAGGGGAAAAGGGGCTGGGACTTAAACAAAGGCTAAATTAAACTAAAGAGGTTTAGGAGTGGCCGTCGTGGCTCAGCAGTTAACGAAACTGACTAGCATCCATGAGGATTCGGGTTTGACCCCTGGCCTCACTCAGTGGGTTAAGGATCCAGTATGCCCTGAGCTGTGGTGTAAGTCACAGACTCTGCTTGGATCCTGCGTGGCTGTGGCTGTGGTGTAGGCCGGCAGCCGCAGCTCCGATTCGACCCCTAGCCTGGGAACTTCCATATGCCACAGGCGTGGCCCTAAAAAGACAAAAAATAAAAAATAAAAAAAATGAACTAAAGGGGTTTAGTATAGGACAGATAATTTAGCAGCGGGCTCAGGAGTGTGGACTCTGCCCTCAGTTTGCTTAGTTTGAATCCCAGTGACAGGGTATTAATTATCTTTGCCTAGTAACAGATTAACCCCAAACTTAGGGGTTATTATTCCACCCCAGCAGCAGCGGCTCACCTACGGTGGTAAACAGACAGCAGCTGATGACACTGGGTGGTTCAGTCTCCCGCCTGGTGCTGGTTCTTAGGCGGTGACAGACGTCCCCCTTCATTTTGCCTCCTGGCCCTGTCACTCTTAATGAGGCGTCATACATCCTCTCACTCCGTGGGACACCGGAGCCACCGTCCCCACTCCTGGATGCCCAGTCTTGTGTATCTAGTGGCGGGAGGCTGTGAGGGCCCCAAGATGCAGTGTTCCTGGCCCAAAGGGCCCTTGCTGGCTATTGGATTTTAATTTGCAGTCCTGTGTGCTTCCCTCTCTTATGGGTATGTCCCTGGTTGTCACTAAAATATTTCCTGGCCTCCAAAAAAAACAGCTATTATTATTTGAAAGTGCAAACTGATACCAGAGTAGCAGAGGGGACGGACCTGGGGACATTGGGCTCCTGCCCCACCCCTTATTTCCTGCTACCTCTCCCTAGCTCTGGGTGTGTGTGTGTGTGTGTGTGTGTGTGTGCGCAAGAAGGAGTGGTGGGGTGAGTGCTTTCTCGATGGAAAATGCTTTCTAAAGAGGATCGTTCTCTACAAAGAGGGTTTTGTAAAGTTGCAGATTTGCTTTCCTTTCTGTGCTCAGCTTTCCTCCCTGCCGGTGTGTTGATCAGAGAGGGTTTGGTTCAGGGACTAGGCCTCTTGAACACTCGTGCAAGATGCAATGGGGTCCGACGAGCTTCCCAGAAAAGTAGGTGAAGCTCTCGTTTGAACGGGGGCCACTGACTGAGGATCCATTGGAGGGAGATAAATGGCCAAGAGGCAGAGAGTGGAAACGGCTTCCTACTCTCGCAGTAGATCAGTAGTTCATGGCCATCTAACGTACGCCAGGCGATAGGCTAAGTCTCGGAGATACTGCAAGTCTGGCTGCAGACCATCGCGATGAAGTGCATATTGCAATAATGTGAGTCACATGAATTTTTTGATTTCCCTGTCACGGAAAAGCTGTGTTTATACTCTACTGTAGCCTCTTAAGTGTGCAAGAGCATTAAGCCTAGAAAACGATGTAAAGTAATTAAAAAAGACTTTAATTAATTAAATCGACTTCATTAAAAAAAGACTTTATTGCTCAAAACTGTCAACCATCCTCCGATAATGCAAGGATGACACAAATCTTTAGTGAAAAATGTGGTATCTGGGAAGTGGATGAAAACAAGTTATGCCGGTAAGATGGAGTTCCCAAAACAAAACAAATAAGGTTTCCTGACTTCATGGAGCTCACCACCGTTCTGGCAGAGCGGACTTCACTCCCCCCAGATTACGCAAACACGTGTGCAATTATAATCACTGGAAAACGGGGGTACAGTGCAATGCAAGACCCGTGTAGGTGGGTGAACATGTGATTTGGTTTGCTGGGGAGAGTCTCCATTTATTTATTTATTTACTTACTTACTTAAATCTTTTTAGGGCCACACCCGAGGCATATGGAGGCTCCCAAACTAGGGGTCGAATCAGAGCTGGAGCCGCCTGCCTACAGTACCAAAGCCACAGACAGCCACACAGGATGAGAGCTGAGTCTGCGACCTACACCGCAGCTCATGGCAATGCCAGATCCTTAACCACTGAGAGAGGTCAGGGATCGAACCTGCGTCCTCATGGATGCTGGTCAGATTCGTTTCTGCTGGGCCACTATGGGAACTCCGAAAGCCCCAATTTATAAGCATATTCCAACATAATTAATCATCGTATCTAATTTCACTCTCAAAAGGGTCCCAGTTTGGAAAAGAAACCGTAAGGCCACCTTGATACTAGGAAACTTGACCTAGTCAGGAAGGTCATGGAGTCTTCCCTGAAGGAGGGACCAGCGGGTTGAGCTCTGCAGGAACAGGAATTAGCCAAGGGTGAGAGGATATTCCAAGCAGAGGACAAAGGTCCCATCACAGGAACAAGCACAGAGCATTGTAGAGGCTGAAAATCTAGTGTGCTTAGTGTACGGGGATTAAGGAAGTACAGTCTTTTTATAAAATAATTAATTTTCAAAAATTGAAGTATAACTGATTTACAGGTTTGTTTTAGTTTCAAATATACAGCAAAGCGATTATGCTGTTTATTTACATATAATTTACATATATTACATATATTTATATATATAATTTATTTCAGATTCTTTTCCCATATAGATTATTACAGAATACTGAGTAGAAGTCCTGTGCTATACTGTCTTTGTTGATTACCTATTTTACACATAATATTGTGTATCTGCTCATCTCAAATTCCTAATTTATTCCTCCTCCTCTTTCCCCTTTGGTAACCATAAGTTTGTTTTCTGTTTGCGAGTCTGTTTCTGTTTTGGAATAGATTCATCTGTATTCTCTTTTTAAAATTCTACATATAAATGACACCGTATAATATATCTTTCTGTAATTACTTTGCTTAGTACGATAATCTCTAGGTCCACCCATGTTGCTGCAAATGGCACTATTTCATTCTTTTTTATTTTTTTATTTTATTATTTAAAATTTTTTTCCCATTGCTTAATGAATTTTATTACAAGGCACTATTTCATTCTTTTTTATGACTGAGTAATATTCCATTGTATACAATGACCATGTCTTTTTGTCCATTCCTCTGTCGATGGACATTTAGGTTGCTAAGGAAATACAGTCTTGAAATGAGTGTGTCCAGGTTGTGGTGCAGAACATGCAAAACCTTAGAGGTCAGGTGAAGGGTTAGAGTTTTGTTGTCAGAACCAAAAAGAAGCTAAAGAAATGTTTCATCAAGGGAGTTACACAATCAGATTGAGTTTCAAAATAATCGTTGGTTGTCCATGGAGAAGAGAATAGGCCAGCAAGAGTGGTAAGAGGACTAGGGCAGAGCTAGACACAAGGCAAAATCCAAGGGTCATTTAGGAGGAAAAGCGGACCTACTAAGTGAGGTTTTGGATTTGGGAGAGAGGGACAGGGGTTTCAAAATTGCCTCTAAACTTTCTGCCTACACAATAGCTTCATTTAGAGAGATAGGATATCCTGAAAGAGTTCTAGCTGTAGGGGAAGATGTGGGAATTTGCTCTTACACAAGCTGAATTTAAAGTATCTTTGAGAGACGCAAGTGGATTATCCAGTAGGCAGTGAGCTGTGTCCTCTGCAGGCTCTTTGACCTTACATTCTCACTTCAGAGATGATTTATCCTGCTTTACTTTTCAAATGCTGATGTGTCTTAACGTATGGGGCCCAAAGTTGCTTTCTTTGTTCTTTCTTTCTCCTCTCTTCCCCACCCTAATTTTTCTGTCCAGAATTTAATGATCTAAGAGCAAAGCCATTAGGAAGTTACCATTGGAGAAGAATCCTTTGGCAAACTCAGTCAATCCTGGCTCCAACGAGGCCCTGAGGTCTAGCTCCCATTAGAGGACGAAGTTCTGGACCCAGACACGTTGAAGCCAAGGGCCTCTGACTTCAGGGCCCAGAGACGTTTCTGATGCAGAGTAGGACTACGACTTTTCTCCTGCTTTGATGCCTTTATCCACCAACGTGCTTTCTAGGCCCAGACTTAACGCTGGAATTTCTAAAAGGAAATTCTCAGAGACACACACACCCTCTATTATCGTCACAAACTTTGGAAGAGAGTCAAAGGGAAATAGAGGAGGAAGCAGCAAAGTTAAATTGAAACCTGAGTCCAAATTCACCATTTCATGCCTTGGCAGCGCTGTGGATGCAGCCATGAAGTACCGGGGAGCCTTCCAAGCGCAGTGGGAGTGGGGGCTGCAAACCCTGGGTTAGTTCCTTTCCCTTTGTGCCCAGAATGGAAAACTGGCCCCATCTGAGAGGCAATCAGCACAGGAGGTGAACGAAAGATGGTTTCAGCTTGGATCCAACACGGATGCCTCTAGACATTACATTTTTCTTAGGGGACTTTTCTGAGCACTTTAAACACAATTAAGGAAGCAACTGTCAAAGACAAAAGTTCTTTTCTCAAAGGGCAAAGCCCATGAGGACATCAGAAGCGGCGTTTATTTTCTCAGGTTGCATTTGAGAGCTCAAGCTCTGGACAATGTCTCCTGCGAAATGAAAGAGCTGTTTTGGGTGATCACGTCGCAAACAGAAGTAAAACAAAGCATTTATTTACACGGGGACTTTGCCATTGTGAGGCCCTTTGGATACTGTCCATCAGTTGCCTGAAGGGATTTTCAAACTCTAATTCCAAGTATTTTCGCCCGATCACTTTGGGGCAGGTTAAAGATGGCGGAACACTTCCCAACACGGCTAACAAGAGGTGGAGTCTGTGTTTCTCTCCCTTGAGCCTGGGCAGGCTCTGTGGCCACCCTGACAAATAGAGCCAGTCTTCAGATCCTGGTCTTAAAGGCCTGGCAGCTTCCACTCTGTTTCTCGCAGCCCTGACCTGTACTATCAGAGGTCCAAATAGCAGGAGAGAGACCAGATGGAAAGTCTTGGACTCCAGACAGAGAAGGGGAGCTGAGCCCCGCCTTCCTAAATTTCCCACCAAAATGTCAGGCATCTGTGTGACGCCATCTGGGACTCTCCAGTCTAGCCCTGTTGCCACCAAACCCCCCCTATTCTCCTCTACCAAAGCCACATAGAGCAGAAGACAAACTGGCCCAGAGGTCATGAGGATAAATATGGTATCTTTCAAGAAGCAGGTCGCTGATAAGAACCTTTGAACTATCTAAAAAAAAAAAAAAAAAAGTTTTCCTATTTCAAGAATGTCTTTCTAAGACCCCTGACTCATGTAGGGCCACCTGCAGATTACAATCTATAGCACAAATTCCAGGCAGCATAGAGGCCTCCAAATTTGATTAGGCAGACGAAAAAATTCCTATATTAAATTCTCATCTGGTTTTCTCATGGACGCCTTACGAACAGATGCCATTCATTCCTGTTGACCTTTGCTCTACTGATTATAATCACATTCCCAGCCAGAAAATGTGGTAGATTACAACGTCACCATTTTTCATAGGCTATTTAGGGAGCGATCTATTAGATTTGGAGAAACCTCATTCCAGAACATCAAGGGCAATTTTATTGAGGAACTATAAGAACCCAGCTTTTCTGCCTCTGCTAGAACTTTGGGGTGTTGGGTGGCCAAAATGACATATTGATCTGCTATACATCAGAACTGGAGATGTCACTCTTCTGTCTCAAATAAATCAATAATTTCACACTTTTTTTTTTTTTTTGCTCTGTGCATGGTGTGCTCTCTACAGATGGACAAACGCCTGCTTCTCTAAAATGGTCCATTAATGGAATATTCTGGTTATTCAAATATTCAAAGGTTTGACCCCGTTGGAAATGCCTAGCCATGCCATAGAGTATTTACCAGGTTCAAAAAATTTCAAGGACATTAAATACCTTATAACTTCTTTGGAAACAATTTTCCCCTCATCTGATGATTCAGGAGGCCCTCCCATTTCCAGGTGCTGGCGCTCAAGGTCGCCCCCGGGACCTGCACGATGTGAACAAAGAAAGTGCAGGAAACGGGGGAATCTGCTGCTAAGTCCATTTCGACGTCAGATGCCAGAGTTGTTGGCAGAATTCATCCTTCAGAGCACGGGGTCCATTTCTGTGTTACCTGCACCTTCGCGTCACAGTCACATATGGAAACGGAGGCTTCGGGACACAGCCTCTCAGACCAGGAGGAGCCAGGAAGCAGAGCCAGAGGCCAAGTCTGATCGGAATTTTGGTTGTCAACACCGGATTAAAAACTGTTGTGGCTTATGGTTTTTATATATAGGTAATTGTTTATATATACCTGGTTTATGGTGTGTGTGTGTGTGTGTGTGTGTGTGTGTATTCTTTTCCATTATGGTTTATACCAGAATAGTGAATGTGGTTTCCTGTGCTATACAATAGGACCTTGTTATCTATACATCCTACATACAATAGTTTGCATCTGCTGATCCCAAACTCCCAATCCTTCCCTCCCTCATTACCAGTCCCTCTTGGCAACCACAAGTCTGTTTCAATGTCTGTGAGTCAGTGTCTGTTTTGTTGGTAGATTCATTTGTGTCGTATTATAAATTCCACATATAAGTAATATTGTATGGTATTTGTCTTTCTCTTTCTGACTTACTTCACTTAGCATGATAGTCTCTAGTGGCATCCGCATGGCTGCAAATGGCATCATTTCATCCTTTTTGATGGCTGAGTAGTATTCAGATATGGATTTTTTTTTTTTTTTTGGTCTTTTTGCCTTTTCCAGGGCCGCATCCGCGGCATATGGAGGTTCCCAGGCTAGGGGTCTAACAGGAGCTGTAGCCGCCGGCCTACACCACAGCCACAGCAACGCGGGATCCGAGCTGCGTCTGCAACCTACACCACAGCTCACGGCAACGCCGGATCCTTAACCCACTGAGCAAGGCCAGGGATCGAACCTGCAACCTCATGGTTCTTAGTCGGATTCGTTAACCACTAAGCCACTATGGGAACTCCCAGATATGGATTTTTAACAGGTGAGTTGGCTGTCCTGTGGGGGCTGTACTGAAAGGAAAAGCGAACGGACAGGGAGCAGCCAGGAGGCCACTGCAGAGTCCAGGAGGGAGCGCTGGTGGTTTTTTCTGAGGGCTGGAGTTCGGGGACAGTAAAGCCCGGCTTCTCTGCCCTCTACCCTCACTCACGACACAGCTCACTGCTCAGTCTTTCTTGCCTTTTTATTATTGCCATACCTGCAGTGTATGGAAGTTCTTGGACCAGGGATCGAATCCAAGCCACAGCTTTGACCTATGGCACGGCTGCGATACTTAACCTACCGTGCTGGGCCAGGGATCGAAACCTCACTGCTGCAGAGACAACACTGATCCTTAACCTGCTGCATCACAGTGGGAACTCCTTACTGCTCATTCTTGAAATGGAAACTGATCACAAGAGGGGCAAGAAGGGAAAATCCTCAAACCTCAGTGCATGTTTACTGCACACAGTTTCAGGAACTGTCTAAACCACGGGAAGGGACAGTGGTGAACAAAACCAAATGTTAAAAGATACTCCCAGATAGGCAGCTTTCAGGGCTGTGTTTTATTTATTTCCCTTTTCACAACCTCTAACACTTTTCTGTCCCCCATTTGTACCATAAGGAAGTGCTAGTGCTATCTTTTCAATTTTCTTGCATTTCTTTTATTCAGCATTTCCCCTTTTCTCTCCTCTTGTATAATATATTCTAAGGACTTGGTATCGATTTATTTCACTTTTCTGGAAAAAATTAATTTTGAGGAGTTAAATGCTGGAGGCTGAAAATGCATCAAAAAAAAAAATCCCTTCCCCAAAAAGGTTCAAGTTGGAGATATTTGTTTGTTTAGCATGTGTTCCAGTCCAGGCATTGTCCTAGGTGCTTGGTATGTATGAACGTTCCTAATTTCTGTCCTCATAGCCTTCATAAATACTGTTATCATTATCCCCATTTTATAGATGAGACAACAGAGACCCCCAGCAACTAAGCTAAGAGGGTTCCACAGTTGAGTGGCAGAGGATTGCCTCTCCAGATGAAGAGACACAAAGAATTTCTTCTTTCAGCCCAGTCCCTACGGGGCCACTGCCCTCAGATCTAAGCTTTGAACAGGCACAGCCAGAAACCCAGATGCATCAGAATAAAACCTCCAAGAGATTCTACATGTCCACCTGCCACCTGCCCTCCGGGCAGCAGTCCTATGGCCACCGCTCTCTCTATCAAGGGTCCGGGTTTCCCCTGTGCTCTGGGAGCCACTCTTCCCCACTGGACTCCAATGTCATTGACAGTGAGGATAAGGTGATCGAATGTTACAAAGCCCAGAGGATGGAGCAGAACAAGGAACACCCCTTACTTTCATCAGCCTACTGGGTGATCCTTCAGCAGATGACGTTTATAAACCACGAATGATCCTGAAATTCTAGCTGACCGTTCTCTGGGAGACTTCCCATCTGTTTTGTGTTTAAAATGGGCTTTCCGTTTGCGCAGAAGTTTCAAATCAGGGATGATGGTTAATCCTACAGATGGAAGCATTCCCAAAGGTGAGATTATTCCGAGGGGATTCCTTGGAGAATATACTGAAGTTTAGTACTTAATCCAGAATCTGTTTCCTTGGGGAACAGGCATAATCCCGCCTGATCCAGCTTCCAGCTGGCCTACGACAAAATCAGGAAAAACGGGTAGAGTGAGGGCCGTGACAGAGCAGGGAAAGGGGTGTGAAGACAGGGAGATGGGGTGAGAAGAAAATGGTTAGGAGGAAAGCATTTCAATAGTCAGGATGCCTCCACGCTCCTTGGTGCTGGGAGCCCGCTGTGTCGGGGGCAGCCTCCGTGTGACCGCTCCTCTGTAAAATCACCACAGCAAGGTGGGTTTAAAGAGTTCCGCCACGACTTGAACCTGCTTGATCGCTTATTAAAGAGTGGTGAGGCCATCTTTCTGTCGCTCGCATTTCTCCTGCGGTCTCGGAGCTCCTCATCCCAGTGGAGGCCGTGGGCCCCCATCCAGTGAAGGCTGCCACAGCTCCAGACAAAAGAACGTAACTTGTCTAAAATAATGTGGAGAAGCCACGATCATCACCATCGTTAGGGAGGGTGTATAGACTTGAAGGCGGTTTGCCTGTGCTGAGAAAAAAGCATGTTTAATAGGAGATCTCTGTAAAGCGTGTGGGTCACCAGCTGGGCTCCATCTCCACCAAAGAAGACACAGCGAGAGGAAGCGGGTTCAAACGGCGACATGAAGGGTATGTGTTAAGCATAATATAAATAGGCAGCAAAAGCAAAGCCAGTGTTTGGGGGGAAGAATCTGACAGTCCGCCCAGACCCCAGGGCACAAAGCCTGGGAATGTTTTCTTTTTTTAAGTTTAGCCTGAAAAAAAAGCCTTTGTGTCTCCTGAAATGTCAGTCGTGTCCCATTGATACTCCCAGCAGTGGCTGTTCTGCCCACTTCTGACAATTTGGAACCTCTGGGCCATCACTCCATTCAGTACTAGAGCCCGAGTTGTGCTGTCTGCCTCTGGAGACAAGTGTCAGAGAAAGCACAGGGCAGGGTGTAGGCGGTGGCGGCGGCGCTGACGGAGTCGGTGGAGGTGACGGTGGTGGATATGGAGGCGCTGGTGCAGGGGAGGCCTCCGGTCCTGTTAAGCTCATTAGAGACGTAGTAACTCACGAGACTTGAATGACTCTGTCTTCTCTTCTCCAGTCTCACTTCAAAGCGCTGTAATTTGGGATCCGAGGAGGAATGAACTGAAACACGTTTAGGAAGAGCCTTCCTCAGATACAAAGGCAGTCGGTCACATGGACGAGCATCGTTTTGACGAAAGATACGGGCAGAACTTCAGGGCTGGCTCCAGGCTGACATCGGTTCTCGTTTCTGCCTCAGAGGTGTGAGTGTGTGTGTGTATAAAGGGAAACTATTTGCAAAAGTGATTGCTCATCTCACAAGAGGCATCTTAGTTAATTTCACAATATATACAAGAGAGATATTTAGTATGTGTCTGACCATTTAATCTCCACTCTTTGATGATGGTTTAAGGCAGAAGCTTATAATCAATAGGACCCGACCTGAATGTCTTTTCTGAGACAGTGATTGCGATGGAGTCTTAACATGTGGCATCATTTCCCTCTTCTAGAATTTTCAGAGGCTTTCCCTATAAGGATGAAGATATGAAATCTCAGACATTGGAACATTTAACCTTCTGTTTCATTTTCTTACCTGAAAGAGAATTTGCAACACCTTGTTGGACTCGCTTCTCCTCGATTGCGATATTAAGGATGGAGGAAATGGAACTTTGACTTTTCAGAGTATAGATGCTGTGTCTGACAGAAATCAAATTTATAGCACCAGGAGAGTCTGGTTTTAATTCCCACCCTCTTCCGGGGATGGTGGGTGGCTTAGTTAATAAAGCCGATCTCCCACTTCTGGAATTGGATTGTGCTCCCCAGCTGCAACAGGTCTGCATTTAATTTGGATGTTCTTGTGTATTCTGGGTCTGTGCTATCCAATAAGAAACGGTGCTTAATTTTGGCGCTGTGGTCCTGGCTGAGGAGCATTTTAACTTGTTATGGGTCTCCTAAGACATGAGGATTTTAAGCTGTTGCTTTTCAGAAGTTGAGTCTGATTGCGCCTGTGCCAAAGGGAGAGTGGGGGCAGAGAAGCGGGGAATGTGTTTTACAAAGAGTCGTAAAAGTACAGTTACATTTAGCCAGGCGGTCCTCTCTTTGCTTACATATCTAGGAAATAAGCCAGAAACTTAGCAAAGACTCGGCGTGATTACTGATGCTGAACAGCTCATGTAAGTGTCTCCTCTCTCTTAGTTTCTATTTCTGCCAGTTGGAGACAAGTGGATTTATACTCAGAGGTGGCTGTTTCTAGAGGACTCAGAATTCTTGGTGTGGACTAATAAAATCCATCATATGGACAGAGCTAAGCATAAGGGTCATATGATTATTTCCAATAGTGGTCAAAAAGCACCTCCGATAAAAAAAATTATCAACAATCCATATTAAAATGTAAGCACTGAGAAAACTTTTTTGACATGACATGATAAAATATGCATATCTCAGCCCAAACCCTTCATCTGCTTAGTGAGAAAACATTAGAAGTTTTTTCGCTAAGTCAGAAATTAGACAGAATGGCCATTACTCACCACTAGTATTTAATTCCGTAGTTGAGGTATTAGCCAATGCAATTGGACAGGAGCAAGTATTTAGGGGAATAAGAATTAGAGAGGAAGAGGCAAAACCACCCCTTTTTGCAGAGGATATGTTATATATTTTGGAAACCTAAAAAGAATCAATGGGAAAATTTACTTTAAATTTTAGTACATAGGCAGGATATAAAATTCACCTATAGAAATCAAAATCAGATAAGCATACTAAGGAGTAAGAAATAATAATGGAAGAGAAATCACGTTAAAGTAGCAAAGCAGTAGCAAAATATCAAATCCCTAGGCTTAACCTAAGTGAGAAATGTGCACCTTATATGAGGAAAGTGATAAAACAGTGCTGAAAGTCACACATATAAACTTGAATAAACAAAAAGACACCCTATGTTCATAAATAGCCAGAGCTAGCAGATGTTAGTTCTTCCAGTGTTACTTTATGTATGTAATGCCGTCCAAAGAAAATTCCTATTGATTTCTTTTCTTTCTGGAGCTAGACGAATTTATTTTAAAACCCACTTAGAAGGATTAATAAATAATAAGAAGAGAGGTGTGGGGACAACTCCTGCAAGATATTCCAATATTTTAAAGCCTCTGTAGTTAAAACAGTTGGTATTTTTGGTGGATGAAGAGAAGTACTGGTATAATTAGACATGAAGTTTCAGAAGTAGGTACAAGAATATATGGACATTTAGTATATAATAAAGAGATTTCAATGTGTCTCTCATAAAAGGAAAAACAGCTCAGACCACTCTCTTGAAAGGTGCAGTCCATCTGTACTTTTCTTTTTTTAAATAATTTTTTTTTGTCTTTTTAGGGCTGCACCTGTGGCAGATGGAGGTTCCCAGGCTAGGGACTGAATCAGAGCTGCGGCTGCCGTCCTACGCCACAGCCACAGCAACGCAGGATCCTAGCCTCATCTGTGACCTACACCACAGCTCATGGCAACGCCACATCCTTAACCCACTGAGCAAGGCCAGGGATTGGACCTGCACCCTCATGAATGCTAGTCAGATTCTTTAAACACTGAGCCATGGCGGGAACTCCAGGAGCTCCATTTTTTAAGATAAATTTTATTGGAGTATAGTTGACCCATTTGTAATTTGCATACTGAGTGAATAAAAAACGCATGTCTCAAAACACGATGCTTGATGTGTGACCGTGAGTGAGATTTATAATTTACACATATAAATGTTGGAACCCCAAAAGAATTATTGTACAATATGAGTCGTACTTTTCATTTGAGACCTCAAGAAAAAAGATAAGATGTATAAAAATATGTGTTGTAGACAATGCTTCTATTACTTTATTCAAGATATAAGCATAAAGGCGGTTTTTAAAAAACTCCTTTTTATCGAAGTTATAATTTAGTATACTTGTTCAGGGGTCCATATCATCTGTATTTTATCAAACTGTGAAGAATTTAAATATGATAAAATGGAGTTCCCTTTGTGGCTCAGCAGTTAACGAACCTGACTAGGATCCATGAGGATGCAGGTTCGATCCCAGGCCTTGCTCAGTGGGTTAAGGATCTGGCGTTGCCGTGAGCTGTGGTGTAGGTCGCAGACGTGGCTCAGATCTCACTTTGCTGTGGCTGTGGTGTAGGCCGGCAGATATAGCTCCGATTTGACCCCTAGCCTGGGAACCTCCATATGCCGCCAGTGCAGCCCTAAGAAAGCAAAATAAATAAATAAGATAAATTAGGAAGTTATTCAGGAATGTCATATGCCTCAGGACTTTGCTGCAATTCCTTATGTACTAAGAAATGACTTCATAGATTTCTCTGGTGACTCTGAATAAGTTGTTTTTAGGCTGTCAAACTGATATAAAAACCACCATCTTGAAATGATCAAGTAGAGCACACCGACAGTATGTAATTTCAGTACACCACTGAAAAACCAAACCCTTCGTAAGTGAATTCAGCTTAAGAGAAATAAAATTTGGCAAGTTGCACCTGAATATTTGAAAACTCAGTCATTCTTATGGAGTAAGTATTCCATATTTTCTTTCTGTGGTCTCATTTTTGGAAGTTTCTGTACGGACAGCATTTTAAGGAGTTTCCATTGTGGCTCTCTGTGTTAAGAACCTGACACAGTGTCCGTGAGGATGCGGGTTTGATCCCTGGCCTTGCTCGGTGGGTTAAGGATGTGGCATTGCCCCAAGCTGTGGCATGGGTTGCAGATGAGGCTTGGATCCTGCATTGCTGTGGCTTGAGGCATAGGCCTCAGCTGCTGATCTGATTTGACCCCGAGCCTGGGAACTTCTGTATGCTGCAGGTGTGACCCTAAAAAGAAAAGAAAAAAAAAATTTCAAGCACTTTTCTACCTTTACCCACGTGGCACAGTACTAGTCCTTTTTATTTATAAGTTGTGTGTTCTCATAATTTGTTGGTTGGTAGGTAGAGAATGATAATATTTGGTAGAACAAGCAGTAAGTGTGAATATCGTAAAGCCACAGAGACAGCCAAACCCAACGAATTTTCCAGATGTTCTTGGATGTTACAGTGACGAAGAAGAGCTATTTCTTTTGTTTCTTTTTTGTTTTATTTTTTTGAGTTGCACCCACTGCCTACGGAAATTCCCAGGCTAGGGGTCGAATTAGAACTTCAGCCGCCAGCCAACGCCACAGCCACAGCAACAAAGGGATCCAAACTATGTCTGCCATCTACACCGCAACCCATGACAACACCGGATCCCCGACCCACTGAGTGAGGGCAGGGATCAAACCCGCATCCTCATAGCTACTAGTTGGATATTTTTACGCTGCACCACAACGGGAACTCCGGAATAGAGTTGTTGTTTTAAAACAGAGTTCTTCTTCTAACTTTAAGGATTAGGAGCCTCTAGCAATATGTATGTTTGGGGGAACAGAACCTTTAGCCTCTCGGAGTTTCAGAGTGGTTCTTGACTGTACAATTAAATTAAGGTCAAGTGTGCAACATCAACCTTTGGGTGGAATCTAAACATTTCAGCCATCTGTCTGGATATGCTGTCTGCACAAACCAAACCAGCCACTCTTTGATAACTGAACAACTTTTCTACTTTTATCTGCATATGCCAAGCACTTTTATTATTCTTTATGGAGGTGCAATTGACATATAACCTGATACTGTTTCAGGTTTACAACATAATGATTTGATATTTGTATACATTGTGAAATGATCAGCACAATGTCTCGTTAACATCTGTCACCCTCCGTAGTATACAGAAAAGTTTTTTTTTTCTTGTGATGAGAACTCTTAAGATTTACTCTCTTAGCAACTTTCAAATACGTAGTAGCACCATGCTATCAGCTATAGTCACCATGGTATATATTATATCCTCATGACTTATTTGATAACTGGAAGTTTGTACTTTTGACCCCTTCACCCATTTCGCCCAATCCCATCCCCCACCTCTGGAGACCCCCAGTCTGTTCTCTGTATCCATGAGCTTGTTTTGTTTGTTTAGGATCCCATATATAAGTGAGATCAGATGGAATTTTAAGCACTTTTTGTAAAATTATCATTCTCACTTTATAGAAAAGAAAACTGAGGCACAGATGGTTATTTTCTGCAAGGTCAAGCTGGAGTCTAGGTTCAGGCAGTCCAAATCTGGATTCCACTTATGATCGCCATGCGGCGCCATATGCCCCAAGAAGAACTTGATTTCAGATTAACATTTCAAGACTTAACTTGTGAAATTTCTTACACGTCGGGAAAATAATAATTTCAACCGTCTTGTTTAATCTCTCTCTCCATTTTATATGTGTCCTCATTAAATCTGTTCATCCTACTTTATTAAAAAGGGTTATTGGTCCATTTCTCCTCCTGGACTAGAAATCCCTTTAGTTCAGAGGCTGTGTCATACATTTCACTAGACCCTTAGTCCTTAGCATGAAGCTCTGCCCATGGTAAGGTCTAGATTCATATTTGCTGAATCAATGAATGCATTTTACTTCCCTTCCTAGTTGCACGTGAAAGGAGAGTAGCCTTTGAAACTACTGAGTTCTCTAGATTTACAGCTGATTTTAGAGTGTATTTGAATTTGGCCAATGAGGATCTGATCAGGTCAAAGAAAACAGGATGCTTCAGAAAGTCATATGCCTACACACAATGCCCTGAATCATTTTCCCATCAGTGTAATCTGAAAATAGTGAGCAAGAGGCTACGTACCATAATTCTCAGAATTTTATTTTAATTCTGTAGTTAAGTGATACACAGCTCTAGCTATTTTCTTGCACCTAATTAGAGGGAAGAGTAGAAAGCAAAGAACCCAAAGCTTGTGCCTTTTCAAGTTACCCAGAGCAAGGATTTACTTAAAAGCTGATTCATTAGCTTCACATTTTAATTATGAAGCATTAAAGCCTGGGTATTTTGAGGTCCTTCGAGACTTTCTTCTCTAAAATTCCCCTTTGTCTTTTGCTAGGTGCTTCCAGATGAAACTGAAGACTAGAAACTCACAGGACTAGCGAGAATTTGAGCTACTGGATAGGGCAACCAGCACCGGACCACGGAACAAGAACTTGGGTTTTAGCCTTCGTTCAGTTATTAACTCAAAGGTGATCTTAAGCATGTCATTTAATCTCCGAGGACCTGCATTTCATCAGTGTGTAAAGTGAGAGGCCTGGCTTAGATGACCCGTAAGCACTCCTTCAACTCACAATCTATAAATCTTTAACCTAGTTCATTTCCTCTTTCCAGCAAGCACAGCACCGTTTAGCCTGACAGTCTAATGAGAAGCAATCCTTTTGGATTAAAGTCTATGCCTTGGATTTCTCTGTAGGCACGTGACATCTCTTCCAACTTTTTACCACCCTACTTTTTTTTTTTTCTTCCCCAGAAGCTGACCTTTAAAGATCGTATCACTGGGCTCTGTTGCCCTCTGGCTTTTGGTGAGATTCAACCCCTGGGAGGCACCAGAGGGGATCGCAAAGTGGGAGGAAGGAGACGTTGGGGTTTCTGTTGTCCTCCCCTGGTCTCTGCTGGAGTCTCATGGGGCACGAGCGGAGGCCACAGTTCCTGTCAGGGGCCTCTGCCCCGGCTCCAGCTCTGGGAATGGCCACTTCTTTTGCCTCTTTTTGTCCAGCAGTGGTAGTGCCTCGCCTTGGGTGCTTCACATTTCTTGTGGTTTTCTCATCTTTGCAAAGAGGGCATTCATTAAGCTTGCTTTCACCTTTTCCCATTCTGAAAAAGAGGTAGGCTCTGTCCACCCAGCCAGTAGGCTCTGTCTACACAGCTAATGAAAGCGTGGCTCTGAGAATTTTTCCAGCTGGAGGTTTTGTTTATTTATTTATTTTTTGGCTGATTTAGACATTCAGCACAAACAGGAACTTACTAAAAATTTTGACAGAATTAGATTCGCACGAGGATCTGATCAAAGTTTTGAAACCCTGACAGTTCTATCACAGAGGAAACAGGCAATTCTGACGAATGTTTTGTCTTTCTTAAACAGTGCAATGGAAATGGTTTCTGGATTCATTGGCAGGTCCTGGGGCGATGAGGGTTGATGACACGTCTGTTTATAAAAGGGCACTTTAGTTGGTTTACATGAGTCTAATTTCTTTAGTTGGATTCCTCTCCTTGGAAGATAGAGAGTATATTTTCTAAGAAATAGAAATACCCCTGGTATATACTAGAGGGCTGGGAACTCTGCAGTGTGGTTGACCAGCTGACCGATAGCATGTCAAAAATTGGCATGCTCATGACATATTTTCTCCAAAAGAAATCTGGTGGAACTCACCAGTCCAACTCTATGCTCCTGGAAAAATTCTAAGGCCAAGTGGCACAGAGAAGATTCTGAGGATTTCCCAGAGCTTTAGCACACTGAGCTCTCTTCTGCGGGGAGATTAAAAGCAGAATTAGCAACTAATTCTCCAAAAGAAAAGGAAAAATCACCTTGTTTGCCTAGTACATAAGATTTGATTAGGTCTTAAAGGTGTGATATAAATTCATAGGCTGACTCAGGGAGGAAGAAAATGTTTTTAACGCAAAAAGAGATGCACAAGCAAATGCACTGAGGTGCAGGATAACTTATTTAGTCCATTCAGGGTCAACAAGAAGAATGGGTCTGTTACAGAGTTCAAGTTAAGGATGTAGCTGGAGAACAGACCAGAAAGGTCTGTATATGTCAGGCTAAGGACTTTGTACTTCATCCTATAAATAAACCAATTACTTACTATTATGAGTTAAGTTGAGATCAATACTTCCCCAAAGGATATGCTGAGGTTCCAGCTCTCTGTTTCTGTGAAATGTGACTCTGTTTGGAAACAGTCTTTGCCGAGATAATCAAGTTAAGATGAGGTCATTAGGATGGGTCCTGGTTAAGTATGACAGGAGTCCTTAAAAAAAGAGGAAAAAAATCCTGTAAAGATAAGGGCAAAGACTTGAATGATGCAGCTGCAAGCCAAGGACTGCTGAGGATTCAAGGTTACTACCAGAAGCTAGGAAGAGGCAAGAAAGGACGGCTGAGGACATGATTTTTGGACACAGGGTCATTAGAACTGGGGGGAAATAAATTTCTATTGTTTTCAACCACCTAGTTCGCAGCACTTTGTTATGTCTGTCCTAGGGCACTAATGTACTTCAACAAGCTTCTGCAGAAACAAGGATTGTCGCATAAATGGGTGAAGTGGGCCAAGTCCAAAACAAAAGGGAGTAGAGGCGATTGTGGCAAACTGCAGAGCTTGTGTTCATCTTCATATTAGCATATTTTAAATGTCTGGCATTCAGCAAGCAGAGAAAAAAAAAAAATCTGTGAGCCGAGTTAGTCCCATGAACTCCTAGGAATGTGACTCTTCCTACAAAATGAGAAGGATCCAAAGGGTTTTAAGCTGAAGGATGGTATTAGCTGTGCATGGTAGAGAAGTTGCTCGGTGGCCAGGAGGAGGAGGAATTAAAGGAGAATTCTGCACGAGCCAGTCGAGACGGTTCAGACGAGGACAGTGGGTAGAGAGACGACAGGATACAGGATCAATAGTAAGTGGTTTTTTTAAAGTAAAGGAGCGGGGGGAGCTGGGTGGGGACACTGAATGGATGGTGGTGTGAACAGATTAGCTACGGCCACGATTACGCTGTATGAGAAACACCTCGGAACTCAGTGTCTAAAAACAACTGCTGCTTATTCTTGTGGATCCAAAGGTTGGCGTGGCGTGGCTTGGCTGATTGCGGCTGGGCTTAGCTGGATGGCTCTGCTTCTCACTGAAGTTCTACTTGTGGGTGAAACAGCGCTGTCTCATGTGTCCCTCATTCTGGTCACTTTAGCAGGCTAGAAGGACATCCTTCTGATGGCAGTGGCACAGATGCTAGAGGGCAAGAAGCAACAAGCGAACGGGCACCCTCTCTGCTCCACCCATGTCTACCCCTGGTCAGAGCACCGTATAACTATGCCCAAGGTCAAGGGGCAGGAAGGTGAACCCCTCCCACCATAGGGATATGGCAGAGATGTGGATGCAGGGGGTGTGAAGAACTGAGGATGGTAACTTAATTTACAGTAGTCTGTTATCTGGCTACAATTATTTGCATCCATCCCATATGCAAAATTCACTCGCTAGCATCCCAGTACCCCCAAACCTTACCCAATCACAGCACTGGGCTCAAAGTTCAAGATTTCATCAGCTATGTCAGGCAGGTCCAGATATAACTCTTCTTAATTCAGAGACCTGTGAACTATTAAGATGAGTTGTCTGCCCCAAACATGCCCATCATATAAAGGTGAGATGGGAACATGATAATCACAACAGATACTCCCTTTAGAAAAAGGAAAGGGAGTTCCCGTGTGGCTCACCTGGTTAAGAACTCGACATAGCGTCTGTGAGGATGCAAGCTCAGTCCCTGGCCTTGCTCTGTAGGTTAAGGATCCGGCATTGCCACAAACTGAGGCTCAGGTCACCGATGCGGCTTGGATCCAGTGCTGCTATGGCTGTGG
>PVHT021183661.1:13090407-13159167 GCA_004024745.2 Catagonus wagneri
GATAATCACAACAGATACTCCCTTTAGAAAAAGGAAAGGGAGTTCCCGTGTGGCTCACCTGGTTAAGAACTCGACATAGCGTCTGTGAGGATGCAAGCTCAGTCCCTGGCCTTGCTCTGTAGGTTAAGGATCCGGCATTGCCACAAACTGAGGCTCAGGTCACCGATGCGGCTTGGATCCAGTGCTGCTATGGCTGTGGCGGAGGCCTGCAGATGCAGCTCTGATTCGACCCCTGGCCTGAGAACTTCCGTATGCCACAGGTACAGCCCTAAAAAGAAAAAGAAAAAGAAAGAGAAAAAGAAAAAGGGAGGAAACTGAGACACACAGCACTGGTCTATTCCCATCATGGCTCGGCAGTAAGGAATCCTGCTAGTATCCATGAGGATGCGGGTTTGATCCCTGGCCTCGCTCAGGGGGTTAAGGATCTGGAGTTGCAGTGAGCTGTGGTGTAGGATGAGGCTTGGCTCCCTTGTGGCTGTGGCTGTGGCTGTGGCTGTGGCTGTGGTGTAGGCTGTGGCTGTGGCTGTGGCTGTGGCTGTGGTGTAGGCTGTGGCTGTGGCTGTGGCTGTGGTGTAGGCTGTGGCTGTGGCTGTGGCGCAGTAGCTCCAATTTGACCCCCGGCCTGGGAACTTCCATATGCTGCCATAAAAAGACTGAAAAACAAACACAAGCAACAACAAAAGAGAGTATTAAGTACCAGCCAGAGTTTGATGGAAAGCTGCATAACACTTCTTCATTCTTTCATCTCTGGTAACGCTTCCCCCAAGTCCGCCCACCCTGATCCCCGCCGCGTCCACCACACCCAGCCCACTGCCCAAAATTATTCTAAACCCAGACTGATGGCACAGGTCCCAGCTGAACAAATCCTCTTTGTTAGCTGCATCACTTGGCTCAGGAGGGCCTGTGAGCAGCCTCAAGAATAATTTCGTGATGATCTAGGTCGCATTTTTTCTTTCCCACCAGTGCCAGAGAGTAAACCAGCTCGTTTCATTGACTTTGGGTGTCAGGACGGGCATAGGGACGGCTTATCTGTGTGGTCGTGTTTCTTTGATTGGGCTTCGAAGGGGAAAAGCCAAGACCCTGCTCTCAGGTGACACCGTGAATGATTCTGAGAGCTTTACTTGGTCTCAGACCCTATCAGTGTACACATGTGGATTCGCGATCTTTTTTTTTTTTTTAAAGTACGCTTTCAGTTCATTAACAGCTAGTCGAATAACATACAGTTTGGCTAACCAGAATGTGAGAAGCCAAGCGATGCCTGAAAAAGAATCTTTTCTTTTTAGAACATAAAAGATAACGCTGCCTGACGACTGACAATGGTGAAACTGCTTCGCCCATGAGAGTGTCCCAAAGACGGGGCCCAACTTGCTTTAAACATTTCCTAAGGTCATTGCAATTTTAGGATTGTTTGAAAACATGGAATGATGGTGCTTTAAAGTCAAGTAAATAAAATGTAAATTAAAAGAGTGCATACATGTAAAGAAATGTCAGTTGCTTCCCCATATTACGGTAGATTGGGGATCATTGTTCCTACTCTTTTTGAATGGGGATTGGAATCTGACCCACAGCTCTGAGTTTCCTGCAGTAGCTTGGAGTCACTGAATAGTACGAAGTCCTTTAAAGCCCCAGCTCCACCGTTTCTGAGCTGTTACTTTGGGTAAATGACTTAAGCTTTCTGTGTTCCTTTTCCTCGCCTAGACATAGAGGGAAATCATAATGGCAGCCTCACAGGACTCAGTTGTTAATATTTAACGATACATTTGTAAAGCCCCGGGTACAGGACCCTTCATCCCATATCCTAATACAAAAAGCTCTATAAATATTAACTATATTATTGTTTCTTCTTAGCAGGTACCCTAGTTGAGGTGCCCCAGGAAGCTGCTCAAGAAGACGCTAAGTTCATGTTGTGGCTCAGTGGGTTAAGAACCCCACACAGTGTCTGTGAGGATGAGGGTTCGATCCCTGGCCTCGCTCAGTGGGTTAAGGATCCGGCATTTCAGTGAGCTGTAGTGCAGGTTGTAGACGCAGCTTGGATCTGGCTTGACTGTGGCTGTGGCATAGGCTGGTGGCTGCGGTTCCGATTCAACACCTAGCCTGGGAACCTCCATATGCCTTGGGTGTAGCCCTAAAAAAAAAAAAAAATCCATCAGTCTCTACCTATAATTCCCACCACTGTGACTTTTCTTCTTCCAAGCCACTTCATCTCACTTTTTCTCAAAGGCACCCCAGATGGTAACAGAGCCAGGGGTGCAGGAAGAAGTCAATTACTGTCGAAGATTGGAACGTAAAGAGTCAATAAATCTGAAGGTTGAATTACAGCAAACGTAGCATGTGAGAGAAAGGAGCGATGACATAGGGTGGGTGCTGACTGCGATGGAGACAGCTGGGTCTCTCCCCTCTTAGGAAAACAAGCGTACCCCCCTCCCACCCCATTCCCCATGTCCCACCTGAGAACTGGTTCCATTGGGGCTAGTGTAGTGGTCCTGCTGTGAGAAGAGATGGGAAAAGAGACTCAGAAAGTAGGTCTGAGCTGTATTTATACCCTCAACTGAAATATTTAAAAAGCGTGTCTACAGTTACTGCAAATTGGATTGGAAACCTGGTCCTTGAGCCAGCTGTGGTTCCATCTTTGTTGGCGAGTATAGACGGCCCAGCGGAGCGCTTGGGCGGTGCTTCTGTCTGTGTCGGAGGGTGAAGCCCTGCCCCCGCTTCCTCGATGGGACAAAAAGACACCCCGACTCAGAACCAGCGCAGCGTGATGCGGCCTCTGGCCCCAGCCAGCAGCCAGAGTGACTCAAGGTCCGGTACTCGCAGTGACCTACTTAAAAGTTTTTTCTCTTCTTTTTGAAACTCCTTGCCTTTCCTGATTCCAACCCGCGCAGGAAACGCAAGGGCTGGGGGCCAGACTACTTCAGAAATTGCCTTTGAAGGGCTGTGAACCATCCTGACATCCTGCGTCTGAGACAAGCCCGATTCTCTCTGGTTTCACCCGCAGCCGGGGCTGCCGTGGGCTCTGGGTACCAGGAGAGTTCTTGACTCCTTCAACCTTTTTCCTCCTCCTGGGGACACGAAGCTTCTTCCGTTCCTGTTTTCCATCAGGCCTTCTTTCAAGGGGCACCTGACAAGGCAAATCTTTCCTTCACAGCCCAACTTTTGTGGCTTTAAGTGGACACATTTGCTTTCACATTGGTCCTGCCCTCTCATCAGGGAATCAATGGGTAGAAACAGGTTTGCCTGGGGTAGCCTCTAGCTGCCAGGTCACTGTGGACTGTTCTGCTGGAGCCGTGAAGGTGGACGGCTGATAATTCGACCCTGAGGCAGCCCGGCTCAGAAAGGAAAACCTGAATGCACATCATTCCCCACTGTCCAGGAGAGACAAGAAAACTTTCTGCACGGTAAGCTTTTTTAATATGCAGATTCACGCATTATATGTAAATTTATGTGTGCATAAATTATACATCGCTCATTTATATTTATCATTTAATTATATATAAATATTTAAAGCTGCTTATGTGTGAAATCTAAAATATGGCACAGAGAATCTACCTACAAAACAGAAACAGACTTGGGGACATAGAGAACAGACTTGTGGTTGCCAAGGGGAAGGGGGAAGGGAGTGGGATGGACTGGGAGTTGGGGGTTAGTAGATGCAAACTATTGCATTTAGAATAGATAAGCATTGAGGTCCTGTTGTACAGCACAGGAAACTCTATCCCATCTCCTGGGATAGACCGTGATGAAAAATAATATGAAAAAGAATATATATATATATATATATATCATATGTATGTATGACCGAGTCACTTTGCTGTACAGCAGAGGTTGGCACAAAATTGTAAATCAATTATGCTTTAATGAAAAATTCAAAAATGAGTTCTATGCACCCTATATACATGTAAATTATATCTATAGTATATGAAATATTTACCTATACTACATATGCGTATATATGTGTGTATGCATGTATATATGTGCATGTGTACATGCGTGTGTGCATGTGTGTGTGTGTGTAAAGAAAAACTCACAGAAGACTCTGAGGTGAAGAACACTTGGCTGTCAGGAGTCTATTATTGTTTTCATCTTTAGTTGATGTGCAGAGCAAGCTTTCCCCCGTCTCCACCTGCCCAGATCCTACATATTCTTTGATTTGTGATTAAACGAGATCCTCCATGAATCTTCTTGCTCTCTTCCTATAGAAAAAAAAGTTAGTGTGCATGCGTGCGTGTGGGTGGGTGTCTGAATTTGAACTTGCCCAAAACCCTCCTGGCATTTATCACTTTCTCTCTTATAGACAATTTTTGTGGGGCCCAGCACTCCTGGACCAATCCCGAGTTGTGTCCCTTCTGGGTCTGTGTACCCCGCAGGGCCTGAGCCTGTCCCATACAGAACAGGTGCACAGCACACTGGAGAGGAGCTGGAAGTGGCAGCTGGAAGAAGAGGGGCCGTTCACACCTGCGGACTCCGCTGCGTTTGGAGCTGTGTCTCGCTCAGCGGCCCTGGATGAGCGGTTGCCCGGCTCTGACAGCACGTTAGTGTAACTTTAAAAACAAAGGCAGCAAAAAACTCTGTCCAGGTGCTCCCTCTGACCTGGGCCTTCGTATTATGATCAAACAAGCGAGGAGTTTCTATTGTGGCTCAGCTGCTTAAGGACCTCTTGGAAATACTGGATTTTAGCAGTGATTTGGGGCATGGGGTGTTCAGTAAAAGTCACTGCGTTGATCTGATGAGCCCGTCCACACTGCAAGGCCCACCCGAGTTTCCATGTAGAGGGTCCTGGTCTATGCTTTAAAGAAAGATCTAGAGGTCATTTCTGGGTCACCCGAGGTTGAACAACCCTCAAGGTGGCAATAGTGCCCGTTGCTTTGTGGGGACAGGAATGTCTGGGGTGGCACAGAGGGTTAGCAGAGATTGTGGATAGGGAAAAAGTTGACACCTGGGGCACAACTGACCTTGTCACTGCAAATTACAACACTCTGTGATAGGGCAGGGGTGCTTCAGCCTCTGTTCTTCAAGACTATCTTCTCATGGACAACCGTTCCACCGAAGATTTTGTTTTGTTTTCTTTTCTTTTTATGGTTGCACTGTGGCATATGGAAGTTCCCAGGCTAGGGGTCAAATCAGAGCTGCCAGCCTCCACCACAGCCAAGGCAACACCAGATCCCAGCCGCAGCTTCAATCCACCCCGCAGCTTGCAGCAATGCTGGATGCTTAACCCGCTGAGCGAGCCCAGGGATCCAACTTGCATCTTCACAGGAGCAATGCTGTGTTCTTAACTCACTGAGCCACCACGGGAACTTCCACGAAGCTTTAATAGGAGAAAAAGTAGTGGGTTCCACATCGGTCAGTGCATTTTCCCTTGTATTTTCCCATTCCTTCCCCCTTGGTCTATATACATAAAGGTTTTAGAAGCCCCGTATTGCCTGCAGAGGGTTGGTCTTGTCTCAGTGCCTTTGCCATGAAAAGTCTGATTGTATATGAACAACTGGGTCTGTGTGAATTTCTATCCCATTGTGACCTCGGGATTAGATGACCCTCAGCTGTCCTGCGGAGGGCATTCTGATGGGATGGCTTTAGAATAGGATCAGAATGCCCCCACTGAACATTTCTTTCCAATAAAGTCAGCTGGGTTTTGGCTTTGTGGAAACAGTGATTCCCTCCATTCTGTGAATGAAGCCACTGTTATCTCTAAATCCCGGAGTCTTCGTGTGTGTGTGGCTGCCCCGGTGGCTTGTGGAAGTTCCCAGGCCAGGATTGAACCCACACCACAGCAGTGACAACGCACGATTCTTAACCTGCCGAGCCACCAGGGAGCTCCTCCAAAGCCATGCATCCTAAGGCAAAAAGAGAAGAAGACTCAAAAACAGTTAAGTCTCAGAAACATCTCCTCATGTCCCATTTCTAACCATCATGAGTTTTCCTGCCAGAGACAAATAATAAACTTACAGACTTCTGTCCTTTGATTAATTATAGTATTAGAATTTCCCCAGAGGATAAAAAGACAATTTTTTTCCTCCAGGAGAAGAATCACTGACATTTGTTGAGACTTTCCAAGGTACTGACAAGAGCACTGGGCCGTCCTACTGTTTAGTCTTACATTTACTTGGAGTCTAGTTATAACCTGATAGCTCCGATCTGGCTTTGATTCAGACCAGGATAACCATCCCAACAATGAGAGATCCTCAACACAGTATGGCCATAGCCTTTCTTTCTTTTTCTTTTTTTTTTTGTCTTTTTGCCTTTATCTAGAGCCGCACCCGCAGCATACGGAGGTTCCCAGGCTAGGGGTCTAACAGGAGCTGTAGCCGCCAGCCTACACCACAGCCACAGCAACACGGGATCCAAGCCACGTCTGCAACCTACACCACAGGTCACGGCAACGTCGGATCCTTAACCCACTGAGCAAGGCCAGGGATCAAACCCGCAACCTCATGGTTCTTAGTCGGATTCGTTAACCACTGGATTCGTTAACCACTGAGCCACGACGGGAACTCCAGGCCATAGCCTTTCAAACAGGTTTTCTTGGAGTTCCCGTCCTGGCTCAGTGGTTAACCAATCCAACTAGGAACCATGAGGTTGCGGGTTCGATCCCTGGCCTTGCTCTGTGGTTTAAGGATCCGACGTTGCCGTGACCTGTGGTGTAGTTTGCCGACGTAGCTCAGATCCCGCGTTGCTGTGGCTGTGGTGTAGGCCGCAGCCGTAGCTCCATTTAGATCCCTAGCCTGGGAACCTCCATATGCCGCGGATGAGACCCCAAAATGACAAAAGACAAAAAAAAAGAAAAAAGAAAGCTGTTTTGGCAAGCCAAATTTAAGTCTGATGGGTTAAATGTGCCTGAATCAGGATGTAAATTGCGTCTTCACAAGTGTACAAGCTACCTACTGCCTGGAAGGGTCATTAAGTTTGTTCAGTCTCTGTTGAAAAGATAATTAATACCCTTCTGAAAATACAGTTCAGAGAAGAAGCTGAGAATGAACAAGAAACACCCTCCATAAATGTATTTAAAGCCTGAGATAATGAGGCTGTTTGAGAGAACAGAAGTTGGGGATATTATTATATTTTACTTATCTTATGACATGGTCAGTCAGGCAAATATGAGCAAACTATTCCATTGTAAAACATCTGGCATACGCAACAGGATGTCTTTTGAGGTTTGTTAAAGTTTGCATTACTTCTAAAACATTACAAATTTAAGCAGAAGATATAGCTTTTATATTGGCAGCCCCGAAACATGGTTGGGGAAAGAAAAAAGTCACAGGAATATTGGCTTCAATAACCAGTTAACACAATGAGCTTCTCTGGTTATTTGGTGATACCTTCAAACATGTTGGAAACTGTTGATTACTGCTGTAGAAATGATCAGTTTCATTAAGAGATGATTTTTCAGAGTGATCTCTAATGAGAGGAAGAGAAGTTCCAGCTTTTATAGGCTGATGGTTTCATAACTCACATGAAACTGAAGATCTGTGATTATTTTTAATAATACTCATATGGCTCAATCGAATTCCTAATGTGGATATTCATGGGTTGTTCATAGAAAGATGATGATGTAAATTCCACATGAAAAATCTCTTTGGCCAATAACGAAATCTCATCTATGAAATAATTCTTAAATATGCAATGAATATGTCAGATGTTGCTAATATTTTCCCCATATTTTTTAATAAGCTGGGTCAGTCTAGCAATGCTGCATCCCAATGTCCTAACAACTTCGGAGTTAAAAAGTAAAACTAACATGTACATTTTGGACTCCACATGCAAAAGAGAATACATTGTGCTCTTCTGAAATGAAGCGACTGATTAGAAACAGGCACTGAACTGTTTTCTGTTGTTAATTAGATCACTGAAAAATCTCATTATGTTCTAGGACACACTTGAATAATTTTTTTCTGCTGCAAATGAACATCTAAAATAGATGAGGAGTCTCTCTACTGCCAATGTCTAAATTAAACACCAACGGTAGCAGCATACTTGCAGCTGAAAGCAATAGGAAGCCCAAAGGAATATATCTTAAATTAGAAGGACACTTCACATAACTCCAAGTCTGGATGTCTCGACACCATCATCAGGATCAGATGCCTTCCGTTCTCCTGTAGCCTACTTTTTTTGGCCAGGCCCACAGCACGTGGAAGTTCTGGGGCCAGGGAGTGAACCCATGCCATAATAGTGACCCCTGCCTTAGTAGTGACAATGCTATCTTCTTAATCCACCAAGCCACCAGGGAACTCCCTCTCCTGTACCCCCCCTTTTTTTTTTGTATTAAAGTATAGTTGATTTACAATGTTTCCTCAATTTCTGTTGTACAGCAAGATAACCCAATCACACACAGGTCCCTGTGCTGTACAATCAGACCTCATTGCCCATCCATTCCAAATCTAACAGTTTGCATCCCAAACCCCCAAACTCATTGTCCATCCCACTCCCTCCCCCTCCCTGCTTGGCAACCAGAATGTTCTCCAAGTCTGTGAGCCTATTTCTGTTTGGTGGATAGGATCATTTGTGCTGTATTTTAGACTCCACATATAACCAATACTACATGGTATTTGAATTTCTCTTTCTGGCTAACTTCACTTAGTATGAGAAACTATAGTTCCATCCATGTTGCTGCAAATGGCGTTAGTTTGTCTTTTTTATACCTGAGTAATATTCCATTCTATATATGTACCCCGTCTTCTCAATCCTTTCATCTACCAGTGGACATTTAGGTTGTTTCTATGTCTGACTATTGTGAACAGTGCTGTGATGACCATAGGGGTGCTTATACCTTTTTGAATGAATGTTTTGTCTGGATAGATGCCCCAGAGTGGGATGGCTGGATAATATAGAAGTTATATATTTAGTTTTCTGAGGAAACTCCATACTGTTTTCCATGGAGGTGGTACCAATTTACATTCCACTAATAGTGTAAGAGGGTTCCCTTTTCTCCACACCCTCTGCAGCATTTGTTATTTGTTGACTTGTTCCTGATGGGCATTCTGACCGGTGTGAGGTGGTACCTCATTGTAGTTTTGATTTGCATTTCTCTAATAATCCGTGATGCAGGGATGCTGAGTATCTTTTCATGTGCCTGTTGGCCATCTGTATGTCTTCTGCCCATTTTTCAATTGGGTTCTTTGTTTTTTTGTTGTTGAGTCGTATGAGTTGTTTGTATATTTAGGAGAATAGACCCTTGTCTATTGCATCATTGGCAAAGATTTTCTTCCCTCTCCTGCATCCTTAATGTGTTGTCCAGGACCCTGGGCTGGGAGCCCGTGGTTGCAATGGACCCTTAGTTCAGGATCACAAGCACCCCGACAGGGTCTTGCTAAAGTCTGTTCTCAGATGCCCTTCAGGAAACATCTTCTCAGGGCTCACTGTTTGGCAGGACTTCAAATCAAGAAGGTTGAGAACAGCCTGATTCCCTGAGATCCATCGACTTTGTCCCCCAGGCTGAGGAAGATTCCAGACTCTCAGAAGGAGTTGACCACTTTTACAAGAGGGCGAGAAAATCGATGTTCTGCTAGCAAGAAAGAGCCCATAGGCGCCGGTTGGGAAGGGAGCCAAGAGTACAGACCTCAATGCCAAAGTCAATAATAAATCAAACAGATCATTAAAAATAAGGTCACAGTGGATTTAAATCTGCCCTGCCTTCGATTTTCCATCACCTTGCACCTCTGGATTCGGATCTGATTTCAGCTGGAGTCCAGGTCACGTTGCATCAGCAGTGTCCCCCACATCCACCCCTCACTGTAGGCTGAACTGTGGGCCAGTGAATCTAATTTTCTCATTGATTTATTTCTGAAAATGCCTCTCCCACTCCTTCCTGTGGTCTGAACTTAGCCTATGAGAAATGACTAAGAAACTGATCAGGTCCATAAGGAACTGGTCAATCCAAGGACCCATCCTTATGGAAATTCTTAGTGACAGAACACTCTTCCCGACCCACGACCTGTCCTCTTTCAGCTTGTCACTGTGGTCCAGACTCCATCGATCTGTGCTGTGTCTGACTCGATACTCACCGTACCTGCTTAACTCCCATCCTCTCCTTTTGTCTGAGTAGGGAGAACAATCTGATAGATCCTGTCCAGTGTCACAGTGACCCCTCTGTATTGTGCCACGTCATGGAGTAAGAGACTTCAGATGCACAGGACTGAGAGAATTGTGCATCCATGGCTAAATGATCTTCAGTCAGAAGGATATGGGTTTTATAATTAATTCTGTGCTCTCGTGTACCACCTTGGCAAGTTAGGAATCTGTAAACTAAGGAAACAAAGGTCACTTATCCCGCAAAGTGATACGTGAAACCCAGTGGACAGCGAGCAAACGGCCCCTGCTCCCACCTGTCACAGAAGAGGGGAACGGTCTCTTCATAGCGAGGCTTGGGAAATAACCAGCTACACAGCTTTTGCATAATGAGTGGGAGAGGACTAGACTGAACTGTGATGTTTTCCCTCTAAAAATCAGGAAGATTTAAAAACTCCTCCCATCCTTTAGTACAGAGAAGGCTGCCTTTTTTATTTTTATTAAAAAAAAAATTTTTTTGTCTCCTTAGGGCCGCATCCATGGCATATGGAAGTTCCAGGTTGAGGGTCGTATCAGAGCAGCAGCTGCTGGCCTACACCACAGCCACAGCAACGCAGGATCCGCTGTGTCTGCGACCTACAACACAGCTCACGGCAACACTGGGTCCTTAGCCCACTGAGTGAGGCCAGCGATTGAACCTGTGTCCTCGTGAATACTGGTCAGACTCGTTTCCGCTGAGCCACTGTGGGAACTCCAAGGCTGCCTTCTTTGGGAGGCAGAACCCATTTGCTTTATTTTTTGCTTTATTTCTGCTCTATTTTTATCCTTTCATCTTATGACATTTTGGTGAAGCAGTGTGGATTTACCAGGTTGTAATTTCTGCTGTACAGCAAAGTGACTCAGTTATACATGTGTACACACATCCATTCTCTTTCAGATTCTTTTCCCACAGAGATGATCACAGAACACTGGGTAGAGCTCTCTGCTCCACAGCAGGTCCCCACTGGCCAGTCATTCCATACACCTCAGTGCGCATGTGCCAGTCTCACAACCCCAAGTTTTGGTTTTGTTTTTTTTTTTGGTCTTTTAGGGCTGCACCCACGGCATATGGAAGTTCCCAGGCTAGGGGTCAAATCAGCTGTAGCCACCGGCCTACGCCACAGCCACAGCAATGCCAGATCCGAGCCACGTCTGCGACCTACTCCACAGCTCACAGCACCGCCAGATCCTTAACTCACTGAGCGAGGCCAGGGATCGAACCTGCTTCTGCATGGATGCTATGTCAGATCCCTAACCCGTTGAGCCAGAACAGGAACTCCAAAGAAGTTTACCGTTTTAAAAGCATCTGGGTGTCAGAGTCTGAAAAGGACTTTGACCCATCGTGTTGGGGTCGGTGTGAGGAGGGGGGGATGTCCTTTGTTATACCCCATAGCCTCCACGTATGCAGACATTTTCTAGGGCGTTTTGGCAGTACCTATCAAAGGCTTCGGTGGGTTTATTGTCTTTGAAGTAAGAACATTCCTAGTATTTTATCCTAAGGAAATAATTAGAGAATTGTACAGAATTTTTGTGTGTCAGGATGTCCCAGGTCATGTTATTTGAACATTAAAAGAAAAGAATCCCTGACTGCATAAGGTTAAAATATTGAATAAATCATATCAAATACATAGTGGTACGGGGCGTTTGGGGTTTGTAGATGCCAACTAGAGTGGATGAGCTGTGAGGTCCTGCTGTACAGCACAGGGGACTCTATCCAGTCTCCTGGGACACAACATGATGGAAGAGAATATGAGAAAAAGAATACATATATCTGAATGGCTGGATCACTCTGCTGTACAGCAGAAACTAGCACAACATGTAAATCAACTATACTTTAACATAAATAAATAAATAAGGTTATGAGATGGAAACAAATGCCAAGCAAAAAGCATTCAGTCTCGGAGTTCCCGTATCGGCACAGCGGAAACCAGTCTGACTAGGAACCACGGGGTCATGGGTTCGATCCCTGGCCTCACTCAGTGAGTTAAAGATCTGGTGTTGCCGTGAGCTGTGGTGTAGGTCACACATGCGGCTTGGATCTGGTGTTGCTGTGGCTGTGGTGTAGGCTGGTGGCTGCAGCTCCGATTGGACCCCTAGCCTGGGAACATCCATATGCCGCAGGTGTGGCCCTAAAATAACAAAAAGACCAGAAAAAAAACCAAAAGCATTCAGTCTTACCTTTATCCCACTCACAGGGGCACTACCTGCCTTCATCATCAGAGCTGTTGGAGCCCCTTTGGTGCAAATGTGGTTATCTCTGTCTTTCCTCAGTGAGAGCTCAGAGTTCTGGGTTCTTCATTTTTCTGCATCAGTGACCAAGTCATTCCTTTCCTTTCCAGCTTGCAAAACCCACTTGTTACTGTCTTTTCCCATTCTCCCCGCCCCCCGCCCCCCGTGGGCCTTTTGGACAATTCCTTCCTGACATTTTAGTGGTGCCTGGTGGGGGGGGGGTGAGAAGCAGAGTTACATGTACACTTTTCAATCCATTATATGTAACCGGACATTCATATCTTAAGATTTTTGAGATGCTGTGTGGATGAGGCTGCTTGCAAGTCTTCGGTGAAAGGGATCTCCGTGTGTCCACTTGTATGTCTAGTTGGATCAGACGTCCCAGAGCTCTCAGTGTCCCCGGGTGCACGCATGTTAGAGCGGGAAATAAGAAAGAGCCTCTTCCATCCTGAGTGAGACTTTTTCATAGTTATTTAGTGAGGCATCTCTTTTGTTTACATCTCTCTCTGTTTACAAAGATGCTCAGATGTGTCCCTGGAAGCTGGGGTCTGAGAGGAAGTCCAGGGGACAGAGACCACAATGCTGGCTGATTCTGGTAAGTTCCTTCTTCCCTTAGGATTCTCCAGGGCTGGTTTTCCTAGTTTCCCAGCCTTGGCTGGTCACGTCTGAATCCCAAGAGTGAGCGCCGCCGTTTAGGCTGAAGCTGGGATTCCTGCTACGTTTATTTACTTAGCAGGAGAATTTCAGACCACTTAACCAACTTCTTCATTTTACAGGAAAGCAATCCGCGGTCCAGAAAGTTTAAATGACTTCATGAAGGTCACAGGCTAAGGAAGCGGTAGGATCTCGTGATCGGGGCTGTAACCAAGGAAGGACAACACAAATTTGATCTTCTTCGAGATAACCATGTTCAGGAAGCAAGGATCGTTACCTCACTGCTTAAGATAGAAAAGGCGAGAGGAAATCTGCTTTGCAGATACTAACTTTATAAAGGTAATGCCATGAAGTGTGGCCTTCACATCTTAGCCACTTACGTTTCCTTTTTTTTTTTTTTATTTTGTTGAAGTAGAATTGATTTACAAGGTTGTGATCATTTCTGCCGTACAGCAAAGTGATTCAGTCATACATGTACACACATCCATTCTCTTTCAGATTCTTTTCCCACGTAGATGACCGCAGAACACTGGGTAGAGTTCTCAGTGCGCCACACCAGGTCCCCGTTACCCAGTCATTCCATACGGCTCACCGTGCACGTGTCCAGCCCTCCCCACCCCACACCTGTCCCCTTTGGTCATAAGTTTGTTTTCAAAATCTGTGAATCTGCTTCTGTTCTGCAAATAAGTTCATTCGTATCCTTTTTTTTTTGATTGCATGTATAAGTGATCTTATGATGTTTGTCTTTCACTGTCTGACTGACTTCCCTTAGTATAATAACCTCTAGGTCCGTCCATGTTGCTGCAAATGCCATCACTTTGTTCCTTTTTATGGCTGAGTAGTATTCCACTGTGTGTGTGTGTGTGTGTGTGTGTGTGTGTGTGTGTATCACATCCTGTATATCAAATCCTCTGTCAGTGGACATTTAGGTTGTTTCCATGTCGTGGCTCTTATAAATAGTGCTGCAATGGACATTGAGGTGCATATATCTTTTCAAATTATGGTTTTCTCTGGATGGATGCCCAGGAGTGGGATTGCTGAATCATATATTACCCACTTACTTCTATCCAGCAATAAAATCGTAAGACAAAATTGCTCACATTTATCAAAGGCCAAAACCTTTGGTCCACAATGAGGCCGGAAGGGTGGAAGCCTGCTAGTCCAGGGTACCTTGGGTTCCTCACGTCCAATTTCTGTTGAAGGTTCCCCATCTCCACCTCTTTTCTGATCACTCATCCTCATCCCTTTCTGGAGCTACTCCGTGCATTTTCCTATTCATTGCTCTTCCTCCAGGGAAGGCTCTAGTTTTCACCGTGGAATTCGCCCCTGCTTAACTCTCAGATCACACGGTCTGCTTCACCACTGGCCACTTCAAGACATTTCAAATACAGGACCCAAAGTACTGAAATGACAGGATTTTTATAGATGGTCTGATCACAGTTCGCACTACTTTTTCAAGTGAGAAGACAGCATTAGCAGAAAATGCTCATTATGCCCAGGACCCAACAACTGCCTGTCACCTGGCCTGGGGCTAGGAAACATCTAGCATACTGGTAGCCAAACATTTTCTAAATATCTAGAATTCTGAAGTCCTCAAAGATGATTATAGCTGTACCGGGTTATTTAGGGGACTGAAGGGTGATGGCAGACGTTCACGCCACCCGAGTGAGGAGTTTCAGAATCTAGAAGATGCGCAAATGGCTAGTGAGGGAGGGAGGGAGGAAGGGGGGGAGGCCGGAAGGAAGGAAGGAAAAGGGGGGGAGGGGAGGAAAGGATCTACTAATAGGAAGGATCTGATCTAATGATTGCAACTTCCCTGTGCAGGCGTTCTTACCTTCTAGAATTTACACGGGAGGCTGCTAAGAGCCACAGAAAAAGAGAATAACCAATGGCTTAGCTTCCGAACCTCAAACACTGTCTGATTCCTCGAGGGCTCATCTCAGCTTTGATTAAATCCCTGCCACCACATGACCCTGTAGCGACTGGACATCGTGGGACGTGTGGGGCCATGTGAGTCCCATGGGAAATTTGCCTTCGAGGTCTAAGCAGACACGACCTCAACGTTAAAAAGCCACCAAGTTCAGGTTCCTTGTACCAGTCTTTCCTCAGGGTTTGTTTTTTTTTTTTTTTCTTTGAAGGGATGACCATCTCTGGCCAAGTATAAACCATGTTCCAGTTTCCATGGGACCAGTGTGTTGTCTGAAAAAAAAAAAAAGAGAGAGAGAGATGAAAAAACCCTGTCTGCCCTTTGTGGCGACAGAAATCCTGGTGCAACTTTTTGTGGCCTTAGTGCTTCTGTAGGGGGTTAGGATGACTTAAACTTTGTTTCGAATGTCACACTTGATTCCGGGCTTAGATATGGCACCAGGACAAGCCCGTTAAAACTTGACTCTCCCCGTGCGTTGTCAAGAACTGGACTGGGTATTTGGGGGCCAGAGAGAGAGAGAGCAGGGATCAAGTGAAATGCCCAGGTCACTGATGATGTCACGAGCACCAGATTCCCCCCAAAAGCAGTCCTGGGAAAGATCACAGTCCTGGTTTGGAATGTCCTGAGTGCATTTAGGGCAAAATACACTTCCCATGCACTCTTCTGCAAAGACACCGCCCTTCACAGATGACAGAGAGCCTGAGGATTGAAAACGGACACACTGGATGCAAACCAGGATTCCAGATCCTTTTGGACTTGTCCGAGAAGCCCTGGAAAATAAACAATCCCCTAATACTCTAATAGAGCCATAAAATTAGCTGTATCTTTCCCTTTCAGACAATGTCAAAGCACCAAAGACAAGCTTCTCTTTTTCCCGTGGAAAAGTCAAATGATTTTTTTTTTTTTTGATTCCCAAAGCTATCGGTTTCTTCGTACGCAAGAGCCTGCCACGAACTTGGCTGGTCTTTTCAAAGCATGCGTCTACGGGGATAATATTTCATCCATAGGTGTGGCCATCATCCTGTCAGTGTGTGCACAGTCTCCCCCAAGTTAAGGATTTCCATGGGCTAAATGAATGAATAGCAATGAAACAAGACAAGGAGACGCCCTGGTGATATAATTTTTATTGGCTCTTTGCTCGTGGCCTCCATAGACAGCTATCTGCCCGATCTCACAGCGCAGCTCCTGGTGGAAACCTCTGGTTGACGGAGTCGGCTCTGTGGTCTTATCTGTAACCTGAGGACACCTCGTCCCCAGCACAGCCAGTGTAGTCAGTGTCCTGTGGAGGGAAACAGCTTCTGAAGATGGCCTTACGGTTCCTTGCAGGGAACCACAGGGAGCCGGGAGATGCTTGCTCCCTGGCCCATCCATTCGGGAGAAAATCCTGGACAAATTTTTTCTGAGCAGAAAAGGAGCATCTCCGTGATTTAGGGCACTTTCCAGAGTCTCTTAAGACTCTGCCCAGAGTCACAGAAAATCTAAGGGGCGATGAAGACACTGCCGGGAATTACTGACCATGAGGTAAAGAATGAACTCTTGCCATGTTAACAGCCATCATCAAAGCAAATGGCATGATTTACGTTTTCCAGAAAGGGCTTTTTGGAAACACTGGAGCTTCAGCAGTCTCGGGCCCTAACCAACATTTGTCTTGCGCTGTGAAATATCTTCTCAGAGTAACACCATTTCATGACTTCACAGAGAAATAGTGTTTTTTTCCTTTTTAGGGCCGTACCTGCAGCCTATGGAAGTTCCCAGGCTATGGGTTGAATCCGAGTTACAGCTGAGGTCTACACCACAGTCATAGCAATGTGGTATCTGAGCACATCTGAGGGCTACACCGCAGCTTGGGCAATGCTGCATCCTCAACCTACTGAATGAGGCCAGGGATTGACCCTGCATCCTCACAGATACTATGTTGGGTTCTTAACCCACTGAGCCACAATGGGAACTCCTGAAATAGTGTGTATTTAAAGGATTTGTGCGCGTGTGTGTAACAAGATGAAATAATAGCCAGCTCCTCTCTGGATGGAAGTGGAGCATTGTAGAACGGTCACAGGTATATGTGGAACATGAGGACTGAACCCAGGCCATGTGGGGTACCAGTCAGAAAGGAGGGGCATGGCATGACTGCTGTACCCGCCGGCCCCACCCAAATAAGAGATCAGATTTCTGTTGCTCTAATTCGAAAAGATGCACGCACACCAATGTTCACAGCCTCACTATTCACAATAGCCAAGACATGGAAGTAACCCACATGGAAAGAGGAGTAGATAAAGAAGATGTGATACATATATATAGTGGAATACTACTCAGTCATAAAAAAGAATGAAATAATGCCTTTTGCAGCACCATGGGTGGACATAAAGATTACCATGCTAAGGGAAGTAAGTCAGACAAAGACAAATATTATAGAATATCATTCATATGTGGAATCTAAAAAATTTGTACAAATGAACTGATTTTGTAAGACAAAAATAGATTCATAGAAATAGAAAACAAACTTTTAGTTGTCAAAGGGGAAGAGGAGGTGAGGGAGTGATAAATTAAGAGTCTGGGATTGACCGAAGCACACTACTATACATAGAAGAGATAAGCAGAGACCTACTGTATAGCACAGGGAACTATATTCAATATCTTATAATAACCTATATTGGAAACAATCTGAAAAGAACAATATACATACATACATATGTACATATATACACACATACATGCATATACACACATGTGCGTGTATATATATGTATGTGCATAACCAAGTCACTTTGCTATACACCTGAACTAACACAGTATTGTAAATCATCTATACTTCAATTAAAATAAAAAGAGATGGAGTCTGGAGTAACTGTTAACAACAAAATTTCAGAGCACAAGGACACGCATTACATTCTAGCGTCTCTCTTCCACAGTACACATGAGCCAAGGGCAACCAAGCGATTCCCAACAAGGAACTGAGGAAAAGCAACTCTTTATCAAGCTCATTGTGTGTCAGGCATTTTGTACACACATCATAATTAATCATCATGACCAGGCATAGAGGTCTTCGCAAGGGCAGTACTCGGGTCATTGCCACCTGCCAAAGGTTTCTTGGGGGTGAAGTGATGGTTCTCTGATTCCAGACCTTTGACTTGAGTTTGGGACACAGACCTAAAGAGTGCCCCTCTTTCCTGGGTGTTGGAGGTCACCAAGGAAAAAAGCATCTCCATACACCATCTTGGATGTTTGCTTTGGTTTGGATTTGAATTTCTAAAGTTCTACTAGGAGCCAAGTGGCATGTGTCTTCATTCCAGATCTAGTTCTTACTGGTGCCATCACCGCAAAACCAAGTTTGAAATTGAGCATTCAGGGAGCATTGCAGAGTTAATTTTCTTTTATTTTTCAGCCTGTAAAATGGACACAATTATACCCAGTTCACAATGCTCTCATGAGGCTCAAATTAAGATAGTAGGAGCAGGAGTTCCCACTGTGGCTCAGGGATTAAGAACCTAATGCAATGTCCGTGAGGATGTGGGTTCGATCCCTGGCCTTGCTCACTGGGTTAAGGATCTGGCATTGCTGCAAGCTGTGGTGTAGGTCACAGATGCAGTTCAGATCTGGCATTGCTGTGGCTGTGGTGCAGGCAGGCAGCTGCAGCTCAGATTCTACCTCTAGCCCAGGAACTTCCATGTGCTGCAGGTGTAGCCATAAAAAGAAAGAAAGAAAGAAAAAAAAAACAGTAGGAGCAAAAGTACTTTGAAGAGTTTGAAAAGCAGGTATCTTAGCCAGTGGAAGATAATTTTTTCTTCCATCTAAAATAATTTTCTAAGGGAAGACAAACATAATTACATTTCCATCCATTATGCTTACAGATCAAAGGTTGGCTTCTGTAGTTTGAAATGTGAAAAAAAAAAGCCACTTTCTCTTCTAGTGCTTTTTTGATTTTCATTTTGTGATTGTCTAATGAATGCGTGCCAGCAATTTCTTTGCCTTAGAGCTGCTTTTTGTTTTTGTTTTTTTTCCTTCCGGTGGCTTCTTATAACCAATGGTTTTTAAGGGGGAAACTCAGATGTTTAGAAATGCTCCTTGGGCCTCACTCATGAATGGGCCGTTCTTATCCTCTTGTATCCCGTGGATGAGTTATAAGCAGGTCACGTCATTTCCATCCCCAACCCCTTTGCTTTTAAAGAAACTTTGACAAAGACCCAGCCGCAAATACACATTGTATATCATCAAAAGCCAGCCCCAATTTGGCTAATGGCGCTCACTTTGTTTTTAGATTCTCTTAATACTTTAAGCACTTAACTGGAGCCTGTGTTCATCCCAGCTGCAGCCTGTGGTTTCTAGGCAGAAGCTGCCCACCTGACGTTTAGTGCCCCTGTCTGCGAGTTGATAAGGCTGTCTGGAGGCTCTAAACTCCTTTAAGTGCTAACTGTCGAGTTGGAATTGAGTGCCTCCCGCTGAACAATGTGCGCTGTTTTAAAACGATTACTTAATATGAAGAGGTTTCCAAACGCGCTAATGCTCAGGGTATTTAAACAGGGTAATGGGGTATCTGTAAAGTGCCTTTTTTCTTGGCAACTTAATAATCTTACACTTGTGCAAATACTATTTACACCACAGCGCATCTGATACCCTCCGAAAGTTAAACAAGCCATTCAGGAAAATGGGATCAAGTTGTGACGAGCGGAACAGAAACCTTAAGAGGGCGCGTCTTCCTACAGCGTGAAATGCATTCTCGCTTCTCTCTGTCCACCCTGCTCTGGAGACAGTGAGGATTTATACCCGCAGATGAGCAGGGATCAGACACATCCAGCTGCCTCTATTAGGCCAGACTCTAGGTGTCACAAGAGCGATTTCTGCATAAAAGTCATTGCTTCTTTTCTCTACCTAACGCTCTGGAAATAAGCTAGAGGCAGGATAACCCATGTGTGCGTGGTCATTGGATGCCCTGCCAAAAAACAGGAGCCACAAGGGAGCCACTTCTGCTCCTGGAGTCTGGGAGAGGTTCAGGCAACACCTGCAGTCGTCATCATGTGACACTGGTGGACTGTGTCACCAGCCTGCCAGTATGGTGAGCACCTCGTACTTGCATATGTGGTGACATCAAGCTCCCCAAAACCCATGTTCTTTCCTATTTATCCCGTTAAACTCTCTTCATTCTGAATTACTGACTTCTTTTGTTTATTTGTTTTCACTTCTTTTTTTAGTTTTCAGACCTAAACCCATGGCATATGGAAATTCCCAGGCTAGGGGTTGAATCAGAGCTACAGCAGCTGGCCTGCACCACAGCCACAGCGGCAGGGGATCTGAGCTGCATCTGTGACCTACACCACAGCTCATGGCAACAACAGATCCTCGACCCACTGAACAAGGCCAGGGATCGAACCCACTTCCTCATGGATGCTAGTTGGGTTTGTTGCCGCTGAATCACAACAGGAACTCCCCACCTCTTGATTTGTAAATGTGTCTAGCGAAGGAAGCAAGAGGTCTGTAAGCATAAGGGCAGAATACCAGAATCTAGGACCTATCGTTGGGAGTTCCCACTGTGGCGCAGTGGGTTAACGATCTGGCTTGTCTCTGTGGAGGCACTGGTTCTTGTGTGGTGGGTTAAGCCTCTGGCATTGCCTCAGCTGTAGCATAGGTCACAGCTGCGATTTGGATTTGATTCCTGGCCCCAGGAACGTCCATATGCCGTGGGTGTGGCTGAAAAAGGAAAAAGGAAAGAAAAGATCCATCATTAATATAGTCCAGGAGATGATTCAATTCTGAACTTAAGAGTAAATTTCCCATCACACATGCACAAATATGTAAGTTTGGGAAGAGAAACAGACTGTTTCATGATACTCAGTCTTTGGCTATGGCTTCCTAGCATGAAAGATGTAAGTGGGGAAAAAAAAAGTGAAAAATCTTTTCCATCTTCTGGGTGCTTGGGGAAGTCTGCATGTTTGATGTTCTGTAGGCAAAGCCTCTGGTGATGAATGGCTGTGGGGGTCGGGAGGAGAAAGAGTTGTGAACCGGAGGATAGGCAGTTAGCCTCAGACCTGGGGTTCCCCAAAGCTTGGCCTTGAAAGAATCTCAGGGCGTTTGCTTTTCTACTTGTCAAATAAGGCTGTTGGATGATATAAATGCCCCAGAGGGCAAAGGAGGGTAAAAGCATACATTTTTCATCAAGAGTCAGGAAGCACGGCTTTTTTTTTTTTATCACCCTTCCTGTTGAACAAGCCTCAGGAACCTGGGGGCGGGGTGGGGAGCTGTGGCCACTCACTCCAACAATGGGAACGGCAGGTTGTGAAGATGGGGAACGCCTAGGTATACGCAGAAGCCCAGGCTTCTGGAACCCATGGTCCAAGGTGAATATCACTATTACAAGTAACAACAATCTCAGGAGGATTCTCATCTGGGATTGGAGAACTTTCATACACGGTATCTCATCCGAGTCCCAAATCATGGCCCTTGGGCCAAAGCAAACACAAAACCTCCACCATGTTCACGGACCAGGTGGGCCCAGCATTCCTGAGAGTAAGCGGTGTGAGCCCAGACTCCTAGGCGGTCAGCCTGAGCCCCTCCCTTCACCGTCAATACCAGATGTGACATGGAGCCTGCAGCCCATCCCCCAGCTCCTCAGGGCTCAGGGTCACCTGCCAGCCCAGCGAGGTGAAGGCACACACTCAAGGTTCTGAGGAGCCAAGTGCTGGCTTTGTGGCCAAGATCAGGGCCAGGGTGTCTTTCCAGCCCAACATAGAGCATCATCGGCACCACTCCTGTGAGGGTGTGAAGTCCCCATGGCCTCCGGTTCATCATCAGAAAGCTAGCATCTTCACTGGATTGGTCAAGCGAGGAAAAGCAGTGTTCCCTCAAGAAAGAGGGCAATTTTCTCCTCCTGGGCACGCAGGAAGGCTCCAGTGATGGCTGGCAGCCTCTGATAGTCCTTCCCAGCTGCTGGCTGGAGAATCTTTCATGCCTATGTGGATGCTGGGGAACAAGTGTGAGAGCACTTTCGCTGGTCCCCATGGCACCAGATCTGTTTACAGCTTATAAACCTGGTGGCAGACCCACGGCATTGTCGTCTCATGGAGAGAGCTGCCACCATCGAGTCTCAGGGGCCGGTGCATGATCTCCCAGCCTAAGGATGCTGAATGACATCTTTGAGCAAAGATGCTCTTTGTTTCTTCGGCTGTCTGGCTGGGCTTCTGCCCGTCTCCTCCTGGGCTCCCACCAGGGCCCACGGGAGGAGGCACGAGGCCAGGAAGGACCCAGGGCAGCTCCCCACAGCTGCGTCCCGCCCCTGGAGGCTCAGCGGCGGTCTCCCAGGAGATATTTCTTCCGTCTGCTCTGCCTCCTCTGCCCAAGGGCAGCTCCTCAAGGCCCAGCCCGGCCCAGCCCTGCCACGGCCAGACCAGCTCAGGGGCCTGGGGATGAGGATGATCCACAAGCCAGGATCACCCTGGTAGCGGCCACGTCCCTCCGAAGGTCATAAGAGACTGAAAAGTGGCCCTGCTCAATTTGCTGAAGCAGATTTCTTTTCTTTTCTTTTCTTTTTTTGCTTTTCAGGGCCACACCCATGGCATATGGAAGTTCCCAAGCTAGGGGTCAAATCGGAAGTGCAGCTGAGGGCCTACACCACAGCCACAGCAATATGGGATCCAAACCACATCTGTGACCTATACCACACAGCTCACGGCAATGCCGGATCCTTAACCCACTGAGCGAGGCCAGGGATCAAACCCGTGTTCTCATGGATACTAGTCGGGTTTATTACTCCTGAGCCACAATGGGAACCTCTGAAACACAGTTCTGTGTAAAACATGAATCTGGGGGATTTTCAGCATCAGACACGAAAAAACCTTCTATGAATATGGTTAAAAATTCCAGCACCGTTGATCCATGGCCCTGATCATCCTCCTTGGCCTTGGAAGTTGTTTTGCCCTCATTTGGGCAAACAGCTCTGACTCCAAGTAAGCTCAACCTCACTTCCTATTCATTCTGTCTCCTTTCTGTCAGCCTATGCATCAGGGAGGCACAATGTCTCTTTTATAATTTTCTCCAGTGGCCCGAGGCTGCCAAGAAAGAAAAATTATAGCCTCCTCGTCACTAAATCCAAAAGGCTGGGCCAATGACCTTTGCTTCTTACCACTGCAAGAAGAAGAAGAAAAAAATCCAGCAAAGGGCTTTGATCCTGAAAAGCATTAAAAGAAAACAACACACAAAACAAACAAACAACACAGCCCAGCCCAGCCCCGCCCCGCCCCACCCAGCCCAGCCCGGGTAAAGGGAACGTCTTTTCATGTGGTTTCCTCCGCGTCTGCATGCTGTGACAGGTTCAGGATGTCTCCGCCGGCAGAACAGTGGGATTGGATGTTTGGAGAGAGTCACGCTGGCCGCCCAGCACAGAGCTGGATTCAGAATCGGCTGCAGGGCTCCGACCTCAGCTGGCAGCAGCCCGCCCGAACACCACAGCCACTGCGGCTGCAGCTGCTGCCTCCTTGAGCTCATCGCGACAGCACGGTTCCTGCAGCCCATTCAACGGACTGGCCCAGAGCAGAGCTAAGGTGAGGGTGGGCGAGGCGTGTGCTGGTGGGACAGGGCACTGCGGGGGCCCATGGATGGCTCCTCCTGGCCCTGTGTGCCCCTTAGATGCTTCTGTTCCAGCCCGCTCTCCCTCCGGGAACATTCCCTGCAGTGAGACCGTTCCCTGCAGTGACAGGGGCCATGGTTGATCCAGAGTATCCAGGAAGGAGTTCCCGTTGTGGCTCGGCAGGTTAAGAACCCAACTAGTATCCATTAGGATGCAGGTTCGATCCTTGGCCTCGCTCAGTGGGTTAGGGATCCTGCGTTGCCCAGAGCTGAGGTGTAGGAGCACACTTGCGACATTCCCAGGCTAGGGGTGGAATCAGAGCTGCAGCTGCCGGCCTATGCCACAGCCATAGCAACGCAGGAGACTAGCTGTGTCTGCCACCTACACCGGCAGCTCATGGCAACGCTGATCCTTAACCCACTGAGCGAGGCCAGGGATCGAACACTCATCCTCATGGATACTAGTCGGGTTCTTAACCCGCTGAGCCACAATAGGAGCCTCTGAACCTGCGTTCGATGGCACTATTATTCCACTGAAACTGCCCTGTCCGCCGTCGTCCCTGGTCTCCACATTGCCAAGCCCAAAGGCCATTTTCAGCCCTCTTTCCGTTGATCCACCACAGCGTGGGCACAGCTGATGTCCCCCTCCGCCATAAATCCCTGTGGGTTTTTTCACTTGGCTTTCAGAACAGGAAGCTCTTGGTTTTCCTCTTGCTTTTTCTTTCGCTTCTCCTTTGCTCACGAACACTGTGGGCATATTCCGAGCTCAGGGCCTCTGCACTTGCTCCCTTTCTCCAAGCGCTCCTCCCCGGGGGCACAGCGTCTTTCCCTCCCCCTCTGCTACTTGAACAACACCCTCTTCTTCTTCTTTTAACTCAGTGAATTTTATTATATTTATAGTTGTACAGCGATCATTACGACGCAGTTTTACAGCATTCCCATCCCACCCGCCCCAACCTATCTCTTTTAGAAACCATAAGTTTTTCAAAGTTTGTGAGCCTGTATCTGTTCTGCAAAGAAGTTCATTGTACCCCTTTTTTAGATGCCACATAGAAGTGACAGCATATGACCGTTGTGTCTCACTGTCTGACCAACTTCACTTAACATGGTGATTTCTAGGTCCGTCCATGTTGCTGCCAATGCCATTACTTTACTTTGTTCATTTTTATGGCTGAGTAATATTCCATTGTGCATATGTATCTGAATGACGCCTTCTTAGTGAGGCTTTCCTTGGCCACTTATCCAAAATCAAAACTCACTTCTCCCAAAACTTCCTATTCCCTTCCATATTTTAGTTTTTATTTAATGCTTAGCTCCAACTCACCTATTACCTACTGCATGCATTTATAGTGCCATGCTCATCCTGTTTACTGCCTGTCTCCAAGAATGTAAAATATTTAACTATCTTACATAGGTTATATGAAGATCAAATAAAGGAGACCCTTTGCTAAAATCTAAGACAGGATATTTGTTATTACAGCTGCTGGTAGACTGGAGGAACCTAAGAAAGATCAAGTCAGCCAATGGATTCTTTTTTAAACTTTATCTTTTAAAAAAACTAGAAAGTAACTGAACTCTTTTCAAATATATTCATCTAGGAATACTTATATTGTGCCCGCTGATTGGGTCTTTAAAACCCTTCCAGATTTCAGATGAAGAAGTATAAGATTCTTCTGTGCAGACTCTTAGTATGAGGGCTGTCTTCTTTCCTCTTTGAAATCACATTCTGGGCAATACATTAGTTTCCAAATCATTCCATGCCATTCTAGAAATCATCTTTCTATGGCTTCAAATACCCTATTCAGTGCTCATAGACTCAATCCATGGATAGTTAAACTCCGCAAGGAAAATTTGATTCAAATTGGCTATGTCTGTTTATGTAACATGTCCATCTAGGAATAGGTTTCCTTGCCTTCTGAGTTTGTTTTGGGGTATGGCTGGGAGATTCTGGCAGGGCTCTCTAGAGCAAGCCTATTTTCCAGTGCCATTTTTATTGGCAGAAACTTTATTATGCCAATCTAAATGGACTGGTGGAATTATTTTGAAAATGATCTTGAGAAGTAATCAATAATGCAGGTCTGACTTTAGGTCGATTGAGTTTTCGCGCTTCCCATCTAGCAATCCAGACTGTCAATCATAAGTTGAAAACAGTGCCTGTTTTTTTGTCCTGGTAAGAAGAGAAGCCTGAGCTGCAGAGAAGCAGTGAAAAAAGTTTGACTTCAGGCAGGAGAAGCAAGCATCTTTTCACTCAAATATCAGAAAGAGGGGCATGGAACCCATGGAAAATTGTTTTCTTTGTTTTTTGGGGTTTTTTTTTGTCTTTTTGCCTTTATGTAGAGCCGCACCCGCGGCATATGGAGGTTCCCAGGCTAGGGGTCCAACAGGAGCTGTAGCTGCCGGCCTTCGCCACAGCCACAGCAACGCGGGATCCGAGCCGCGTCTACAACCTACACCACGGCTCACGGCAACGCCGGATCCTTAACCCACTGAGCGAGGCCAGGGATCGAACCTGCAACCTCATGGTTCTTAGTCGGATTCGTTAACCACTGAGCCATGAAGGGAACTCCCCATGGAAAACTGAAAGGCACCTTTATGAGTGTGATGTGGTCCTTAAAGGAGGTAGTCCCCTGGGCTGTCCCAGGGTGAACTTTAAGCCACTCTTTGCCATTTCCCTGCTACTGCTGGACGTCTCAGGAGCACCTGCAGCTGTGGTGGAGCTGGATCTACAATGACTCAAACAACCAATGGATTCAGTGAAGAGATTATTCAACATGGCTGTGTGAGAGGTTTGTTTCGCTTTTTAGGGCTGCAAGTTCCCAGGCTAGGGGTCCAATTGGAGCTACAGCTGCCAGCCTAGGTCACAGCCACAGCAACATCAGACCCAAGCCGCATCTGAGACCTATACCACAGCTCACGGCAACGCCAGATCCTTAAGTCATCAAGGGAGGTCAGTGACCGAACCTGCCACCTCCTGGTTCCTAGTCGGATTCCTTTTTGCTGCTCCACGATGGGAACTCCTATGTGAGAGTTTTTAATTGACTGCATTTTTCAATTTTCAGCTGACGGTGCCAGCAATGAATTTTCTGAGAGGCTGTAACAGCAGTTTTCTGATGAAGGAAGACGGCGTCCTTTGCTTGAGCCCTGTTTGAACGCACTAATAAGCTGGTTGATGAATTCTCGCCACTAATCAAAAGATGACTAGTACATCTTTTGTGAGTAACAACTTCACCCACCAGATTCTAGAGATTATTTGTCTATGTCTTAGGGTTCTCCATAAACAGCAAAAAGCAATGTTGGGTGACAATGTTTCTTCTTTTTTTTTTAAATTATTTTCCCATTGATGGAGTTCTGGTCATGGCTCAGCAGTAACAAATCCGACTAGTATCCCTGAGGATGTGGGTTCAATTCCTGGCCCCACTCAGTAGACTAAGGATCTGGTGTTGCCGTGAGCTGTGGTGTGGGTCGCAGATTCAGCTCAGATCTGGCGTTGCTGTGGCTGTGACTGTGGCTGGCGGCTGTAGCTCCGATTGGACCCCTAGCCTGGGAACTTCCATATACCACAGGTGTCGCCCCAAACAACAACAATGAAAATAATAAATGAATAAAGATACATTATTTCTTAAAAAGAAATAAATCCACGTGTGCAGAATTACATAGTTCATACTAATTATTGCATTGTCATCTAGGGCAGTGGCTTCAGAGAGTGCAGGTGAATGGAGCATTGTCTGTTTCCTTTTATTAAACAAAACTTTTAAGTGTTCCATTCCTCTTCTTGCATTTCAGACAGCTCTTTTTCTAAGGACCCACTTGGCCAGCAAATGACCGTGGGCCAGGTACTGAGCCCCGGGAGCCCAGGGGCGAGCGTCTGGCTCTGCCTCCAGACTCCCTCACCTTGATGTGAACTCGTCACTCCTGTGACGCTCCCGTCACCCATCCACGCCCCGATTCTAACTCCAGGCAGCTGCGATCTTCTCGGTCATCTTGGTTATTTTCTCATCCTCTTCGTCATTTTGTCATATTTTCCCGTGTTCTCTTCTTCATAGGCCCAGCTCAGTCGTTTTCTCATATTCGTTCAACTCTTTGGCACCCTACCTGCACTGTCTTCTCCTGTAACCCAGGTGCCTTCGTAACTTCAGGGACTTCTGCATTAATTTACCCAGTGGGGTCCGATGTCTCAGCAGAGGAAGAGAAGCCAGAGCCGGAGAGAAGCCATGACGACCGGATGCCTCCGGCTCACAGAGCCTTGACCTCTCCCGTTTCAAGCTGCCGTCTTCCTCGGAGTCCGCCGACACTCCCGGTGGCCATCCCGGACAGTCTCAGCACCTGCGACTGTTCTCTCACTGAGACCTTAAACTCCAGCCTTCCCGGACCTTGGTGCTTCTAGGCTGCTCACTTCCTGACCCGCACATTCTTTCTTCTTAGGTTTCATCAAGATCGCCGATCTCCCGCACTTTTGTTGCTACAGAAATTCACTTGAGGGAGTTCCCATTGTGGCTCAGCAGCAATGAGCCTGACTAGTCTCTACAAGGATACGGGTTCAATCCCTGGTTCTGTTCCGTGGGTTAAGGATCCGGTGTTGCCGTGAGCTGTGGTGTAGGTCACACGTGGCTCAGATCCCGTGTTGCTGTGGTTATGGCAGCTGCAGCTCCGATTCGACCCCTGTCCTGGGAACTTCCATACGCCGTGGGTGTGGTCCTAAAAAGACAAAAAAAAAGGAAAAGAAATTCACTTGATTTTTACCCATCCACTGTCCATCACTCAGTGTGGGCTCTGCCCGCAGATATCCTCAATCTGAAGCTAGATAACTCTGCTCGGAGCTGGGTAACTTGAAACAAGTACCTCTTTGCGGTACTTGTGCTTCCGTCTGAAGTTGGGGACAATATTATTACTTCATAGAATTACTGAGGATTAAATGAAACTAGTGAAGGCAAAGGACTGAGCAGAATGACCAGTAAACAATGAGTGAGAAACACTGTGCGTTGTTACCAGTCGTGACGGCGGGGCGGCTGGTTTCTCAGCAGTGGCCCCTGGTCCCCCTTCCTCCTCACCGGCCGCACAGTCCGCTCTGATCCCACCCCGTCCCACGTCTCAGAGCTTTGCCCTGATGAACGGCTTCTCTCTGCTCTCTTGCTCCCTAGTGCTTCCGAGTGCATGACTTTTTCCACATGCTAGAATGTCTTTTGACGTTTACTTTTACTCGTGAGTGTGTGTGTGTGTGTGTGTGTGTAACTCAGCTACCCATAAAGATGCCAGGGCCACCCTCCCCTTATGAGAGCTTACTCAGCCCCTCTTGAACTCTTTCCTGGCTTGTGCTTATCTTGCTTTAAAATCACAGCATGGAAGGAGACACCCAGGTCAGGTGTGACGGGTATGTGTCACACTGATTATTATGCGCCCAGTTAGACGCAGGCCTTGGACAAAAGGACCAGTGCCCTCTGCTTCTTGCCCTGCATCGCTAGCACTCTGCACTGAACACGGAGGGATTTAATTAAAATTTGTCGATAGGTTAATTGCATCCGTTCCCTGGTCATATTGTCAAAGCAGAAGCTTGTCTCTCTGAGGCCCCCCTCTCTGCTCTAGATGTCACCCCAGCTAGACAGTGAGAGAGCCCAGGCCCTGGAATACACCCCCCACCCCTATCCCAACCCGCAGCCTTCCATGGCCAAGGTCAAGGGCGGAGGAGGGAGGTTCGCCCATTCTCTGCCCTAATCCCACTCTCCGGCCTTCACGCCATCCCGGGTTCAGCCTTCTCGTGGTCCCCACTTCCCAGCCTCAGAGACGAATACCTTCCCCACCATCTCGGACTGCGGCCTCCTGGCCTCCGCCTTCAACCTCCTCTCTTCCTTTGTCCTGCCCAGCCTTCTAGAGAGCGGAGGCGGGGGGCAGGAGCTACCCCTCAAATGGCACGAAAGAAAGGCATGCAGCCAGGGTGGGGGAATCAGGAGACGCAGGGGCTGCTCTGGGCCGGACACCAGGCTCAGAGACACGATCCCACCCACCCAAGAACGAGCGTCTGGGTGCGCTCGGAGGGTGTGCGAACTGGAGCCCACCTAAGCTCTCTCATCTCTGCAGGTCCTAAGTCTCCTGGACTCCTGCCCGTAATCCAGCCCCCTGCTCCTGCTCCTGGGGATCTGGGATCCATGCGTCGGGGGTGGAGCCTGAGGCTTGAGGATGACAGGCATCTCTTATCAGGAAAGCCTGCGGACCCGGTTTATCGGACTCTGATGGTTCTGCTCAGCTGTCTTCAAAAAGGGCTCCCAATAGCACTATTTGTGTTCCACCCTCACCATTTTTGCCATATTTGTATCTCCCATGTTTTTCTTTTTCTTTTCTTTTTCTTTTCTCCCTCCCTCCCTCTTCCTTCTTTCCTTCCATCTTTTCTTTCTTTCTTCCTTTCTCTTTCTTTCTTTCTCTTTCTTTCTTTCTTTCTCTTTCTTTTTTCCTTCCTTCCTTTCCTTTCTTTCCCTTCCTTCCTTCTTTCTTTCCTTCCTTCCTTACTTCCTTCCCTCCTTCCTTCCTTCTTTCTTCTCTCTTAAAAAGTATATGGAAGTTCCCAGACTAAGGCTCAAATCCGAGCTGCAGCTGCCACCAAAGTCATTGCCAACACCAGATCTGAGCCACATCTGCGACCTGCCCTGCAGCTTGCAGCAATGCCAGATCCTTAACCTGCTGAGTGAGGCCAGGGGTTGAACCTGCAAACTTGTGGATACTTGTCAGATTCTTAACCCGGTAAGCCACAGCAGGAACTCCCCTATGTTTTTCTTCAAATTATTGTGCATTTAAAACAAAATTTTAAAATGTCTTCAGTCCCTGACCTGGGAACTTCCACATGCCTCAGGGCATGGCCAAAAATAAAATAAAAAAAGATGATGATAAATAAAAAGAAAAGAAGAATGGAAAATACTTTTTAAAAATCCCTTCCTTAGCTTATCATCTGTAAAATCCCACTGCTTTGAGGTGCTGTTTCTCCCTCATACACGTTCAGATGAAAAATAATTCAAATTGAAAATATTGCCCCCTCTGACCAACAAACATCATTTCAAATTTCTCCCCACTACGATATCTGTGCTACCCAAGAGTTAAAAAGTGGAATGGCTCGAAGAACAGTTAGTTTACTTGCTGTTCTCTAGGTGGATATTTAAACTCTGTTAACCCCGCAGTAGGAATGCTGAGCCCAGTATCCCCAGGCTGGGGTGGGAGCCTGCTGGGGACGGGGGGAAGGGGTGGTCTGGGCAGTCTGCAGAAGTTTTGTGCTCTGTACTCCTGACCCTTATCTCTGGAATTCAACTGTCGATCCCGAAAGAGGCTGACACAGAAAGGCTCTCTTTGATCACAGTTCCTGGTGGTGGAAAAGGGGAAATACACACCCACGGTGGCATCGTACACCAGTGGTCCTGATACTGTCACATCCCTGTGTCCTTTACACACACACACACACACACACACACACACACACACACACACGTGCGCGCGCGCGCACGCAAAGCCTGTTTATAGATGGAATCCCAGTTAAGGTAAGCATGATACTTTAAAAGCAAAGCCTTATCTCTGCTCTCATCGGGGCCCCTAGAAAGAGCACGCCGTCTGGCTGGTCTTTCCTGAGGAATCTGTTTCCTCTGTGGCAGCTGTTGGACCTAGTGAATCAAGCCAATAAACTATTTTGACAGGCTCTGCTTCTTTTATTCTTGCCTCGCTCCAAGCCGCGATTGAAAAGCCTCGGGCACGGCCCCTCCCACGCTCGTGCTGAAGGCAGTCAGCCTCTGTCACTCGGTAACGGTGCCATTCATTCTTCAGCAGCTCAGGAGACCCGGAGCCGGAGGAAATCATTGTCTACTTTCCAATCCGCGGCTTGACCAAGGCCTCCACCCAGGAAGCGCAAGGTACCTGGTGGGGCAACCTCACCAGGTACGTCCTCCGGCTGTCGGTGCCCTCTAGCAGTCAAGCACGTATCATCTGGAGCCTCGTTTTAATCTTCAGTGCTTTGGTCTTTCCAAGGTTTCCATCCAAAGTTCAATCCCCAGAGGGATGGGGCCACATCTCAGCTCGACACCTAGCTGGAAGAGTCAGCAGCCGGTTACGTCATAGGCAGTGGAAGGGGCGGGGTTACCTGGAGGGCGGGGCTCCCGAAAAGGAGGTGAAGCGATGCGCGGGCTCACAGGAGGCCGCTCTGGCTGACCCGGGCTGGGCAAAGCCCATCGGGCAGTCACCGCAAATGGCCTGTCTGCCTGAGTGAGGCCTCTGAGGTCCTCAGGAAGAAGTTGTCCACTCCCCAAGCTTCCCACCTAGGTTTCGATATGGAGAAAATGCAGAAGTTCAGCCATTGTTCCAACAGGTGCCTTCTTTGATTTCTAGGAGAGTCTTCCCACAAGATGGTAAGACGACTCACAGACAGTCTTTATGTTCCACAGAGAACCTGAGACTGGCGATGGAAAAGACAGACACACGAGGAAGGGCAGGTGGGATGAACAAAGGCTTAAAGAGGGTGTGGTCCACTGGGTCCTGGGGTTAGGAAGAGGCAGAAGAAGGGGTGCAAGATCAGGTTGAAAGGCATTTTTGTGTAAAGGCACCCATCCCAGGGTCAAAGTGAAACTCAGAACGAATGTGGATTTCAGAGGAATCGGGTTCACCGTGGTCAGACGGTTGGGTGAGGTGGACAGTGGGCGTGGGTGACCCATCATGAGGTGGAGCAGTGACGTGATGTGGCTGGACTCCTGGGCAGGATTGCCAAGGTTTTCTATAGCATTTCGTGGACCACAAAAGCACTAGGTAAATAAGATGCTGCTGAACTCCTTGCCCTGCTTCTCGGTTGATTGAATGAACCCAGTTGGCCCATGTCTCCAACCTCAGAGTGAGAGCTTCTGTCAGTTTGAATCAGAGAGGCCTGGGTGCTTATTTTGGGTCAAGAATGAAAAGTATATGCATTATGGGTATTATACCTGTAAAATTAAAAGTAGATTCCTACTAAAAATATAGGCTGTTAGGGTGGCCATAGCAAAATATCCAGACCGGAGGCCTTAGACAATAGAAATTTATTTTCTCACAGTTCTGGAGGCCAGAAGTCCAAGATCAAAGTGTCATCAGGTGTGGCATCCTCTGGGGCCTCTCTCCTTGGCTGGCAGACGGCTGCCTTCTTGCCAAGTCCTCACATGGTCTCTCCTCCTTGTGTGTGCACTCCTGTGTGTCTCTGTGGGTCCCAATCTCTTCTGGATGAGGACAGCAGTCAGATTGGATTGGGGCACATCTTGATGGCCTCATTTTATTTTATTAATTTTTTTTCTAGTTGATTTATAATATTCTGTCAATTTCTGCTATACAACAAAGTGACCCAGTTATACATACACACACATTCTTTTTTGTCATATTATCTTCCATCATGTTCCATCACAAGTGATTGGATGGAGTTCCCTGTGCTATATGGCAGGACCTCATTGCTTATCCACTCTAAATGCAATAGTTTGCATCTACTAATCCGCAACTCCCCGTCCATCCCGTTCCCCCGCGCCTTGAAAACCACGAGGCTCTTCTCTATGGCTGTGAGTCTGTTTCTGTTCTGGAGTTAACAGTCCTGTTTTTAACTCAATTGCCTATTTAAAGGCTCTGTCTCCAAATTCAGTCACCTTCTAAGGTATGGGAGTTAGGACTTCAACACATGCATTTAGTGGAGGACAATAATTCTTTAGAGTAAATTATATGCATATTAAGAGGGTGTCAAGTAAATTTTGAGAAGATTCTTGCAGACTGACTTTAACCTTTGGGTCTCATGTGTTTTCTTGGAGCACTGAAAAGACACTGCTTTTTCATGCCTGGAGATAACCAAAGACCAGGTCATGAGGAACAAACTTGCCCTGCTGTTTTGCTTCCACAGCGTGAGGTTGTCCAGCATGAAATACTCCTGGTACAACATGCCTTGAAAATTATATGCTTTCAACTCAAAGCATAATTGGATCTAAGAAACTCATGTTCATGCTGTTTTATAGATGTTTCTCATAGCCTGTGGCCTTTTGTCCCACCCCCACCCCATCCTTGAATACACAGAGAGGAGATTAAGCCTCAAAAGAATCTGAGTGTAATCTCTGAGTGGCTATGGATTTGTCAGGAAAACCCTGTCTCCACAGCAGGCTGGACACTGTTACCCTGCACCACATTCGTCACTGAGTCCAGACTGGCAGTGCTTTTACAGACAGTAAAATTAAAAAAAAAAAAAAGGGAAAGATAAAATTTATGGATGTCCCGTGGTCGTCACCGTAATCTGACAATGACAACCTTTGGTGTTAATAGTGTGGTAGCTTTAGACTGCCCCTTTGGAGTCGGAAAACGAGGACATTTAAAAGAAATCAAAGGCCAAATATCAAACAAGAAATGCCTCTTCCATCATCCGCTCTGGTGTCTATGTAATCCCCCATACTTTAGTCTGAGAGATCACTTGAGGTTCTGGGGGCCTTTCAGGAGATTATCTGTGTCAGTTAAGGCTTTGATGCTGCTGGCATCTCATTACGGACAGAGATCAAACATGAACGCAGGAGTGCAGTCCCCGGCCTGTGGGGCCTCATTCACACATCAGAGAAGCACTAAAATTTCAAGTTCTGGGACAGTCTTCAGGTACTACCTGCTTGGCCACGGAGAACTATTCTCGCGTGTCTCTCTTGGTCCTGCTTTTCTTTCAGCCGGTGCTAATTCCCTCTGTTTTTCCAAAATTGAGGAAGTCTTAAATGTTGTCATGGCAGTTCTCGTCTAACTTAAGAACATATTTTTAACACTTTGGAGAAAGGAAAAAAATTAAGCCTCCTCCACGAGGTTGAATAGTTTAATTGGAAAATGAGCTGTTGGATGGAAAAATGTTTTCGCCATGGGTCACTCTGCAGTTCACTGGTGCCGTGGTGGGTTTAGCCCTAGAGTGAAATTGTTTTACTTACGGTCTGAACCTGGCCTTGAAGGGGTTTGAAGAATATGTAAACTTTGCCTCATGGTGTTTGTGACCGAGAGTGTTTATTAGCATGGTGTCTCCTACCCCGGGGGCTGTGAACTGGTGGGACATTTCCTGGGATGATGGAAGGGACAGGTAGGAAATCTAAGCAGGTGTCCTATTTGCTGCTTAGATTTTTCCAGAAAACTTCCCACTTCTGGGGAGGCAGGGTGGAGCCAGGTCTCCCTTGTGAGAGGTCTTTCTCTACCCTGGGCTTTTGTTTCCTTGCCTTCCCTATTTGCAAAACATCAGTGTTGGTGCACTTGACCTTGGGTCAGCTTTACTCAATGACATGCCAGCTCAGAATCAGTTCACCTACCTTCTCAAATCCAAACTCCTCCACTGGGTAAATCCTGCCCCTCAACTGCTGGATGCTGAGGGAGACAGTCCCAGATTGTATTTTCACCATCTTCCACAACCTTCTGTGTTTCTCCACTTGGCTCTCTGCCCTCCTCCACATTTAAAACCTTTTCATTCTTCTTAAGGTCCCATTCAACACCTCTTCCATTAATCATGGCTAATTACCTTGTTTCCTCATCTTGGTGGAAACAAAAGCCATTGGGTGGAAACTCCCCCAAATTCTAACCCACGCCATCTCCCCCACCTGTAAATGTCTCCACACTCTGCCCATCCAAGAAGATATGTCCTTCCTCTTGTCCCTGGCTAGCCCCACCCAGTTGCTCAAGACTCCATCCCCTTCTTGCTCATTAGAAGCCTCAAGTCATCTTCTCTCTTCTTCCTGCTTTTACAGCATCTCCCATCAAACAGCTCTTTCTCATTTGCCTTTGTATTTGCTCAGAAGTCTCCTACCTGAAAACCTGAAAATCTAACAAACCCATTCCTTAACGCCACATTTCCCTCTCTTTCTAATCCTCACTTCTGTATTTTCTTTCAATTTGAGTCTCTTTTTCATTCTTTACATTTTATTCTGGTTTACCTTCTACTTCACTGATATTTTCTTCAGCTGCATCTAAATTGCTCTTATTGCCTTGAGAAATAACCTGCTGCTACCTTCATTGAGTTCATAATTTTGGTTTTATATTTTTCAGTTCTAGAATTTCTACTTGGTTCCTTTTCAGATCTTCTTTGTCATGTTTTATACCTCCCAATTCTTTTTCAAAGTTTTCAATCCTTTTTTTTCTCGCTCTTGAACATAGTAAGCACAGTTATTGAAAAGACTGTGTCTAGTAGTTATATCATCTGGAGTTCCTCTGATTTATGTCTTCTTTCCCTTTTTTTCCCCTGGTTTTCATTTATGTTGTCGATTTTGTGCCTGTATATATTTTATTTTTGTACTATACATTGTATTTGAAAAACCGTGGGAATTATGTGACACCTTTCCTTCCAGAGCTTTTTTTCATCAGACAATTCCTGCCCCTCTGTTCTCCAAACTAGCAGCATCAGAACATCAGTCGGAAGTGCTGAGACTCTGAAGGCTGCCTATGATTCATATACTCCAACGTGAGCCTCTGTCTAAATACAGACAGACTCCAGGGGAGCCTTTCCTCAAATGACCTGCGATTAATCTTATTACTTGTAAACAAATAAGCTCCCTTCAGTTTTAGTTTACTGCCTTTCTCTGCCTCTGCTTTTTTTTTTTTTTTTTTTTGCCACTATATAAGGACTGGCTCAAACCGTGTTTCAAATTTCATTACAAGTCAAATTTCATTACAATGAACTCTGCCTGCCATAGTGTCTGAGTTTTATTATTGTGCAGTTTGTTACATCCAGTGGTGTTTATTGTTAATCAAACATTTATTTGAGTTTCAAAATCCTTCTGTTCCACTGAGACCTGATTGAATCTGTGATGCTCATTTTACAATAAATGAGTTATTTATACACGGTGGTGTGCTCAGGGTTTTTCCAAATCAGTCAAAGAGATGAGGGCCCCACATGTTAGAAATTTACACCTAAAATAATCAGCACGGGCACTGCCGTCTATGCAGCTAAATATCCTTATTCATTACCGTAAGAGCAGCCAGCATCAACCATGACCAAAGTAGAAGTCAGTCAAGCATAGACTTGGAAGTTCCCACTGTGGCTCGGCGGGTTAAGAACCCAACATAGTGTCCATGAGGATCGGGTTCAGTTCCTGGCCTCTATCAGTGTGTTAGCTGCAGTATAGATTGAAGATGTGGTTCAGGTCTGGTGTTGCTACGGCTGTGGCATAGGCCGGAAGCTGCAGCCCTGATTCGACGCCCTAGCCTGGGAACTTCCATATGCTGCAAGTGCAGCTGTATAAGGATAAAAGAAAATAAAAAGGAAAAAAAAAAAGCATAGACTTTGCTATCTCTTAGGAAGAATGATAATCACACGGACTTCAAAGCATGAAATACTTTACGCCAAGAGTCAATCAGCCTTCATCAGTTGCAAACAAGAGAACTCCTCAGAATATTTAAGTAGACACAAAATTAATTGAAAAATATTTAACAGTTCACAGATTCTCTAGAAGGGCCAGAAGAACAGTCTTGGAAATAATGTGTCCAGGAACAGTGAAAAGTGCATGCCCGTGCTAATTAATGGCCATAAAACTTCAGTGAAGCAAGATGAATAATCTTGAATAAAATTATGAATAAGCCCAAAGGTCTCTGTATAGTCTCATACTTCTAGTCATTGGTGGTGTGCTGTCTACTTTAAAAATTGTTAAGGAGTTCCCTTTTTGGCTCAGCAGGTTAAGAACCCCACATAGTGTCTGTGAGGATGTGGGTTCGATCCCTGGCCTTACTCAGTGGGTTAAGAATCTGGTGTTGCTGTCTCTGTGGTGTAAGCCAGCAGCTACATCTCCAGCTGGGGACTTCCATAGGCCTCAGCGCCAGCTGTAAAAAGAAAAAATAAAATAAAACTTAAGAGGGTAGATCTCGTGTTAAGTGTTTTACAACAATAAAATAAAATTTAGAAAAATAAGTAAGAATAAGAGTCCAGGGCAGAGTTCCTGCCATGGCGCAGGGGGTTGAGAACCTGCCTGGTGGGCTCTAGTCGCTGGGGAGGTGCAGGTTTGATCCTGGCACAGCACAGTGAGTTAAAGTATCTGGTGTTGCCACAGCTGCCACATAGGTTGCAGCTACAGCTCGGATTCAATCCCCGGCCTGGGAACTCACAAGGATAGCCATTAAAACTAATAAAACTTAAAAAAAAAAATGCAAGGCACAGATAGTGAAAATTGTCCTTTTTTTCTTTTTTCCTTTTTTTCTCTTTTTTCCTTCCTTTGTAGGTCCTCACCTATGGCATATGGATGTTCCCAGGCTAGGGGTCAAATCCTTGCTGCAGCTCCTGGTCTATACCGCAGCCACAGCAACGCTGGATCCTTAACTCACTGAGCGAGGCCAGGGATTGAATCCGCATCCTCAAGGATACTAATCGTGACCCGCTAAGCCACAATGGCAACTCCAAAAAACTGTCTTTTTGATACTGAATTTGGGCCTCTACTACCAGATATGCTGCCTCTCTGGTCTCCAGAAGCCTGCGGTGTCTTCTTCCCCAGGGAGTTCTGGACAGCACTGCCATCTGCTAGAGCCTTACCTAGCTGCATCTGATTGGCTGATGTCTAGATCCCGCCCCCTCTGCCTGGGCTGCCAATGAGGCTCAAAAGGGTGCCTCTGCCTGCAGAAAGGCCGAAAGAGCAGGTCTGAGCAGGAGCAGGACGCCACCGACAGGTGAGAGAGGGAATTCCCAAACACAGGGGCGTGTTTAAAGGTGCCAGCTAGCTAAAAGGAATGGAAAATGTCTAAGTCATTTCTCAAGGTCTAAGTATTTGGCACCTGCGTTGTAGTAACTCAGGGTGTGGAAGAAAAGTCGAGATTTCTGAGCCCCCCCCCCCCCGAAATCTTATAAACTAGAATCTCTGCAGAGGAATCAGTGACCTTCATTTCCCACAGGCTCCCCGGGTGCCTGGGATGAATGTTATAGAGGGAGAATGCCTGGACGGTTTATATTTTTCTTTTTTTCCAAAGCATTTTGAAAAATCGTATTTGATTTACTTTTCTTTTTTCCACCCCACCTGCAGTGGTGTGTGGAAGTACCCAGGTCACAGATTGAACCCATGACACAGCAGTAACCAAACCACAGCAGCAACAACGCCAGATCCTTAACCAGCTGAGTAAAAGCCAGATCCTTAACTCACTAAGTGAGGTCAGGGATCCAACCCACATCCTCATGGACACTATGCTGGGTTCTGAACCCGCTGAGCCACAAGGGGAACTCCCAGAATCTGCATTTTTAAACAAGTTTCCCAGGGGGCTAGTAAGCACGTTAAAGTGGAGCAGCTGTGTTCTAGAACCATCACTGAGAGTGGTCCTTGTATTTCTCGATGGCTTGCGTGCACCAGGCCAAGCCGGCAGATGAGTGGGAAGTATGGGGGCTTTTGAGAGCTCGCTCTCCAACCTTCCTTTCCTGCCTCCATCTCTCCCCCCCCCATCGCTTTCCCTCTTACCTGCCTTGACTTTATCTTTTGATTTTTTTTTCCTCCTCTGGAAATATTGAAACGATTGAGGCTTGTTTTTGTTTTTCCCCATCCTTTGGAGCCGATCCCTTTCATCTTCCATGCAGCCAGTTCCCTTCAAAGCTAAATATTAAACAGATCTGTCTCCTGACAGCGGAGCCCAGCCTGGCCGTGCCCGTGGTCCCCCGGGGGTGGAGAGCCAGGCCGGCAGAGGTGGAGGAGAGACAGGACGGAGCCGGTTCCTGTCCCCTGGGGAAGCCCCAAAGCTGTGTCTCTGCCTTCACTTCGGCCAAACAACCAGCGTCAAGCAACGGAGAGCTTCTGGAAGGCATTCTCGCAGAAATTCCTTTTTGGCCAGAGGGTGAAAGGCCTTGCTAATTGATTCTGTCTGCCTTTCAGATGAACTTAGAGAGACACAAGAGTTTGATTTCTAACAGAGAGGTAAAGTTTTTAGATATTGGAGAAAATGTTTCTCTACATGTCACATGACCCAGCTTTGCATATTAGTTGTTTTTTTTTATTTTATCTACCAGCTTGTCATTCCATCCAGGGAAATAAGAATAGCTAAAGTTCATCAGATTGACTCTCTTTAAAAAAAAAAAAAAGGGGGGGGATTTCAAAAACCATTACTTAGCGAGTTCCCATTATGGCTCAGCATGTTAAGAATCCAACTAGTATCTGTGAGGATGTCGGTTCGATCCCTGGCCTTGCTCAGTGGGTTAAGGATCTGGTTTTGCTGAAAGCTGTGGTTGCAGATGCGGCTTGGATGTGGCATTACTGTGGCTGTGGTGTAGGCCAGTAGCTGCAGCTCCGATTCCACCCCTGGCCTGGGAACTTCCATATGCCACAGGTGTGCCCCTACAAAACAACAACAACAAAAATTACTTATTCACAGCAAGGCAATAAAAGATAAAGCTAGTTCTTCCCAAAGGCTTTGGGACATCAATGGCCCTGCCTCGCGATAAAGAGCTGGGCACAGGGTGCTGTCCTGAAGACGCCTGGCCAAAGAGAACTCACTTCAAGCTCTTCACTGCCCCCAGGACTTACACCTAAACACAACATGTTGGAGCTCCCTGGTGGGCCTAGCAGTGAAGGATCTGGCATTGTCACCACCACGGCTCAGGGTTGCTGCTGTGGTTTGGATTGAATCCCTGGCCCGGGGAACTTCCACATGTTGATGGGCATAGCCAAAACAAAACTAACAGGAACAAAAAAAAAATTAAAAAAATAAACACAACATCTTGTTGGCCTCATCTCTGAGGGTGCTGTGTGTCCAACTGTGAAAATACGGACGAGAAATCAGAGAAATGGCAGCACCCCCTTTGGTCTTAGCATTTTACCCTGAAATGAGCAGGAGCTAATGGGACTCTGTACCATCACGTAAACCACAGCAACGCCAGCTTGACGACTGCAGTTTACAGTCGTTTCAGATACAGAAAATCTCTCCAGTTTCCTGGTGACTGTGACTGACCGTTTGTGAGAGAAGAAAATCACGTGAGTCAGAAACCCACCCACAATCCTGAAGAGAAAAACAAAACCCTCAAAAGTTGGCAGGGATGCCTTTGCCTGCCTAAAAGGAAAATTGTGGAACATCAATGAATGGGGTTCACAAAGTCTTAAGCCCTGTAATTTCACTTTCATCTCGTCTGTCTTGTTCTTCCGGATTTGAGTGCTGTTGAAGTAAGTGTTTTTTTTTTTTAACTAATCTTTTTAAAAAAATTTATCATTATTATTTTTGGCATGTGCCCAAGGTGTGTGGAAGTTCCCAGGCCAGGGTTCACACCCAAGCCACGGCAGAGACAAAGCTGGATCCTTAATCCACTAAGCCACCAGGGAACTCCGATGAGAGTTTCAAAAAAAAAAAATATATGGGCTCATACTCTTGCTCATTGGAAATAAGAGATGATATTTCTTCAATCAAATATAAGCTGAGGGAGTTCCTGTTGTGGCTTAGCAGTAATGAACCTGGCTAGTATCTATGAGGACATGGGTTTGATCCCTGGCCTCACTCAGTGGGTTAAGGATCCTGCATTGTTGTGAGCTGTGGCAAAGGTTGCAGACACGGCTCAGATTCCCTGTTGCTGTGGCTGTGGCGTAGGCTAGCAGCTGCTGCTCCAAGTTGACCCCTAGCATGGGAACCTCCATTTGCTGTGAGCTCAGCCCTAAAAAGCAAAAATAAATAAATAAAAACTATACCCTTAGGAATTCTTAAAGTGTTTGTAATATAAAGCAGAAATTAGGGATATGTTGGCTTTTGTTGTTATAGCTTATTTGCTTTAAGCTATACCATAAAGTTTTGGGGACACTATAAAATTTAAGATTATTGATACATGCCTGTTTACATCCCCTCCATACATCTTTCTGTAATTTAGGTATTTCTATAATGCACCTAAAATCTTTTTAGAATGAGCAAGACTATCACTGTGTTATTTTGATAATTGTCTGTTCAAAATTAATCTTTGCATTTTTTTTCAAACCTAAAAATTATTCTTGCGTTCATTAACCCATGGCTTTGGAACTGTTATTAAAAAGCAAGGGCTCCTCCTGGTGATCCCGCTGAACCAATGCAGTGTGATGATTCCAGGTACATTTGTTTGATTTCTGATATAACAGGTTCATCATCTTTGCTAAACACCCAAGGAGGATGGACTGTGTCTTCAGAGACCAATAATGGACAGACTTAACGGATTTTAACAAAAGCCGCAGTAACGCCTTCAGGCCACTAGGGGCCACTTGTCTAGATCATCTTTCCTGCTCAAGGGGAGAGTTCCCAGTGGACCCTGTCCGGGTAATAGCAAGGCCCTGCTCCCGCACCAAAGTGGGTTGCTCCTAGGGGTAAGAATCAGGCTCATCGTGTGCAATAGTTGAGGATTTCTCTAATTTGATGGCTGTTCAGAATATCTTTAAAAGGAAAAAAATATATATACTTTCTCTCCACACCAACTCTACAAGCAGTTATTCTGCAGTCGCTATGCCTTGACAAGAAGATGGCGCTGGCTTGTTTACTGTCCAAGTGGGTTAGAGTTGGAGTTCCCTGGTGGTGCCATGGATTAAGGATCTGGTGTTGTCCCTGCTGTGGCATGGGTATGATCCTTGGCCTGCCGAACTTCCGCCTGCTCTGGGTATGGCCAATAATAATAATAAGGCAATAGTGTGAAGATGAGAAAGCTGAGTCTTTTACTATAATCTGCTGTAGTCAGGTATCGGTTGCCTCCTCCTCACCCTAAAAAGAAACGTAGCCCGAATCACTAGTGCTCAGCCCCCATGGCTCAGCGGTAATGAACCCAGCTAGTATCCATAAGGACGCAGGTTCCATCCCTGGCCACGCTCAGTGGGTTAGGGATCCGGTTGCCGTGAGCTGCGGCACAGGTTGCAGATGTGGCTTGGATCTGGCGTTGCTGTGGCTGTGGCGCAGGCCAGCGGCTGCAGCTCTGATTTGATCCCAAGCCTGTTGTGATTGGGGAACTCCCACAGGCCGAAGGTGCAGCCATTAAAAAGAGAGAGAGAGATGGAGTTCCCGTCGTGGCTCAGTGGTTAACGAATCCAACTAGGAACCATGAGGTTGCGGGTTTGATCCCTGACCTCGCTCAGTGGGTTAAGGATCCGGTGTTGCCGTGAGCTGTGGTGTAGGTTACAGACGCGGCTCGGATCCCGTGTTGCTGTGGCTGTGGCGAAGGCTGGTGGCTGTAGCTCCGATTAGACCCCTAGACCTGGAACCTCCACATGCCGTGGGTGCGGCCCTAGAAAAGGCAAAAAGACAAAAAAAAAAAAAAAAAAGAGAGAGAGAGAGAGAGGAAGGATTTCGGGATGAGTGGGCATGTCTGCTCCTTCTCATGCACGTGGCAGTGGGCTGTCAGGGTGAGGGCTGAATATTCCAGGTGCGAGTCTTTCTGTGGTGTCGGCTTCCTTACCCTGGTGTACGGGGTCGGGGGAGGATCGAGTCAGAGCTTTAGGATGTGGACAGGAGGCAGGAGGTATGCCTGTAAATTCCAACAAAGCCTTAACATGCAGAAGCCAAGTGGCCACGACTGGCTTGGGCAGGGAGCCAGGGCCCCCACAAAGCAGGGGAGGAGCTGAGGCGTCCTCCCGGGGCCACTGCAGCTCGGTCTGTGCTGGGCCAGCAGACTGGCTCTTTGCTGCTTCTCCCAAATCATGGAGACAAACCGGCTGGGTCCGGGTGGAATGGAAGAAGCTGAAGATTAAAGACAATTTTAAGAGAGACATGAATTAGAGAGTTGGAAAGGCCAATTATGTCTGTTCCATTCTCTCTTTTCCTTTTTTTTTTTTACATCTTTTTTGGGTTATTTTTGGCTGTGCCCGCAGTATGTGGAAGTTCCCAGGCCAGGGGTCTGACCCGCACCACAGCAGTGACCTGAGCCGCTGCGGTGACCTCGCCATGTCCTTAACCCACTGAGCCACCAGGGAATTCCCTATCCCATTCTCTTTTAAGTCAAAGAATCATCTCACGGGCCTCCTCCTCCCTCCAGCAATGCGATCAGAGTGGCTGGTCAAGCAGCTCAGGCCTCCGGAGCCAGGAAGAGCAGTGAGGTCCCGGGGTCGGTGGCGTGGACCCGGGCACAGGAGGGCCAGGCAGCCTGGGTACCGGTCGGTGGCTTTCTCCATCCGTATCGGGGAGGCGTCAGGGTTTGTCGTAACCTCAGCACATCATTTTCCTGAAGAGCGGAAAGTGGAAAACAGGGACAGCGACAGAGCCCGCAGGTTTCCAGGTCAGTTCTGTGCCTCCCCGCCTCCCACCCGAACAGCTCCAACCCGGAGGATGTCAGGGTGTCTGGGACCCCTTGGAGCGCACCATAAACTGCCCTTGGCTGGAACTTCAAGCCGTTTGTCTCGTGGGACAGATCTCTGGTATGTTTATGTAACGAGCCCTGGAGACTCCGGTTTCACAATCAACAATATACCTAAAAATAGGAAGAAGTTCCGAGATCATGTTGTCTTTAACCAGCAAGATCAACAAAAGATGCCTTCAGGGAGCCGGTGGTCCTGCCCTCGAGTCTAATGGGATCCGTGCTGCCTCAGAGAGAGAACGAGAGATGCGGCTCCAACAGGATCCTCTTGCCTTCACCCGCTGCTGACCCGGAGTGGGGCTGAAGCCCTGAGCGGGTCTTTCTGACCTTCCACCGCCGCAACCCCATGGGTCCGGGTGGCACTAGTCAAGGGGACTGTCTCAGGCTATCTTCCGGCAAGGCTGGAGAGCTTTGGGGGAACCCCAAGATTGCTGGTGGCCAAGCCTCTCTTCCTCTAAAATTTTAAATCCCTGGCTAATTCCCTGGAAATGTAATCCAGATGTTTCTGACTCATGTTTGGTGAAGCCCAGCGCATTTTGTTCTCAGCAGACATTTGATGGAGATTCAGAGCGAGCTTTTTGTCTTCATCCAACCGAGGGGGCTTCTAAATGAGACCCGCACGAGTCAGCCTGGGTTGATGTGAAGTCTGACTCCTTCTGCCTTATGTTTGCTTCCTTTTTTTCTTCCGTATCTGGTTAAGTTTCCCCAAAGGACAGGAGAGAGCGAGCCTCTGCCACACTCGATCAGGGCACACCGAGAGCCCATCGGTAGGCAGTGAGGTAGTAACAAAGTTTCCAGCAAGTCGGTTTAGGAAAGGCAGTGAAAAATAAACAAGTAAAGCAAAAATAAATACTGATTCTTAGGTTCTTACTGTATTGTAGAAAGTACTTTTCTTTCCGGCTGGTACACAGAGGGACAGCTCAGCCTGGCTGTTCTGTCAGGAGGTGAGAGATGCCCAAACACTAAACCAGATTCGTTGCAGGGCTCTTGAGTCATAAAGACCTGGGTTTGAATCAAATTTCTGCTCCCCTCTCCCCATTCGCCACTGGATGCTTGACCGGACTGAGTTATTGGAGCTCTCTGAGCCCCGATTTCCTCATTTTTCAAGTGGATGTAATAATATTTAACTTGTAACTTTTAGCTAATGTTTATTGAGTGCTAACTATGTGCCAGATACTGTGCTAAGAACTTTACATGCATTTTTATTTATTTATTTTTTTGTCTTTTTAGGGCTGCACCTGCAGCATATGGAGGTTCCCACGCTAGGGGTCGAATCTGAGCTGCAGCTGCCTGCCTACACCACAGCCACAGCCACAGCCACATGGAGTCTGAGGCTCATCTTCGACCTGTGCTATATCTCACGGCGACGCCAGAGCCTTAGCCCACTGAGCGAGGCCAGGGATGGAACCCTCGTCCTCATGGATGCTGGTAGGGTTCATTACTACTGAGCCACAGTGGGAACTCCTACATGCATTATTTTATTCTGCCTTTATAATGTCCTTCTTCTACATGGGAGAACTGGTACTTGCAGTGTTTGTGTGGCTGGGGCACACACACAGCTTTCTTTCTCCAGAGTTCTCTCTTATTTATTTGCTGTGAATACTAAACGAGATCAAAGATGTAGAAGGCAGGGCTCCTAGTTGGTAGAGAAGAGAGCCTACATGTTCTAAAAACTGACCTACTGTGTACCATCCCCAATATGTGCTTCCTTCTCCAAGACTGTCCTCCGCTGGTGCAGGCAGAGCTTTTGTGGAATTTATCTGAAAGTTCTAGCAGAGGATCCCAGGGACCTTCGCATCTCAACTAAAGCAAAGTTCTCCTATTTCCCTAGAGAAGGTCATTGTCCTCCGCCAGGCGCACAGCTTTGAGAAGGATGCGTTTGGGAATGATGAGGAAAGAGGCAAGGACACAGTCAGTCCTTGCATTAAATGGAGGAAGAGATGCTCCTTACGGACCTGACACTCTTCCCGAAGGGGCTTAACTGTGTCCCTGCTCAGAGTCACCATTCAATCTAGAAAATGCAGAAGGGGAAAGATTTTTCTGTTCGATGCTCTCTTTGCACCAATGACAAGGTTTCTAAAGCTTTTCAAAAACAGTAGTTGGCTCTGTTCAAAAGGGCTCATAGTTAATGCGTGCTCTGCTGCTCCCTAAAAGACTCCAGAATCCAGGGTTTGTATTCAACCATCCTGATTCAATTCTCCCTCCCTCCCTCTCTCTCTCTCTTCCTTCCTTTCTTTCTTTCTTTCTTCCTTTCTCTCTTTCTTTCTGTCTTTCTTCTTTCTGTCTTTCTTTCTGTCTTTCTCTCTTGCTCCCTCTCTCTCTCTCTCTCTTTTTCTTTTGGAGAGGAAATGCAGCTCGCTGCAGAAATATGTGTCCTAAAAGTCCCTTAATTACCCGGATTTTCAAAAACATGTTTGCAGGATTGAGTTAAGATGTTGAGATAAGAATGGACACTGTGGTTATAAAAGATGAAACTAGGAATAAAAGCGCTTGTAAAAGTGGAAGTGCTTCTCTCTGGCTCTCTCTCTTTTTTTTTTAAACAGTTGACTCACAGGAGATAAACCCCATGGCCATGTTTATATTGCAGACATTGTGGTACTTTGCTTCTCGAGACACGACAGATCCATCGAACTGAATCTGCTGGAACAGATACTGAACCCCCTTTCAGGAAGAAGAGAAATACATCCCAGAAAAGATATAAAATGATCGAAATATATCCTCTTTTTTTTTTTGCTCCCACAAAGCATGATTTCAACGTGAGCTTGACCTCATAAGACAGTCTGAGTCGTGTTTGTGTTTAACCTAAAGCGTAACAGTGATGACAACAGCAGCTTCTAGCTACTGAGCACGTATTCGGCGTTGGGAACGCTGTCAGTCCCTTGACATAAGTTCTTTCAGTGACGGTTCTCAGTAACCCTCTAGAGAAAATTGAGACTCAGGTTTTAAGTGATTTTTTCGGAGGTCACATACAAAACGCGTGGATTTGAATTGCATGTGTTTTGACTTCAAAATCCACAGGAATCCACTGAAGTCCTCCTGCTGCTAAAATACTAATGACACGTGAAAGAAAAGGGATCAGGGGATGGGAGTGGGGTGGGTATCTGGGCAATACTTGGTCCATATTGGATACTTTACAAAAGTTTTTTTTTTTAATTTTTTTGCTTTTTAGGCCCACACCTGCGGCATATGGAGGTTCCCAGGCTAGGGGTCTAATCGGAGCTGTAGCCACCGGCCTACACCACAGCCACAGCAACGCAGGATCTGAGCTAAGTCTGCGACCTACACCACAGCTCACAGAAACGCCAGACCCTTAACCCCCTGAGTGAGGCCAGGGATCGAACCTGCAACGTCATGATTCCCAGTTGGGTTTGAATCCGCTGTACCATGACGGGAGCTCCTACAAAAGGTTTCTAACAGCCAAGTTTGCATCATTAATTAGCTGAACTGGGATTTCACACCAAGTGGCTCTGCTTCCAGAAACTACTGACCTTCCAACCAACTGAACTTGCTGCCTGAAGTTCTTGAAGCAGAGTGACTTTTATGTGAATTTCTAAAAATCAAAATATGTATTATAATTAGATTTAGGAAGCACCTCATCCCGAATGGAACTGAAAAACATTAGGAAGTAAACTTGAACCATTGACGTTCTGGTGACTTATTGTTACATAGCAACTTGCCCTAAAGTGCAGTGGCTTAAAAATAGCTATGATTGTTATGGTCATGATTCTGTGGGTCAGAAATTCAGGCCTAGCATAGCAGGCTTGCTTCTGTCCCATAGTGTCTGGGACCTCAGTTGGGAATTCCTGCATGGCTGAAGTTGTGAAACAGCTAAGGATTCAGCAGGCATTCCGCTCCCGCACACACACACACACACAGACACACGCACATTCTTTAAATAGCAAGTTTGGGCTTCCTCGGGATATGGCAGCTCAGAGTGTCCAGGCCAAGTGTTCCAAGAGATAAAGTGAAAGCTTCCAGTCTCTTAAAACCTGGACTTGGAAACTGAGTTACTATTCCATTTCTGCCACATTCCACCGTCCTCTGTTGGTCCAACAGCCACAGAGCCCACCCTAATTCAAAGGAAAGGAACATGACAACCCACACCCACCCGCCCACCCCCGCCCATGGAAGGAGTAACAGAATTTGGGGCCATTTTTAAACCACCACAGTGAATTTCAAAATTGCCTGAATGCATTCATGCTGGCCAAATCACCTCACCGATATCAACGTGACAGGCTACAGAGTGAAGTGTTTCACCACCAGGTTTTTCCAAACTTGTCAACAAATAGCAATATAAGCCAATTGCTACAAATATAAAATCATCATTTGGACTTTCTTGTAAGTGCATGTGTAATTCTTAGATGTGTCTTCCGCAAGGAGAAAGGAATATTTTTTGATCTCCCACCATATCCGAAGCAACCATGTTTGCCTGTAATGGTTCATGTAACTCTCTTAGTTACCGTAATGCACGGTGCTCATTTTATAGATGAGGAAGCCAAGTCTCAAGAGGGGCCCAAAGCGGTTTCTAAATATCAACATCCTTGGTGCCTCCAAATTCTTTAAACCTGCTGGGTAAGCCTTCTTTTATTTATTTTTTGCTTTTTAGGGCCGCACCCACGGCATCTGGAAGTTTTTCCAGGCTAGGGATCCAATCAGATCCACCAGCCTATGCCACAGCCACAGTAATGCAGAATCCGAGCCGCGTCTGCAAACTACACCACAGCTCACAGCCACACTGGATTGCCGACCCACTGATCGAGGCCGGGGATCGAACCTGCATCCTCAGGGATACTAGTCGGATTCCTTTCTCTTGTGCCACAATGGGAACTCCTCAGTCTTCTTTTAAAATTTAAATGCAGATTGCTCCAGCCTTAGCTCACATTCCCCACGGAAAAGGAAGCCAAAGCTTGCAGAATCTCAGAGGTTCGCTGTCTCCCCCTCGTTCCATCCAGTTCCTGATCAGTCTCATCGTGTCTTCTGTTACTGGTCACATCTTTTCACCCTACCCCACCCTAAATGGGATAGGGATTCACCCAGCCCCTGCCCACCGAGTACATACAATCCTGTTAATACCAGAATGTTTGACTGTATCTGGTTGTTCTGAAACTTTGACGGTAATGGGAGCTCACATCCCAGCTGGCAGAGAAATGGCTTTTCAATGAATACTAGACAACACATTTTTTTTAAAGTCCCCAGTGTATTTCCAACCCTGGGAATCTCTCACTGACCATTTGCTGTCGCCATGAACTACAGGCTCCCACCACTGCCCTCTAAACGCCCAGTCCCTGACTCCTTACAGCTTTCACCTCACTCCCCCACTGGCTGCTGCCGGAAATTTAACATTCGCACAGCTGGTTTCATGCCTAGCACTTGGGTGCCCCCTCCGTCTTGTCCTGGGCCACTGTAGCCCTGTCCTGACCCGTTGGCATCTCCTTTCACATCCATAAAGGTCATCCCTAACTTGTGATCCTTTCTCTTCGGCTTCTTTGGAAAACTGGACCAAAGGCACGGATGCCACAGTGAGGGCTCCAGGGCGAGGGTGCTCAGGTGGTGGATATGCCTCGGGATCTGGTGTCAATTTAAATGGATATTTTTATTTTTTAATGTCTTTATTTTTTGTCATTCTAATGATTTTTTTCCATTTTAGTTGGTTTACAGTGTTCTGTCAATGTTCTACTATACAGAAAGTGATCCAGTCATACACACACTTATATATATATCCTTTTTATCATATTATCCTCAGTCATGTCTCGTTACAAGTGACTAGATATAGTTTCCTGTGCTATACAACAAGATCTCATTGCTTATCCATTCCAAATGCAATACTTTGCATCTATTAACCCCAGATTCCCAGTCCATCCCACCCCCTCCCCCTCCCCCAGGCAACCACAAATTTGTTCTCCAAGTCCATGAGTTTCTTTTCTGTGGAAAAATTCATTTGTGTCATATACTAGATTCCAAATATAAGTGATATCATATGCTATTTGTTATTTCTCTTTCTGATTTACTTCACTTAGTGTGAGAGTCTCTAGTTCCATCCATATTGCTGCAAATGGCATTATTTTGTTCTTTTTTATGGCTGAGTAGTATTCCATTGTGTCTATATACCACATCTTAATCCATTCATCTGTGGATGGACATTTAGGTTGTTTCTATGTCTTGGCTGTTGCAAATAGTGCTGGTGGATATTTTTTTAAATCTAAAATTCATTTAGCAAATCAATATGCTCCATACGTAATAGATATGGAAAAAGCATGTGGCGAGTGAATAAGCAAATGCTGATGAACAAGGAGCCATGATGTTGAATAACAAAGTCTTAGTACTGAGTGCCACGGTTTGACAACTAAGCTAGAAAATGAATGAGTGAGGTTCAAAGAGGGGGACCGTGAGATTGTTTTAGGATGCACCAAACACAACCAAGGGAGATGAAGGGAGAATAATCAATAGCTGTAGAATGAGATGTGCAAAAAAGGAGCAAAGTCTCTAGGAATTAGGGTTGGTTGGATTCCATTTTTTAGGGTTTCTTTAATAGATACTTGGAAGAATAAACATTTTAGTAAAGCCTGTAACAATTTGCAAAGTGTTGTGAAAGCCAGGAAGTCATAATGCAGCAAGAGATTACCTAGCGAACTAAAAGGATGACTGTTCTTGGAACAAAGAAATATTTAGACAAAAGAAATAGTCAAATAAGGCAGTTTGGAACAAAGCTTGAACAGCCCAAGGAGGAAAACCCTGGGATCAGTTAAATATAGTTGCAATTAAGAAGCTAACCCAGCCCTCTTTGAAAGAGTTGGAATGTGTTGTCTTCTTGCGAGCTCCTTCCTTCCCTAATGTCGCCAGGTTAACTTTTGCTAAGGGACTTTGTGGCACAAGGTGGTGGATCATGGAAACTGTGGCGCAAAGCCACGCCCCATGTTTAGCTCTCTTAATAACAGACCTTGGGCTACGCGAAGTACACAGTGTGGGCTGCTATGTGGAAAAGAAGTTTTCCCACAGTGCCAATTTAGTTAAATTTGGAGAGCCCAGTCAATTTCACCCCCCATCCCACCCCGCAGGAACTTAGCTTGAGCCCCAGTGGAAGCAGCCTTGATCTCCAGATAGTGTGCATCCATGCTGAAGACAAACCACGGTTCTTCCGGGGCACGGAGTCCTGGTTTCATGCCCGGGTCTTCACAGCCCTCTGCCCACTCGTAAACTGAGCACTTCCTTTTTTTATGTCAACAAATTTCAGATAATGATTTTTATTATTTCACTAGATTCCTTTGAGCAAAGGAGACCAAATGAAAAAAATTGTACCAAGAGTTGCCGCTGTGGCGCGGTGGGTTAAGAGTCAATTGCAGGAGCCAGGGTCGCTGCAGAGGCACAGGTTCATCCCCATCCTGTCAGTGGGTTAAAGGATCCCCCGCCTTTACTGGATTCAGTCCCTGACCCAGGATCTTCCATGTGCTGTAGGTGTGGCCATACAACAACAATCAAAAAAACTCCAGTGACAAGTTATAGTAGTAAGAGAAAACCTTTTTTCACATTTAATTAAGCACAGCTTGGGGACTCTTGTTTTGCTTTTTTGTTGTTTTCTCTCTCTCTCTCTCTTTTTTTTTTTCTTTTCAGGGACACACCTGCAGTATATGGAAGTTCCCAGTCTAGGGGTTCAATCCCAGCTGCAGCTGCCGGCCTAGTGCGTAGCCACAGCAATGCCAGATCCAAGCGGCGGCGTCTGTGGCCTACACCACAGGTCACCGCCTGATTTTTAACCCACTGAGTGGGATCAAACCCACGACCTCACGGATACTAGTCGGGTTTGTTACCGCTGAGCCATGACTGGAACTCCAGGACTCTTGGTTTTTGATAGGCTGTCATAATGGCATGTGCATACTTTTATTCTAGAATTATTAGTCTTCTCAGAATTTCTAAAATATGACAACTCAAGAAGAGAATGGCATTATTTTTATTCAAAACAAGTGAAAATCAACCCATATACCTTTATTTATTTTAGGGGGGCTTCTCCATGGCATATGGGCCTCCGTGCCGGGGCCAGGGATCAGATCTGAGCTGCAGTTGCCGCCCAAGCTGCAGTTGCAGCGACGCCAGATCCTTCACCCCCCGTGCCAGGCCGGAGACTGAACCTTCGCCCTGGGGCTCCAGAGACACCGCCTACTCCGTTTAGCCACAGCAGGAACTCCCCCACATACATTTAAAAGTTGGGTATTTTATCTCGTAGGAAATCTAAATCTAGAAAATATGCAGCCTGGTGTCTTGGAATAACTGTAAGAACATACTAATCACTGGCAGTGCTTTAGTTTCTTTGGGTATATTTCCAGTATTGTGCTCCCAAGATTTGTTTGGGGTTAAAAAAAGACTTTTTTTTTGGCATTTTCTGTCAACGCTGTGAGGGCCCACTGGATACAGCCCTCCTAAAATTTAGTAACAGGAAGAGCAAGTATCTTCTGAAACAGTGAAATGCTCCTTTGCATCAGATGCTGAAAACAATGCAATCCATTAAGTTTCTTCTTTCCCTAAACTGCCAGGAAGCTCAGAATTAAATGTAACGTTAAGTGACAGTAACTATTTTAAATCTCCCCATTCCTTTGTTTCCTGATTTTCTATTTTAACCACCTTACAGTGAAGGCACATTTTACTGAAACCTGCCGAAAATGGTTTCCAGGAGAGGGAAGAATATAAGTGGCTCTTTCAAAACAAAACAAAAGTCTAGCTCCTTTGGAAAGGTTAGGTTCTTCTGGATGCAAATCTTCATGTTCGTCACTGATCTTCAGTCACTTGGAAGAACGGTCTCCCAACGTGTCATTGTGCATAAAAAAGCTGACTTGAGAAAAGCAGAAAGGCCATTTGGAATTTAACTTCTTGATGAAAATCTACCGTCTGATTTAATTCTCTGCTGAACTTGTTCCCTGGGCATGGAGAGAAGGAAAATTCTATCTAAATCCTTTTTTCTTTTTCCTAATTGATCCCAAATGACTACAGAGGAGATTACCCCATGTGGACCTTCTCTAGATGCACATGGTTCTGGGTTTGAAAAACTGAGCCAAGGGCTTAGTTCAGCATCTTTATCAAGAGACGCTTGTTCTCGCTGGTCCCTGGCAAGGTGGAAAATGGAAGCTAGTCTCACTTTCCAGTAAAATGACATTAGTACTCTAATATCTGATCTGACAAATTCCAAAGGGCTGCAAAAAATCCAGTCCAAAAAAGCCAATCGAATTGCCCTAAAGCTTTAAAAAATAAACATCTGCGCTTCAATTATGGGTAAAAGCCGGGGAACGAGGAGCAGCCTCTGCAGAAGCATTTCAATGAAACCAGTTTGTCCACCTCGAATCACATTCTTAAACCAGTGGCTCATCCTGGTGGGGTTCTTCAACCCTCTGTCATTTTGCAGCAAATAATAGCTTTTTAAAGATTTTATGAAATGTGATTAGAATGTAATGCCCTAGCCCAGCCCATTAAAAAAAATGTTTATATATATAGTCAGTGAATCATTCTTTATAACAAAGAGCCTGGGAAAAAAAATTAAGAAAGGTCACACAGGAATTTGTGGACTTGGTACCCAATCAGAAAGCTGCAGATAAAAAGTTCCCATTAGGTATGACCCAGAGAACATTGTGGAAATTTAATATACCTGGAGCAAAGTTATTTGAAATCCCAGTAATAAATAAAATGGTTAAATTCCATTCATTCCTGCATCAGCCCAGAGCTGATGGCAGGGTCTTATCTGGGAACACGATACCCAAACACTTGAAATCCCTGCCGGTATCTGCTGATGCTGGAAGGCAGCCGGCAGCCGGCAGTGGGAATGAGAAACTTCCCAAGTACCTTATCTTTTACGATTTGTGCTTTCTCCCAAAGCCGCCATTCTTTACTTCTAACCAAACTGGAAATCAAGGAGCTGGGCCTCCGAGATGTTGGCAATAAATATATGGGCTATGGATGCGGGCAGTAGTTATCTAAATGAAATAAAAACAGAAACAAAGACCAAATTAAAACGAGCTCTCAAAACGCACAGCTCTCCACAACCCTTTCTAAATCGACAGCAGGCTGATTCAATCGAAGGTAGCTTGCCCAAGGTTTGAGTTTCTTTTGAAAAGTCTAATATATATATGCTATGCTAATATATATTTTTAAAATCAGAATATTTTGTCTATGGTAAAGAATTTTTTTTTAATTTTTCTATCCACACATATCACTTTATTCCAGTCTGAACAAGGGAAAAAGAGTTCAAAGGAAAGCCAAAAACAACCTTTATTTTAAATACATTCAACAATGGCTTTAGACAAAACTAGTACCTTTAAATCTGAAAAGGCAAACCCATATTCTAATATAACTGATTTTTACTTACTTGAAAAATCAAGTCCATGAGTATATAAGTGGAATTCATCCGCGAAAAACTATTTCTAATATTTTCTCTTTTTTTAAAGGTTATACGCCATTGATAGCTATTAGAAAATATTGGTTATATTCCCTGTGCTGTGCAGTATATTTTTAAGGTTTGTTTTTATCAAAGTAAGGTTGACTTACAATGTTATGCCAATTTCTGCTGTACACAAAGTGACCCAGGCATACATGTATATATATTCCCTTTCTTATATTATCTTCCATAATGTTCTATCTTGAGACAGGATATAGTTCTCTGTGCTGTACAGTAGGACCTCATTGTTCACCCATTCTAAATACAAGAGTGGGAATACAATCTATTCTTGAACAAAGTAATTTTCAAACACAGCTACAGTGCTCTTCGGCGAAGTTAACAGCACAAGAACTCCTCCGCCTGACCATGCTGTTGATGTCACCTATAGCCGTGATTTCTCTTTGCTGTTAGGAAAACGGGAGAAAGCGTGTCACCTGGCACTGGGAGGTGACAATTTGCATCATCTCAAATGAATTTTAATTTGCCTGCGTGTTCCTCTGCCTGTCCGCGCCCTCTCTAACCAGACAGAGGAGTTGGAAAGAACAGTAAATTACCAGACACCAGTTTGTATTCATTTATTAAGTACTAAACAAATGTGAGATCTGCCACTTGCTTCTGTATTCGTCTCTTCTGCTTTGCTCGTCGGTGATGCTAACGGTAAAACACATCCTTTCAGCGTAGACCTAACAGAAGTGCCTGGAAAAAAATGTAAAGTATAACTCCTTTATTGTAAACAGAGGTACACGATGCTAATAAACACCAGCTTTATAGTTTGAGTAGAACCTGAGGTTCCACTGGTTTTTACGCCGTTGCTGGATCGCCGGGCCCTTAGGCTGTGCGGATGTGCACCGGGGTGAGCGCCCGGGTGGCCCAACGACGCTCTGGCTGCAGACCCGTGAGCACGTGGCCTCCAGTAGCATGTCCAGCACATTTACAAATGGTCTTTGATGGTTCACAAATGCCGGGGAATGTGCAGAATTGTACGTGTCAGACGCACCAGTGCGCGTTGCTTTCCCGTTGCAAATCCAGACCCTCGCTCTGCATATCTGTGTTCTCCGCGCCCTGGAGGCTAATCTCTGCAGATGGCCTCAATCCCACCGTCTTCTGCCCTTTGACTTCCTCAGGGGTTTCTGCCACGGGCAGCTCCTAGCGGCAGATCGGCAGATCGGAGGGTGGCTGCGTTATTCTCGGCTTACAGCCTCCCACCCGGAGATCCTACAGCTTCTGCAGGGTTTAGGCTCAGAGGTGGCAGTGGGTTCCCATTGCTGCCCCGGAGACGATTCGTTGCTCCTCGTTGGGCTCTCTGCCCACATCGCTGGGTGCGGTCCTTTCATTAAACTCTGTGTGCTTACCATTTTCTAATGTTGCCCTCTTCTGACACATGTAGCTGTGTGGGTTAGGTGGGATAACTGTACTTAAAAAAAAAAAAAAAAAATTGGGATGGAAATGCTATAAAAATTGAGTTGTGATGATTTTTGTACACCTGTAATTGTAATAAGATTCATTAAGTGATGGAAAAAACAACAACAACAACAACAAAATATTGTTTTGGCTACTCAAAAAAAAAAACCTCAATGGAAAAGAATACAAAAAAGAACATACGTATGTATCTCTCTGTATATATATGTATGTGTCTATATATGCATGTGTACATATATGTATGTATATGTATGTGTATATATATGTATGTATCACTTTGCTGTATAGCAAAAATTAACACAACATTGTAAATCAACTATACTTCAATAAAATAAATTTTCAAAAAAAAAATCAATGGGAGTTCTCAATGTGGCTCAGCCTTTAAAGGACCCTACTTTGTCTCCGTGAAGATGCAGGTTCGATCCCTGGCTTTCCTCTGTTAAATATTCAGCATTGCCGTAATGGATCACAGACACGACTGGGATCTGGTGTTGCTGTGACTGTGGCGTTGTCCTCAGTTGCAGCTCTGATTCAGCCCCTAGCCTGGGAACTTCCCCATGCTGCAGATGTGGCCATTAAAAAAAAAAAAAAATCAATAAATCAGACTTTTTGTTCATTTATATCTATATTAATAATATCTATATTAGATTGTAGATATATATAATCATATATATAAATAGAAAAAAGCAAGAATAGAAAGAAAATATTGAACTAAAAGAGGCCACTTCATGATGATTCTAGAGACAGCTGGCAATGACAGATGAGGGATTCTGGCTCATAACAAGAATCTTATTTCTTCAGGCTGCAAGAGGAATGTAGGCAGAAAAGGGTAAACTACCATGAGGTCTGGATAGAGTGTGTCTGGGCCGCAAGTTCTCCCGAGATGGTTTCTTTTCCACAAAAGCCCTCTGGAGAGGCTGTAACTGCTCTGAGCTCGTCCAGTGCAGTTGGGAAATAAGTTCAGCCGCTTGCTCCATTTGTTCCAAACCGGAAGATTTAGTTGAACTTGTAAAACAGTTCTTGAAATGTGAATATCAACCGTTGCATCCTTTTTCTTTCCTTTTTCTATTTACAGCTGCACCTGCGGCGTATGGCAGCTCCCGGGCTAGGGATCGAATCCGAGCTTCAGGGGCCGGCCTCCACCGCAGCCACAGTGACACTGGATTTGAGCCGCATCTGCAACCTACACCGCAGCTTCTGGAAATGCTGGATCCTTAACCCACTGAGTGAGGCCAGGTGTGGAGCGTGCATCCCCTGAGCCACAATGGGAACTCGGCATCTTTTTTTTTTTGTCTCGGCCTCACCCAGCATGTGGAAGTTCCCAGGCCAGGGATCGAACTTGCGCCACAGCACTCACAAGGCCATATCTCCAACCGCTTGGCCATTGGTGGCATCATTTTGAGAAGGATTTTATCTTTCAGAGAGAAGGATCATACAGTTTAGAAAGGATTGCCCATGGCAAGACCCTGACTGTGTATCTCCGTTTCCCAGGACACGTCTTGCAGAGTCTCCACACCAAAGATTTGATTCCAAAGACTTTGGGCCAAAAGCGCCTTGGAAAGTAAATGCGGGGACAACAGAATTCTACCCGGTGATGTCTGAGATGTCATGGAATTGAAAGAAATGGGTCTTCTGCGCTTAATTCAAAGGCCAGCACTCTTTGGTCAGGCGAGGAAAGGATCTTATAAGCAAGGTTGTGTCTCTAAAGGCGTTGGCCGTTTTCCTGCTGGAGGCTCACTTCCTATTTTGTGTGCTCCCTGGGGCGCCTTTCTTATTGACTCCCCTTCCAGATCCCCTGAAAGTGACGTGAGATCTTGGAAAGGGGAAACAGAAGGAGCCACGCGCAGGAATGAGCTGTGTGTGGTTTACTTAAATTGATTTAACTGGGTTTATACGATTCTAAAGTCTCCTGAGGGGAGAGAACATTTTCTAAATTTATATGTTTAATCTCTCTGAGTGTTGCTGTAAACAAATCTGCTGAAAGCAAAGAAAATGAGCATATTTCTTGCTTCACTGCAGTGTAGTTTTTCTTCAGCTAATGCAAGCGCCCCCCCACCCTTCCCTTAGTGAAGCTTGTTATTCCAGGTACAATATGTTTTTTGAAATCTTGAAAACTGTGCTGAGAAAAATGAGCTGAATTGGGCAAGAGGTTCATTTTGGGTGAGTGCAGCCAAAAGAAAAATTCTTGGTGATTTGGTTCATTGCATTTACTGTGAGAGGGGATTTAAGCATTAATTCTATTTCGATGGGCTTAGCCTACAGATATTTCAATAACACATCCTGCGTGCAGAGATTGCACAGCTGCGGTGGAGAACAAAGATAAGTAAGAAGAACAAAGTCCTCGTCCTCAGGTGCTCCCAGGTGCAGCTTCTAGAACTTACCATTTAGCACTGGAAAATTTTCTCACCTGGATAAGCATGCGCTACTGCCAAGACATGCGTTCATCTTTATACAATCCAGGATGTCAGCAATTGTTCGGCATAAATGCTCAGTAAGTCCACGGTCGACCCCAGGCTCCAGAGTCATGTATCTGGTGGCCGCCCGGCACCTGCCTTTGGCTTCCAGGCCTGGAACTGAATGGCTTCCTCACCTGCGATTTCCACTCCTCCCCCACGTTTGCCCCGCGCGTCAACCAGCAACTCCACCTTCCAGGGTTTCAGGCCCTCAGCACTGGAATCTTCGGCCTGTCCTCTGGTCCCTTGCGAGGTGGCCATGCTCACCTCTTCCTGGCTTGTGGCAGTGGCCTCCTGACACCGGCCTCACCAGTGCCCCACCCCCAACACAGATTCATAACGCAGTAACCAGTCATCCTTTCAAGAAGTCAGAGCCAGACTCACCCGTTCCCGTGGCCCCTTGTCACACTTAAAATAAAAGCCAAAGTCTTTTCAACATCCTTTCAATGACTCTAAGTTTCTGGGTGGTCTGGTCCCCTCACCCCTCTGGCAGCCTCTCCCCAGCCTTTACATCGACTGTAAAAACCTTCTGGAATGTTCCTTCCCTAGATAAGTGCCTGGCTCACCTTCTTCCCTTGGTGCTTGCTTGAATGTTGCTCACTAGTCAGACCTTCACCAACCAACCCACAGAAACAGCACCCTTCGCCTGGCCTGCTCCTCCCAATCGCATTTATTCTAGTTTATTTTTCTCCCATAGAACTTAACACACAGATACAGGGCATGTTCTTGTTTATTCAAATATTTTCTGTCTACCACCCACTCCCAATCCATCCCCCAACTTGAATATAGGGGCAGGGTCTGTGTTTTGTCCCCCACCCCTAAGCAGTACCTAGCATGTCCAATATATAACCCTGCCCTTTGGATCAGAAAATGTAGAGCTTCAGCTGGGTCTTCACATCTCCAAAACGCACAAGCTCTGCTCTGACTGAGTCCTTGACATGGGTCTGTTTTCTTCTCTTTCGCCCCTTTCCTAGCAGGTGGAATTTTAGATTCCGATAATTTGCGAGAGCCACTATTCTAAGACTCTATTTCAACAATTAAAAAATTACAGACTCTAGTTAAATAACCTAACACTTTGTGCCTTCATCTTCCAAGTGACTGCCCCGAACTTAATCTACTTTCAATCTTACGGGTGATATGAGCACAAAATAATAAATTAGTTAATAGTGGCTTTTGTTTTTTCTTTTTCTTTTTTGGTCTCTCCAAGGCACAGGGAGTTCCCCGAGGCCAGGGAACAGATCTGAGCTACAGTTGCAACCTACACCACAGCTATGGCAACACTGGATCCTTAAGCCACTAGGCAGGGTCAGGGATCGAGCCCGAGTCCTCATGGATACTAGTCGGGTTTGTTACCACTGAGTCACAACGGGAACCCCCAAAACTTCACTTTCTTGAGGTCCTACTGTACAGCACAGGAACTCTATCCAATCTTTTGGGATAGAACACGATGGAAGAGAGTATAAGAAGAAGAATGTATGTATATGAACGACTGGGTCGCTATGCTGTACAGCGGAAATTGACACCACACTGTAAATCAACTGTACTCTAACAAAACAAAACAAAAAACTTCACTTTCTCACCTGCTCTTCTTCGTATGGGCCACAAGTGTACGCCAGACCTTCCCTAATTTTCTTTTCTGAACACCCTGGAATAGTACGTGCTGACCTTTGTTCCTATTGTAAAAGGCCTCTGCTGTTACTTTGTCAGAGCCTTTCTGAAGCAAAAACACAGGATTTTGCTTTGGGTTTGGGTTTGGTTTCCGAGTGATGACACGTCTGCCTGATTCTTGTAACTATTTTCTCTGATTAGGCAACGTTTCATGGGCTGGCTGAGATGGACAATTTGGGGTTTCTTGTTTTTCTGGGTTTGCAAGATAAATACTAAAGGTAGTCTCCCTGAAAACAACAACAACAACAAAAAAAAAACGCCAACGCAGACACGAACAGTCTGCTAAGGGTTAATAGGTGTCCTGGCTGCTGATGGTGCCCAAAGAAGCAGCTTAGTGTGAGCCAGAAGCAGAAAATACCCCTATCTGTGTAGGTTTGTGAAATGTCACTCCATGTCCTGAACTTCTGCCCTTTAGGCAGCTAGTTTATCCGTTCCCTAAAGTAGCCCTCTCTTCCTAAAGGATTTTCTTGTTTTTACCTTGATGGGATTGATGTGCTGGTCCAGCCCCACCCCAGGATAAACTTCTGAAGTTGCAGTGCCAGCTTGGAGAACAGGACAGCAGTGAATTCCAACAGAAGTCTCCAGGGCTTATCTCACATTATTTCGTGGTGCCCATTTCCCCAGAGCCTGACCTCAGGCTGAACTCCACTTTTCCAGGATGCAGAGAACTTAGCTGAGCGGCTCCCGTAAGCACAGGCTTTCCAGCCAAGCAGGAACCACCTCAACAAACCTATGGCCTCTTCCCAAGAGAACTTTCTGATTGTTTATTTTTTTATAACTTTTTTATTATCATTGATTTACAATGTTCTGTCAATTTCTGCTGTACAGCAAAGTGACCCAGTTACACACACATAGAGAGGGCAGTGGTTCCATCCTCAGACTTTCAGCACGGTAGGGCCGAGTTGGGTCGAGGTACACACTCAGAGCATCTGGGTACCCCAGACTCCAGCCTTCCTTCCCCCAGGCTGCCTTCTCCTCTTTTTGGGCCACTCAGAACCCTGAGACTCAGGCAGACAGGGAGGTGACCCCAATTTCCTGGTGACTAATGGAGGTCAACTCTGGGTGTAGGTTCCAAATCTGATGCCCTAAAATGGTAACTACGCTTGCTGTGTGTCCTAAGCTCATGGCATCAGAAGACACGTTAACACGTATTAACTCATTAATCCTCAGGACAGGAGTTGCCGCTGTGGCTCAGCAGAAGCGAATCTGACTAGTATCCGTGAGGACACGGGTTTGATCCCCAGCCTCACTCAGTGGGTTAAAGATCTGTTGTTGACGTGAGCTGCAGATGTGGCTTGGATCCTTTGTTGCTGTGGCTGTGGTGTAGGTCTACAGCTGCAGCTCTGCTTAGACCTCTAGCCTGGGAACTTCCACATGCCATGGGTATGGAAAAAGAAAAAAAAAATCCTCAGACCACCTCTCAAGGTCACACACTTATCAGCTCCATCACAGTTTGGAAAATCCAAGCATGGAATGGGTGAGTCACTTTCCCAGGCAGTGGAGTCAAGGGCCTACCTGGCATCGCTTGAACTTGGGGTCTACAGTTTTACATCTGTTCTGTGCAAACACTGGTCACGGAGCAGAAGGAAACTGGACTTAGGGTCCTGGGCCAGGGCAGGCTGAAAAAGTCTAGGCATTGCCAAATCCTTTAAGTCCACACGGATGGGAGGCAAATAACAAAATAACAGCAAGCCTTCTTGGAAGAATTCAGACCAGACTAAGAAGGTTTGGAAAGTGGAAACTCCCCTTCCAGCCCCAAGACCAGCCTGGAGGCAGAATTACATTGCAGAGAAGTTCCCATTGGGAGAATGGGCCCTAATTATGTTAAATTCCTAGCGCCATCAATCCAGACTCACCTAACCAGAGAAACCAGCCCTTTCAAGGTAAAGAATGCCTCCACTCTTTGCTGTGCTTACCTGTCCAGGTAGGGCCCTCCCCCTCGGCTCACAGGGCTACCCTGAGCTGCCTGCCCTGGCGACTCAAGCAGCGGGATGTCCCATTAGTTGGCACATCTCGCATCTTCTCCACCAAGAGAGCTGATATTCCTAAGGTGACTGTGACCTCATGCAGGGTCAGTCTCCAATGCGCACCAGAGATTCAAATATCAATGTCATTTTTGTTTGTAAGGGCATTTTACGATATTTAGGGCCTTCAAAAACTGGCATCAGATATGAAACACCTACTACAGTTGCCAGATTATTTTCTTTACTCCTCCCCAAAGGCTCAGCCTCTTAGTAAGAAGAACCCCCAGTAAAGCATGAGTGTTTCTCAAGGGCCAGGAGGGTAGTTCCAAACACCTCCGGAGTCAAACAGCCTTGAGCCTCCTGGTGAGTTAACTTCCAACAGGATTTCTCAAACCAGAAGTGCATAGGAGCAAAGATACACACACCCTTATGTTTACTGCGGCACTATTCACAATTGCCAAGTCCTGGAAGCAACATAAATGACCACTGACAGAGGAATGGATTAAGAAAATGTGGTACATGCACACAACGGAATATTACTTAGCCATAAAAAGAACAAAATAATGGCATTTGCAGTAACATGGATGCAACTAGAGATTCTCATACTAAATGAAGTAAATCAGAAAGAGAAAGACAAATGCCTTATGATACTGACACCGGAAAGATGATACCTGAATCCGGGTTCTTGTTCAGGGCAGTCGAAGAATGAATTCCATGAACACACAGGCAGCAAGCAAGCAAAATCTTTATTAAAGAAAAGGAGATAGCTCCCAGGGCTATAAGGGTTTTTATCTCTTAAAGATGGGAAGGGGCACAAACATGGGGTCCAGAAAGATGTGTTTTTTTCCCCCACTGGCCTTGCTCGATTACCTGTATCAGTCCCTGTCCAACAGGGGTTTTAGGATTGGAAATGTCCCGTAAATTTTGTGGTTTCTTTGTCTTTTTCTTTCCTTAGATTAAGTCACCATTCCTCTCGTTTCTTTTCTATCAGTTGAGGAGTGGGCTGGAGACTTGCATTTCCTACAGTAAACAAAGTCTGTGGGGAATGCGCATTTCCTGTAATAAAACAAGGCCTGTAGAGGTGTTACTCCCTGGAGCCCTTAAGCCACAAATGTTAATCAACAGCCATGTCAAAAGAATGCCACGAAGCCCATGTTCCTACGCTGACTACCTGAGTTAATATTCTGTCTCAATATCACTTATATCTGGAATCTAAAATATGGCACAAATGAACCTATCTGCAGAACAGAAACAGACTCACAGACAGAGACTAGATTTGTGGTTGCCAAGGGAGTGGGGAAGTGGGATGGATGGAGAGTTTGGGTTTGTTTAATGCAAACTATTACTTTTAGAATGGATAAGCAATGAGGTCCTGCTGTACAGCATAGGAGCTATATCCAATCTCTTGGGATAGAACAAAATGGAAGATAGTATGAGAAAAAGAATGTGTATATATGTATGTATATATGTGTATATATATACACACACACACACATAAAGAATGTGTATATATATATATATACACACACATATATATAAAGAATGTATGTGTACATATATATATAACTGGGTCACTTTGCTGTACAGCAGAAATTGACAGAACATTGTAAATCAACTATGGTTTAAAAAATGTTCAAAAATGCAGGTTCTAATTCAGGAGGTTTGAGACTTTGCTGATGAGGCCAACACTTTGAGGAGCAAGACCCTAAAAACTACTTTTATCTTGAGACCCTGAACCCCAGACCAATGTTGCACAAACGGTTTTGACCCAGACCCTTCTGGGCATATGCTTCTCATGCCCCCATCAAGAAAATAAACTTACCCCCAGGCTTTTTGGCTGGGAGGGTCTTTTTAGCTCTTGATAGTGTTAAGTGTTTTGTCTGAGTGCTTTCCCATTACCCAGAAAATGTTTCCTATTTGACTGATGCTCTGTTTTAATAGCAGCATCAGTAACTCAGAGGAACACGGTCTCTGAGCTGAAGCAGAATAAGACTTTTCTGGGGCCTTTGTGGTTTCCTCATTTCACGTCTCTGTGTGTGGGTTCCAGGATGAGGCTGAAGCGGGCTGAAACAAATGTCCACTCTGTTAAAACTGGAACAACAATCAGAACAGGAACTTGACGGTTTTCGAGGACAGCCACCTCGCCTAACCCCGGGAGGGGCCCACAAGGTCAGAGGCGAGACAGCAGGGAGCTGAGACCCGAGCCCTTTCAGAAACATAGGTCCCCGCTCAGATTCCCCCTCTGGAAATCACAAGAGTTGTGGTGTTGGGCAAATTCGACCCCTAGCCTGGGGACTTCCATATGCCACAGGTGCGGCCATAAAAAGAAAAAAAAAATCTCAGTGGAAGTGCCATGACCTCAAAGAAGTGGAGGAAAGCGAGGCTGTGCTTCATTCATCCACCCCTCCACCTGGGGGTCCTGTTCAATTGCACGGGTTGATCTGGGTGGGGCCTGGAGGTCTCAATTTCCAACCAAGTCTGGGATCCTGCTGCTAGTCCAGCGGCCACACACACTTCGAGTGACAGGCACCAGGAACCGCTCCTCCAGGCTGACCTGCTCAGGACCCCCTCCGAGTATGAGCCTCATGTACTTGCTTCTCCCCAGCTAGGACGTCTCGACTGACACCTGCTTTTAACCACTGCTTCCTGTCCCTCCGGGACCCCAATTCCTCCTCTCAGCATTCGGGGCTGAGTCTCTCCTGTCTGATTTATGGTCTGTCACTCACTCCTACAACTTGTCCCTGCCATTCTCTTAGGTCAGCCTGTTCCGAATGCCAGAGCGGGGTTGTTTGGGGGGCCACACCTGCAGCATATGGAGGTTCCCAGGCAAGGGGTCGAATCGGGGCTGCAGCTGCCGGCCTACGCCACAGCCACAGCAATGCAGGATCTGAGCCACATCTGCAGCTTACACCACAGCTCACAGCAATGCCAGATCCTTAACCCAGTGATCAAGGCCAGGGATCGAACTCACATCCTCATGGATACTGGTTGGGTTTGTAACCCGCTGAGTCACAGTGGGAAATTCCAGAGCAGGGTTCTTTAGGACCTGGTCACCCCAGCAAGAAGAAGCAGAAAAGGGCTCTCTTCAGCTGTGCTCCTGGGACCAGCTATACGTGTTAAATTCTGGCTGAAGAAGCCTGGATTGGGCAAACCTGAAGATCACAGAATTTTCACATGGAAAAGCATCTTAGAGGCGGTCTTATACCAAATCATCACTGGGTAGAGAATCAAGGTCAGTAATAAGAATAATGAGCACCAACTGAACACTTCCTGGGTGTGCTTTAATCTTCCCAATACCCTCTTGAGATGAGTGTAATTATCATGCCCGTTGTAGGGCTCTAAAACTCAGCCTCAGAGGGGTTAAGCAACTTGCCCAAGATCACCCAACTTAATTTGCCCAAGATCACCTAAACTTTTAAAAAATGATTTTATTTTATTTTTATTGAAGTATAGTTGGTTGTGCCAACTTCTGTTGTGCCAATTTCTGCTGTACAGCACTGTGACCCAGTCATACATTCATATACATTATTTTTCTCATACTATCTCCTTCCACCATGTTCTGTCCCAAGAGACTGGATAGCGTTCCCTGTGCTGTACAGCAGGACTTCACTGCTTCTCAATTCTGAATGTAATCACTCAGCTTTTAAGGTGATGCAACCCGGGTTTGTTTGGTTCCACGTGTGTGCTCCTAACTACACTTAGACAAGTCTTTCAATCAAGAGACGCTGAGCAATTTTCTATAGACACAAGCCATAGAATCCACGTCATCTGACTTTCCCCGTGACAGTAAGATGGCTTGATCTTAAAGCAAGCTTCCTGTCACATGTTTCTGGTCCTGGGTTTTGAATTGAATACAGTTACAATAAAGAAAAGCCTTATGAGCTCACAAAGCATTCATAAGTAGATACACGAGAGTATAGAAATAATATCTAAATCGCATCCCAGTGCAGATAAAAGGTTGACTCTACTGGTTCCTTTTTGAAGGGCCACCTCGGATTCCCTACTGTGCCTGAAGGTGTTGTATGTGGTACTCAGCACTGAGCACAGAGCCTCAGTGACACAGCACTTTTGGTCCTTATTCCCACACAGAGGTTGAGTCTACCTAACTTCAAAGGAATTGCTTGAAAAACAAATTTCCTGGCTGATGAATCAGTCGTTTGATGTTGTATATGACAAAAGACCTCCCCAAACTGATTAATCTTCTAAATAAAACGGACCGGCTTCCTCTACTGTAAATACAATGTCAACTTCTTCTGAAGAACTAATATTCTAGGGTTGTGGATTTGCTCATGTTAGGAAGGGGGTAGGGGTTTAAAGGGCTGGTATGTCAGGAAAAAGAGTAAGAGATGAGCTGTACTTGCCAGCAAATCTAGAATTTTGGCCCAAAGGGCTGCAACCAATTTCCTGCTGAGGGTCCCAAACCTACTAGAATATTCTGACAATTCCTTTAAGGGAGCTTAGGGGGCTGTGGACAAAGGGAGTGGGAGATCTGAAAATACTCCTCTATACTTTCAAAAGCCCTCCATCCTTTTGGTTCTCTGACTTGATGTTTCTGCTGGGCATGGGCATCTCATTAAATTTCTCACTCCTTTAGCAATAGTCTTCTTCTAACTGTGCTGTTACCTGCCCTCAAACACGGTGGCTCAAAGTTCTGTTCCACAGGGCCTGAGCCTGGCCCGTGTGTTCCTGCAGCCTCTGCCAGTCCCCAGCCAGGGCCATGGGATGGGTTCACTTGTCTCTCAGTGAAAAGGCAAATCAGGGGCTTTACACTGCAGCTTAGGGTCTTCAAACCTTAGGAAGACAGAATGGGACTAGGCCTTTGAGAGTGTCTAATCCAGAAGTCTTCAAACAGTTCTAAGGTGGTATTTTTTTTTTTTTTTTGCCTTTTTGTCATTTTATGGCCGCGGGTTTATGGCCGCACCCGCGGCATGTGGAGGTTCCCAGGCTAGGGGTCTAATCGGAGCTGCGGCCACTGGCCTGCGCCACAGCCACAGCAATGCAGGATCCGAGCCGCGTCTGCAACCTACACCACAGCTCACGGCAACGCCGGATCGTTAACCCACTGAGCAAGGGCAGGGATCGAACCCGCAACCTCATGGTTCCTAGTCGGATTCGTTAACCACTGCGCCACGACGGGAACTCCCTAAGGTGGTATTTTATAAGCAATAAAAATCCTTATCCCAGACAAATCTGCCTCAGCCACAATCTCTAGGAGAAGTCAGGTGGGAGATGTTCTGGGTGAGATGCAGTGATGCCCCACCTCATCTCCCTCTTGATTTCCGTGTCCCCAAGGTTCTGTAAAAAAAACAAAAACAAAAAAAAACCACCCAAGAATTCTCCAGAAAACTCTTTTAGGGCCGCACCCATCATATGGAGGTTCCCAGGCTAGGGGTCGAATCAGAGCTACAGCCGCCAGCCTGCGCCAGAGCCACAGCCACGCCAGATCCAAATCACATCTGCAACCTACACCACAGCTCATGGCAATGCCGGATCCTTAACCCACTGAGCGAGGCCAGGGATCGAACCTGCAACCTCATGCCTCCTAGTCGGATTCATTTCTGCTGCACCACGACGGGAACTCCCAGAAGACTCTTTATGATAACGCAAACTTCAGACTCAGAGCATGCCTTACCAAGATCTGGGAGCTTATGAGAGCCAAGAGTTAACTCATGCTTCCTGTCACCGAGTACCGAATTTATGACTATAAGTTATGACTATGACTTCCAGCTGTCCTGAAGAAATGCGTCTCTTCTGCCCAAGACCAGGACCGCTCACTTTAGCCCCTTGGAAACTGCTTCCTCAGAGCAGTGGCCAAGAATGCCAGTGAGGAGCCCGAGGGCCGAGGGCAAGGTTTATCTCCGGAGCTGACTTCCCTTCCGAATGTCCCAACTATCGAGCTGACGTCTAGCTGTTACCGTCTGGTGCCCAAGGTGGGACTGTTCATTTGGATGACTGAAAGAAAACACAATCAAGACCTTGCTAGGTCTGTTGTGTGATGGAGGCATTTGAACTATATCAGAACATATGAAAATTGAGGAACATTATTGTGTGCGAACGGAGCTCTTCTGCTCGTCTGCGTGGCTCAGCTGCAGCACCATCTGCTACTGCAAGCGAGGAGTTAGCAGATATTGGAGGATGCTGGCCTGCATAGCCTGGCCTTTCTTAGCACTTCGAGGAGGAACTGAGTGGCATGTATGGCCAATGTTAATAGCAAAGGCTGAAATGCCACAGCGAACTCTGGTAGCTGGCAGGAGTGGTCCAAATAGAGGAATGCGACCCACCGGGGCCCTGGATACAGGGAGTCACCGTCCTTGAAGCCCCAGGGCGTCCATCACAAGGGCCCCACCCAGAAGGCAGAGTTTTAACACCCAACACCCGGACACATCTACAGGCCCTTCTAGTTCTTGACAATGAATAAACACTTTAGAGCTTGCCAACCAATGCCCCCAAATCGCAATGGCTCGAAAAAGATGGCGCTACAGAGCATGCTGTCTACTCCAAGCCACTTCTGCCTGGAGCCTCTGGGTCCTTACCAGCCCCATCTGACACAGGGAACCCAGCCCACTGGGTGTCTTCTGGCTTTCAGACACCATCTTCATCCCCAGTGTGTCTAAGCGAGCTGATGTCCTCCATCGAATGTGACACCTGAGGATGTGGCCAAGAGGATGGCCAACTTGGAGGAACCCTGGGCTGTGTGGATCCATCCCCAAAATATTAACGTACTGGGCTTATTGCATGAGCTTAATGCACCGGGCTCAGTAGCACTCGTAGGAGTTTGTGTAGGCTTTCCAGGAGGTAGGCCAAGGCTGTGCTAATAGCAAATGGGGTGGAGAAACAGAAGCCACACGGGCTTGTATGGTTCTTAAGTCTGAATAAATAAAAACGGCTGTATCTCCACAGCCAGTCCCAGGAGGGAGGGGTCAGCCGAGTCTCCGAAGTGTCCCGGTGGCCCCTCCCTCCAAACTTCAGGAAGCTTTTACACTAAGAGGACTCAGTTCTCGTTTTGAAGGCGGCACAAATTCAGGTTTCTCCTTAGGAAGGGGCAGGAAACTGCGGATTCTCTAAGGGCACTTTTAGAAAATTGAACATAGAACCTTTTATCCCGGAACGCACGGCAGGCTTTAGCCCACAGCCCTCCCATTCATCAGAATCACTTCAGGGAGAGAAAATTAATGATAATCCTAAGTACATAATGACTTGCCGGAGACCAGAGGGCTCTCCTCTGATGGTTGGCC